>JBCNJP010000016.1:11401792-11505917 GCA_039602395.1 Deinandra increscens subsp. villosa
AATAATAATAGTAATACCAATAAAAGACAACAAAATAAAATATAATTCGAATTATAGCGATATGATATAAGAAAACAGTGAAAGAAGACTATAAGTTTACATTTTTTTAACAACTTTACACTCTTTCCTTTGATGTATATGATCATGTATATACTAGATGTTAAGTTATATAACAAACATATGGATGGTTTCATGATAAAATCACTTCAAACCGGCTTGAACCCATGTCTCTGAGCCGCTTCCCAAACCAAATCAAGCTGGTCCACTTCAATCGCACCAACTTCATGGTGTGTCCAACCTTCAAGAAGATGAACGATCCCACCCGCGTGACAAGCGTGAACCACACCTCTTTCCATAGTGTACTGTCAAACAATGAGCATAAAGAAACATAAGTCAGGTTTATTATAAAAAAAAAATCACACTGGGAGTTTATCTCCCCATTGATTTTTTGACTTTGTAATAGCGTGTAGGGGTAGTTTTATCTTTTCACGTTACCTCACACGCTCCTAAGCCTTCGACGTAGTTTGGAAGCTTCATGGCTGCGAGGTTACTATATGTGCAGTCTCTTCGGATCTCGAACACCGGTGGAACCACAAACTGATGGAAATGTGTCCCCGGTGGTGCCCATCTTTGCTCTCTTGGTGTTGTCCATTTGCCCAAAATCCACGTCTAGTTAGATTAAAAATATTATATTAATAATAAAAATACAGGCGAATGATTTTGGGCTAACGGGTTTAATAGGTGAACTAAACACAACCTATGTTCTGATTATTGTAGTGCTTTGGGCCGTATGTGAAGGAATTGTCATCTAACTAAAATTACCTTTTTGCCCCTCACTTGACTACCAACAAGATCAATAAAACAAAAAACATAAATTAACCTTGCAGTGTTTGGCTGCGTGAAACTTTGTCACTTGAACCAAAAGGTTTTGATTCTCAGGTGAAACTTCTTTCTGAATGCTGCTAAATCTTTCTGTAGATTGAGTAAGCATCTGCACACAATTTTAACCAGCCAATATCAAGATCCGACAAAAATAACAATTTACGTTCTATAAATAACCATAATGTTATATATGATCTATTAATCTAATCTCTCTTGCTACTTTTGAACTAGTTTAACCAATCTTTTTACATTAGTTTTCCTATTTGATCCGTTCCACATGTTATAGATTAAAGATAACTCCAATTCGCGAATTAGAGGTAAATGGGTCAAAAAGTGACGATTAAGTTTGAACAATAGCACATTCATTGTGTCCCATTTGACCTTTTGTGTTTTCATAAAACAATTACTAGGTCATACACAACAAAGTAAATGAATTAAAATTACCACATGAAATTATGAAAATAACAAAATATTAAATTTTATAAATTAAAAGAAAAAGGCATACCAAAACTCTAACTCTGCGACGAGCTAAGTAAAGTGCAATGGCTCTTCCAAGTTTAGAAGTAGCGCCGGTTAAGAACACCTCTTTGACATCGTGCGAGATCTCATTAAGAATCACGGCTGCAGTCAACGTGTTTCCATGGACTACACGAACCTTAAGGTCGGGATGTTTCGTGACAAAAAGTTTCCCGCCTCCATTCAAAGCTTCATTCTATACAATCACAATTCAAACAAGTTTAGTAACTCATCCATAATCTATAATTTTGATATTTGGTAAACAATCAAACATGCCTAGAGAAAACATTGTGAAACATGTTATTTTTCTATAATGTTTGCTAGAAAGTCTCTAAAATGTTTCATGCTATAGACAAGTTACAAGGGCATGTTTGGGATTGCTTATAAAAACTGCTTATGGCTTTTGGAGGAGGCAAAAAGACACAAAATACCCCTCCAAAAGCTAATAAGTCATAACATCGTGGCTTTTTGCTGCTTTTGGAGGAGGCATTTTTAGACTTTTTGCCTCCTCCAAAATGCCAAAAGCAGTTTTTATAAGCAATCCCAAACAAGCACAAGTATACTTGTGAAACCAAATAACCAAATTGTAATCGGAGTAACCAAACTGATTAACAAATCAGTGGTCCGGTTATGTTTTAGTAACCATTTTTTCATGGTTCGGTTATGGTTATATGTGTATAATTAACTATATTAACTGAACTAAACATGCATTAAAACAAACCTTTGATTTCTTATGAATAGAATTTTGTATGTTCAAAATGTTTTCTTATATAATATTAATAATTAATAATTGGTTGCCACTTCTTCTACCTTGATTTTATTACCATAATTTTCTTTAAACGAAAATATAATTGGATTTATTAATCGAAACTAATTTAATACTTTTTCTAATAACCAAACAGTTTATAATCGAATCTGATCAGTTATGAAAATATATAAACCGAAACATTACTTGTAGATTCGGTTTAAACCTATAACTGAATTGGACCAGAATATGCACCCCTCTAATTCACGAACCTTGTTTAAGGCAGCAAGACTAATAACCTTGACCCCAATCCTATCAGCCCTTAGTATAGCTTCTTCAATTTGATTATTTATGTCATCCTTCGCAAATGGTAAAAAATACTACACGTAATAAAATGCATTATTAGTAAGGGGCACGTTCAATACAAAACCAATTATCAATATAGAACAATAAGATCAAGATAGCCTTATTTTAGCTCTTATATGTTAACAACTAAAATAAGGCTATCTGTAGTCATGGAGCTCTTTTATTGGGCGTTTTTTGACACGTGTCGTCCTAGTCAGCGAGTGGCTCTATGACTAAAAGTGGTGTAGTCATAAAGCCCCATAACGCCCCTAAAAAATGTTCCCCGGAGCGGTGTTGGGGGCGCTATGGTGGTGTTAAATTCCTCTCCTTCACACCCATTACGGATGGCCTAATATGTACAAATATTTACGTAGTTCTCAAGGCGAGAGGGTGAAAGGATGAAGAGAAAGAATAAGAGCAATTGGGCTAATAAATTAGGTACCATGAAACCAATTCTTGGCACAGTCCAAGTTTGAAGCAATTTTCCTCTAAGATGGGAAAAAGTGACCAAGAAAGGCTTGGATTTAGACATCCACACAATCAACACCACCAGGAGAGCAAAAGGCCAAATTGGGAACAAGATAAGTTTTGTAGTAAATGGCAATGAGCTTAATGATCTAAACACAAATGGAGCATGCATTGATGCCATGATGTCTACTCCATGTGCAAGAAACACAAACTCAGGTGCTCTTGCTTTCTTGCCTGCAAATACAATAGGACGAACATGTGTTAGGCGATCGAAATCAACTTTATGTAATCGTCAAAACTAACTTCGGTTTTGAAACTTGTGAAAACATCAATACCCTGCTAACCAATAAGGTAATAAAGTACCATTTAAGTTGGGCAGGCTCAAAGAGGTTAAAGTTACCACGCCACCCTTTTAAAGATTTTAAATAACTTTTTTATTGTGTATAAATTATCTTCCAAACGATAATATACCTTCATTTGAATGTATCTCTCTATGAATGTCCCAAGAGATCTCACTCATTGTCTTTCCCAAAACATCAAAAAGAGGCATAAATAGGCAGAAATTGGTCTTCATGTTCTTATGGTGTATAAAATGATACCTACAAAGGTAGAGAAGAAAAAAAGAAAAGAAACATGTTAGCACATTTTTGTTTCCTCTTTCGTTTTCTAGAATATATAAATTGGTTAATTGCATAAAAGGTCAATTAAAAAAAATCTATTTAAGTTAATGTGACCCTATTTTCAACTGAAATATAACGTGACACCTAGCTTGTAACATATTGTAAACCATTTTTTTTTTGGTAAACTTAAATATTTTTTTATGTAACACCATAGGCGTGTTACTCGTTACATAAACATTACAACTTACGTAGGCGTATAAATAACATATTTGAGTATCGGCAGGGTATCGAAAACACCACTAGGAACAACTTCGACGTTACTATGCCCCATACATCTAAGGAAATCGAAGATCAAAACATAACCGTAGAACATGATGACCGATCCATGTCCGATTAAGGTAGTTCCGATAACCGGAACTCCTAGAATCACACAAAGTACCAAATGCTCGAAAAATGTTGCATGCCCAGCTGCACAAAAACAGTAACGACAATTAGTAAAAAATAATAATAGTCAATGTGGGACTAGCCCACTTGACAGAGGTTTTTGCCTCATAGTTGAAGGTCCAAGGTTCAAATCTTGACATAGGGAATTTTAATTGTAATATATTGGGATAGATTAGGATTAGTGTAGTTTGTCATTAAAAATAATAAGAATCAAAGTACATATTTTAGGCTCGGGATAATAATGTCATACGATAACAATGTTATCTAGGTCCAATATCAAGACTTTACTTTACCTAATTCTCTCTTGTACGAGACGACTTCATATATCCCACTCTAAACATGAAAAATTACATATTTCTTCAAATCATACTTTAAGAGTATTGTACATTATGCATTAAATATTTGTGTTTTAGGAAAATATGTAATTTAACATGTTTAGAGATAGATTTATGTAATTTCCCATTGTAACTTGATATAAGCTCATTTCGTACTACTCTATTGTAGATGTGCACATACCGATTAACTGTTTTGGAATAATCGCGCGATAAAAAATAGAAACAAATAAAAACCAGTTTTTGAAAAAAAATCAGTAAAAAACAGTTTTGGAACCCTAGAACCCTAAGTGGTACCGGTTTGCTTCGAAAACAGACTGATTAACGGTAAAAACCGGTATTTAAAAAAAATACATAATAATAATGTTTTAATAGGTTAATCGAAAAACCGGTTGATAACCCGTCCTTCACTTAGAAATCTCAAACCGGTTTGAAACCTACGATTTTTACCGGTTTGTAAGATTTGTATTTGTATTTTACCTGTAACAACCACCGCCCACTGGTTCGGTTCGATTGGTTAGGATACCTTTTTTCACCTCTAGGCTCTAGTATATTACCCCGTTTCCCATGGAAAATGAAATGAGAAACCACCAAGAAAAAGACACATTTCTCTACTTACATGTATAAGGATGGTTGACTTTAGAGCTATGATGTAGCCAATGATATTGTTGGAAGAAATATGATGAATGTAATAACCTATGAAGCCAATAATATAGAGGTTCTGAAATCCCAATATGCAATAGTATGCAAGAAATAATCCCACTTGTTTTCCAAATAGGAAGATTGGTCATTGAAGGATTGATCAACATGAATATTATTGAAGCTACAAAAGCTTGAAGTATGATAAAATTATCCCTGTCAACAAAGCAAAGAATGCACATAATCTACATCAAATACACATCAAAACACCGCCGTTAAAATAACACTAACTTCTTTAAAGAAATTTTCATTTTTTGATGATTGGCATCACGGTGGCGTCTTATGTCACATGTTTTTAAGTCTGTGAAGAAAATTTTCCAGAAAACAACAATACAAACACAAAATTCTTCTACAACCGGATAAAAAACATTTTTCATAACATCAAAACATACAAAAATCCTTAAAAAAAAACCTTTGTGTTGGAGCCCAGTCATAAAACACAATTCACATAAGAAGCCACCGTGATGACTCAGTCATCAAAAAGTGAAATTTTCTTAACGGAGTTAGTGTCATTTTTAAAAGTGGTCTGTTTATTTTCAACATGATTAAAAAATGGGTTCATTGTAGAAAAAGACGAAATATGGATTATTATTGGTCAATAACCAATAGTTGGGATTATTAAAATCCAAATTTTCACATATAAAACAGTCATTTTTCAAAATACACATCCAAACACCTCAAATGCATCAAGTACAAAGAGTAAAGAGGAATTACCAATGCCATTCTTGGTCGATTTGATGGAAATCGACGCCCTTTTGAGCTAATCGACGATTTTGATTAATAAAAAGCATACCATTAAATGAACTCCATAGCTGATGCACAAGTCCTCTTAGTGAGGACACAATAATAACATGCATACACCAACTGTACTCACTTTGCCTCTTTTCATATACCTTAGAGTACAAGAAATCAACAAGAAGTGGCCCCAACAAGAAGTACTGATTCATTCAACAACCAAAAGCTATTAGAAACACAAAAATTAAAAAATCAACAAAACCTGAGAAACCCAATTAGAAGAAAAAAGACAAATTAAAAATAAAGAAAGAATAATATTTAAAAAATTTAAGAAAACCATACCTTGAAACTACCAAGATTCTGCCATGGCCAACCAAACAAAGGAGCTCCAATTTTCCCAGTAGATGAACCTTCACCACTTGCAAATTCTTGTTCAATTTCTTGAAGCTGATCTTGTTTCTGGGTACTCATTTTCTTGAACAAATTCTGTTAAAAAACAGTTTTTTTTCTTGATTTTTGGTCTTGTATTTCAAAAGCTTATTGTTGAAATGATGATTGATATTCTTGGAACACAAATGAGGACTATATATATATATATATATATAATTATATATATAGATACATATACACACACATATACATACATACATGTTACATGTAAGTAGAGTACGTAAGATGGATATATATACACGTGTAGGGGTTTATGAGATTTTGGAAACAATTATGAGGGATAACAGTTAAGAGTATCAATCATGTAATTAATCAAGAATAATTGTGTATAGTGAAGCTGGGATCAAAACATTGGAAATTAATGGAGGGTGAGAAATAGCCAATTGAAGGGCAGTGGTGGTTTTTAGTTGAGAATGTCTAAGATTTTTTTTTTCAAATTTGGTGGTTTCCTCATTAATTTCATTGTCAAAAAAAAAAAATAGTTGGAATAAATGAGTCTAGTTGAAATAGAGTTTGCTAGTTGAATGTTTAATTTATGGGGTGATAATTTTTTGAAATTACACGAAAAAGACAAGAAAAAATAATGTTTTGGGTTGATGTATCAAAATAGTTAAAAAAAATTGTTAGTGATTGGATTGATTTATTTAACCTGTTTAGATAAATAAGTCGTCATACGAACCTGTTTAATGGAACCGCCCATTCACCCATTTATTTAACACATTTTTTACAATCCACTAACCTCTTGACATGTTTAAATAAACATGTTACACGATTTTAAGTGTGTTAGGGTTATATAATTCCCCCAACTAAATATTATTTATTGGAAATAGGGATAGATATGAAAAATGGGATGTAACGTGTTTTAGAAAATGATGAATAAATTTTAAAAATTGATAACTTTTAGTTAAATTATAGAAATGAAAATAAAAACCTATTATAAATGCTCTAACATTGTTATAATCATGCTAGCCGTGTTATGGCCAAACCACTTTACCTAAAATACAATATATTTACCTAAAATACCAGTATTATTTATTTTTAACAATGATAGATATAACGAATGAGATGTGGGGAGTTTTTAAAAAATGATGAATAAATTTAGAAATTTGATATTACTTAAATTATAGAGGTCGAGAATCTCTAGCATTTCTATAATCATGCTAGCGGGTTTATGACTAAACCGGTTTACCTAAAATACCAATATATTTAACTTTATATTGACTCGTATCATGAGCTAATTTTCTGGCTCTAAATTTATTAATTTATACTACTTTCATCTTTGAATACTTCCAAATTCAATAGATTCCAAACTATATGTGATGATGCAACAATAACGAGTCTCATCAACTGAAAACGAAAGTAGACGTAACACTTGATCTAAAATAGCATATTGACTTGAAATATGTATTTGAATGCATCATTTTGTTTGAATTTTGATGATACAAAAATAAAATAGTATTCTCTATGCGTATCGAAATCAGTGTTGGAAGGGGGTTATAGACTCTTTCACGTCTCCTTCCGTTAGAATCACTTAGGTTATGTGTAGTCATGGAGCCTCTTCATAGCACAAATCGCGACACGGTCTAGTCAGCAAGATACTCCATAAGGAAAATGAGTATAGTAGATGGAGAGACATGGAGCTCCATAAAACCCATCTATATAACAAATAAATATATAAATCTGGACCAATCAGTTTACACATTTCAAAAAGAAACTAATCAGACCCAAAGGGATGGGACGCCATATCTATAACGCTGCAAGTGGGGGGCTATAATATAGGGTATACTGGTGTTGGGGTGCTATGGGGCTCTATGGCATCTTCACAGAGCCGCACTAATCACTGGCTTATAGTTTTTATATATTCATTTAAGGTAACACTATTAATTATTTTTACATGCACGCGTAGTACATTGTGGGCATTATGGTCTTTTTTCTTCAAGCTTAATTAAATCAAATATTTTTTAAATCATATTTATTTTGACAAAATAATTAATTCTTTTTATTTAGTAAAGATGATAAGAAAAAATCTTAAATTATCATGTAAAAATATATATTTAAGAAACGAGTGTTCAAAAAGGTTTTGAAGAATTAAAAATATATATAAAAAGGGTTTTAAATATTTTTGAAAAAAAAAGTGTTTTATTAAAAACTAAAAAGTAAAAAAACGGGTTTTTATTAAAATAAAACCCCCAACTCTAATAATTTTTTATAATAACAAGTGAAACTAGATATAAAACCTTGATATACAATACATACTAAAACTAACTATTTTTTATAAGAATGTATAAAGTTTTATGGTAAAAAGTAAATATTTTTTTTAAGAACAATACGTTTGGAAAAAAGCAATTTTATAAAAAAAAATTAACAACAATACAAAAAGAATTTTAAAAGAAAAATAAAATTTTCTAGAAAAAGAAATTTATATAAAATCTTTTTAACACTTTTAAAAGGTAAAAAGGTGATTTTTTATAAATAATATTTTTAACATAAGTATTAATAATTATGATAATAATACTAGCAAAAGACAACAAAATAAAAATATAATTTGAATTGACGTGACAATTTAAAATCTAACACCGTTAGTGAGTATTTAACAGCAGATCAATATAGGCCAACATGTTAATAACTGTAATTATCATAGGGAAAAACTATAGCTGTGATTATTATTAGCCAATAAGTGATAACTTAGATTAATATAAGCCAATTTTCTAAAAATTTAAAAGGATTAGAAATCTCAAAACAATTCATTGTTGGATTTCATACACGTTTGGCAACCTTGCTTCTTTGATTCAATAATGGCGATGAGAAATTAATTAAGGGCTGTGAACTTGCTTCTCCTAGTACACTTTTTTTATGTGTTTGGTTTCTTATTTACATTTTTTTTTTTTTTGCTAGACTTGCTCTTGGTGATCTTGCATTTAATACTTGTTAATCTTGTTTCTAATCTTGCGAAACTTGCTCGCTCGACGTACTTTGATCTTCCTTCTTGCCGTTCTTGCTTCATACTTGCTTCGTTCTTGCATTTCTTAAGTGTTTCTTACTTAGCCTTGCTTTTCTTTTGTTCTTGCTTAATTTTGTCTATAAAGTCGCTCTTTCTTTCTTGCTTGATGACATCTCTTTCCTTCTTGCGTATCTTGTTTTTATTCTTGTTGTGTTCCTACTTTTTTTTAACGGCAAAATTTGTTAAGGAAGAGGCTAGCAAAGTATTAGCCCCCAAAAGAGAAACAGGAAACAAAAACAAAATAAATAACACGACGAAGAAACAAAAACGCCCAAAAAGCAAAACATTACAAAATGACTATAAAATCTCTCCGGTGCTCCAGAAAGTCAATTCTTACTTAATGATCTCTCTCTTTTTGTTTTGTTTTTTTTTTTTTATGCTATCTTGCTTTTATTCTTGTTGATCTTATTGTTTTCATATTAATTTCTTGCTTTAAACTTACTATCTTGCTCTTGCTCCAACTTGGTGAAGTTGAATCCATTGCATTCTTCTATCTCTTTTCTCAGCCTAATCACATAGATTGTGATCAACCCCATGATATGAGCCTATGACTTTGATACCAATTCTTTTGTCTAGGTGCGATAAAAACATCGGTTAGAAATTGATTCCTCAAATACCGGTTAAAAACCGATTCCATTTCCGATAAAAAGCCATTCGGTTAACTGGTTCTTTTTATACACCTCAACCTGGCTAAGAATGATGTGGGTCCCGTAGGGTTATTTTTCTTTGTTTTTTACCTTATTGTACAATCTAATATTTAAATGGTATAAAATGAGTTGTATGTAAGAAGTACGAGTATGACATTGTTTTGGTAAAAATAAGTTTGTGGGAAAAATAAGTAAAAAACTAATGTAACATGCTAACTAGGCCTATATGTGAGAAGAATGATCTTTAACATTGCCGACAATCTGATAGTAGATTCTATCTTGCAAAAAAAGACAACCGATAAGAAAACTGTGGGCCGAAAACCGATGAGCTTGTAGATCTAGCATAATCACCGTGAACCCAATTAATTGATCTTAATAATCTCTTTTGACTTTTGAATGTTGAGCCCATTTCTACCTCCATTTTCACGTGACTGTAGACCAACTTTTGCTGACCCTTTAATGTTCGACGAAATGCCGATGAGAACAAAACTGATATGTGACTACAAGTTACAAGTCTAATCTATTGGACAATAGTGGGATGTCATGTGTACATTTTATCAAAAATGGGGGAACAAAAAGAGGCCTAATTCGGTTTACTACCACATGGATGTGGTCGAAAACGATGGATACTAAATGTTCGATAAAATTGTAAATGTTGGATTGGTTCACTTGGTAACCTCAAATTTTAAGGTCTGTACTTACATATTTGTGAGGAATGGACTCTGAATGCTCTAAAGGTTCTCATCTTTTAGTTGTAGTGTCCTGAATTCTATCCTAGATATGATGTAATTTAGTATGTGGAGTAGTTTAGAAGTACGAGTGGAGTAGATTTGTCGTTGAAAAAAAGTTGTTCGATGGAATGTCTAAGATTGCTTTGTTTTTAACTAGATTTACTATTCGTGTGTTGCCGCGGAGATAACGTGGGTGCATAAAACATGTGAATTGTTAAAGGTAAACGTAAAGTAAACAGAAATACAAAAAGACTACTTAGTGATGTTAAAATTAAAAGTCATACGCTCAAAATATCAAACCTATGATCTAAAGATTATATTACACGACTCTACTCATTACAAAACAACTTTTATATTAAAATGTGATGTGTTTAAATTAAAAAACAACACTTGCTTTTATAAAATTTCACAGTGACTAACACGTGGCAAGTTCCAACAATGTCACGTGAACTAATAAAATCACGAACCATTTATATATACTTGGCTTTGTTTATATAGTAATTAGTTAATTTGGATTAATCCGATGCCAATAGAAGTTAATTTAAGTGATTGCAGTTTATATTTAGGTCGAACTCTGACTAAAGATGAACTAACTCAAAGAAATGTAGATATCCAGTATATGTTTTCTGTCAACTTTGTTGAGCGTTTGGAATAGATGGACCACATATTGATAACTTGTCAATTTGTAAAATTGGTGTGGCCCGATTCCAGCCAGGTGTAAAAACTTAAGCGGTGTGTGAACCGATTATAGCGAGGTATGGGGGTGGTTGGTATTTGGTAATTGGTTTGTTTAGGACGTTGGAGTAGTTGTGTTCAAATGTAAAGGGTGAAAAGCCCTACACGAAAATAATTCAATTAATTTTTTAGGGGACTTTACGCTTTACAAGGAAAGTATATAGAAAGTATATAGAGCTAGAAAATGACAACTCTTTGGTGGTAGTTTTTGGAATTAAGGTGGCAACAACTTTTTTATATGGATAAGAAATAGCACGAATTACCAATTTTTAGATTGAAATAATTTAATTTAATTTATTAATAATTAGTACATAACTTAGGTTTTCTTTCACATGAAATCAAACCACCGGTTGGAATATGTTTTCTGTTTTAATTTAATTTATTAATTTAACTAAACACATATAACCTGATATACTATAAACCACCAAAAAATTCTATATTTTTTTAAAGTCAAAACCATAAGATTATATATCACCAACAAAACAACAATTACAAAAAATTAGCGGATAATCAGACAACAAGCTACGTTACTAAACATTGCATTTTATTTCCATAATTAATATTAATGTTTGCTTTAAATAGCATGTATATAAAGAAAAATTCTTTAGAAAGTGGGACTAGACCCACTTTGTAAAGGTTTTTACCTCTTAGTTAGAATATCTAGATTCAAACACAGGTATGATATAACTTAATATGGAAATTAGTATAAAAGAATTTTTAAAATAGACTTACAAGCTTTCTCATAAAGACGTGTCAGTCTCTGTCACTCCGGGAGTGGAGTAATGTCCCCGCCAGTAATGTAAAACCCCCATTAAAAAAAACAAAAAAACAAAATAGTTTCCACGAATCATTAATTTCCTCAATTGATAGCATGCATTATTAAATAAGAATGATATATTCAAGAGAAAATTTGTTTTTTACTCTACGAGGTCAAAAACCATGATTGTCAGGCATATGAAAAATTCTTTGAAATATATATTTTTCTTTTCATTGTTAGAAAAAACTGTAATACTTGTCATAAGGTTAGATGATGCGTAAATATAAGTCAAGGAATCCTCGTTATAAAGAGAGATGACGCGTATTTTGCCTGTCAACTACTTATATCGCGTACTGCGAGTCAAGAATACCCCGGTCATAAAAGGAGATGACGTGCATTTTGCGTGTTGTCTGCTTATGAAACGTATTTTTACGTTTCATGATTTTAAACTTTTTTAATCTAAAAACATATAAAACATTAAGTTTAATGGTTTTATATATGTTTTTTAGATTAAACTTATGCTAACTATAAAGATATATATCTGGTTTAAGACCAAAAGATGTTAAATTTTCTTAAATTATTGTTTTACGCGATATCTGCTCCCATTTCGCTTGCCGCTACTACGGGAATGGCTTTTTGCTTTCTTTTCCTCTGGTTACTAAGAAACGCTTAATTTTTCATGCTCTTGCTACAGTTAGACGATCTTTTATTTTGTTTTTTGTGTGTAAAAACCCATGGCTACCTAGCTTTACCACATTATATGATCTTAGTTTTTGCTTTAAACATGTTCTTTCCGTTTCATGTATTGCACGATTGTTTGCCGATGTAAAGTTTATTTCTCATTCATTGTTACTCTTGCTACTATATATTGCATTTTATTTCCATATTTAATCTGTCTTCCACATCAACACAACACACGGTTTATTATAATAGTTATAGATTGTTGCATACTTTTGTGAATATTATATTTGAAAATGTGACCACAATCACGAGGTCCTTGAAACTCCTTGTGAATGCTACTTTCGGTCCAAGATAGCTCACATGTTAGTCTGCCAATGCGACTTGATCACTTACCAATTTGAATCCATTTGAACCTCTATTCATTTGCTATACACGAAATTGTCATGTTACTAAAAAAATAAAAAAATAAATATGCTTGGTAATGTGTAAATTTCTTAGAACTAGACCGGATCGGGCCGGTTAGATCATAAAGGTGCTCAAAGGCGACCCGATTGAGGCTCTTGAACCGTATCTATTACAACCAACCGGTTTTTATGCCAACCTGTTGAATCGTCAAACCAAATCGGTGATTGAACTAGATTTAAAAAAGTATCTAACATTTTTTCTTTTAAATTTCACTAAAGAATTCACGTTTTATATTTTATGTATCATAGTCTGCGTAGTATTTCAAATACGCATCAAAAAATAAAACAATTTCACATTTTAATATATAATTTTAAGGGTCAGATCCGGCCTAAACACAGTGTTTGTCAAAAAAAAATATAAAAACATTAATTCAGTTAAAAAATAGTGTATTGGATTTTTACTTTTTTGTACGATAATCTTTATTTTTTTCTATAATCTTTTTTCTAGAGGAATCGTTTCTTTTATACCGGATATAAAACTGGATTAAACCTTTTAAAGCTAAAACCATAAAACTAAGGTTAGAATCGTAAATTTAAATAATCATTTGTTCTATTTTCAATACCTAGAAATTGTTTTCATAACTTTATATACACCATACCACCATTCATATAGAGCGGAGAGTTGGATCCAATGCCAAAACTATTAGAAGATAAAGTGGTAAAACTCCACTTGAGATCAAGGGTTCGAGACTTGATACTGACGGTTAATATAATTTAGCCGTTAAAAAATATAGTGGACACAATGGAAAGAAGACCAAGCAAGTTCGTGAAGTGGGTAGCTTAGCGTCAGGGCTAACTCAACTAATTATAAGACGTATAAGGTGAGCAAAATACCGAAAAAAACCGAAACGAAACCTAAAAAATCGATGAAACCGAACCGATAAAAACCGAACCAGAGGAAAAACCGAAAAAAACCGAATCGAAAATAATTGCTTCGGTTTCGGTTTCAAGTCTATTAAGAACCGAACCGAAAAACCAAACCGTTATAAAAACCGAACCGAAACCGAAAAAAAATCAAAAAACCGAAACCGAACGGTTTTTTTTTCTTTGAAACCGAAAACTTCGGTTTCGGTTCGGTTCGAGCAAAAAACCGAACCGAACCGAACCATGCTCACCCTATATACAGACTCAATTCTTCAACTCGAATAGTAGCCGTCCTGCAAGTTAAAATACAATAAAAATACCAAGAGGACGTGTGCTGTATTGAAAACGTATTGGTCCAACTCCAACCGCCAACTACCACCAATATGGTATAAACCAACAAATGTTATAACCTAACAGATTTGACAAAATTATACAATTTATACCACATGCCAGCTGGCTATATCAATCCATTATCTAACTTGGACTACATGCTATGAACTATATATAAGTATAATATATAGATAGACACACACATATATATGTATATATATGGTGGGTCAGACATAAACAAATCAAACAAATAAAATGAGAAAATACTGGTTGAACATCACCCAAAACGTATACACGTACTAAAAAATCAACCACTACACAAAGTATCAACAAAGGGTGTAAATTAGTGAGCTATGTATAAGCTATTTATTAATACAACTTTTGCTGTTCAAAAAAAAATGTATAAGCTATTTGAGACCGGCTTGTTATAACTTATAAGCGCGACCTCTTAACCCAAGTTCAAGACTATATTAAAGCTAATTTACTAAACAAGCCCAAGCCAACTCGAGTCGCACACCTCTAAACTTGCAGACTATTTATATAAATATAATAATTTTTATTTTATATAATGAATGTATAACTACATATAGTATTACTGTATATTTAGTTATGCTGAAAATGACAAACAATAAACAACGTATATTTTGTTATACATATACATATATAAAATTATAACTATAAAACAATATATATGCATAATAATAGCTACTGAATTGTATTATATAATAATTAAATAATAACTAATAGGCGACTGAGGGTAGCCCAAACTTGGCTCGAGCTCGAAAAACTATTAAAAAACCAAAAGCTCAAACTCTCTCAAAGTAATAAAGACGGGCACAAGCTCGTCTAGGCTCGGATCATGTGCAAGCATTCAACCATATTTACATTAAAATATGTAAACACCAAAGGGGCAAACGAGTAAACTATGCCACAAGCCTTAACAACGACTAATAAACTTACGTATATGAGAATGAGCAATCCTTGAACCTTTTTATTTCATACACAAACTTGACCTGAAAAGCTTGCCTTTGATCGTTAGGTGGTGGTTGAAGATGAGACACGACTCATGCCTGCAAAACAATTTCCATTAAGTTAGCACGTTTTAGGATATACATATATTTTAGACAAAATGGACGGATTTGTTAACAGATATAAGGCTGGATGGAGCCGAGGGTGGTTAAGGTGACGATAATCTGACACAACGATACCACCAGAAACGCCACCCACCCCACCACGGCCCCACATTCGGTGGCAACCCCCCACCATGCCATACCAATCCCATGCCCAATGCACACCCACCACCTTAAATAGATTTTGAACTTCAGTTTTAACATCCCTTGACATTATTTTGTTTAAAGTCACTTTATAGTATAAGTAAATCTTCGATTTCAAAAGGTTAATAACACTTTTCAAAATAATTACATTTTCCCTAAACCTTATAAAAGGGACCAACAGGCTTTACTTTAAAAGTTCAGGGCTTGTCAAAATAAATAACTCGTGCATTATATGTGATTAATTATCTAACCTTTGAAAACAAACTGATTTAGGAAGTTTTATTCCTTGATAATAAAAAGTATGTTACAAGCAACTTTCCATGTCTTTTATCCAATTCAATTATTTGACCCATTTCTGTTTAGCTAAAGCTTTTGATATTACCCATTTGAACCATTAGAGATATGATTCTACCCAAATTGGCCCACTCGCAAGTAAATGGGTCGAAATCAACACCTTTACATTGAAGAAATATTGAACTAAATGACACTAACATTTTGACTATTTCCAGCTTTGTATTTTTGGAGCTCCTCCTGTGCACATAAGAGCCTGTACACAAAAAGAGGGGATCAATTAGGGAAGGCAAATGAACCCGAACCCGACAGGAAAAAACTGAAACCCAAGACATTCGGGTTGGGTAATGGGACGGTATTCAGGTATGCGAGCAGATGTGAATTTAGTTTTATAAATATTAAACGGGTTTGGGACAGGTATGGTATTAAGATATCTATATATATTAAATGGGTTTGGGACACGTATGGTATTAGGTGATACCCACCTGATTACTCGAACCATTGACCCAATCAACGTTATCATGAAATAAATGTGAAGTAGAACCTATAAAATGGTCTTGATAAACTGATGTTTACCTATGATGTAAATCACTTATCTCATTAAGTAACTCTTTTTCCCTATCATCTGTTATATCTACCTGCAAATAACGATAATAACGAGATTAAAAAAATTAAAGAGGTGACAATATCAACCCATTTGCCTATAAAAGAATTGGGGTTCGGGTTATGTTATATCTCAAGAAAAATAAAAATAAAAATGGGCTATAATTATGTTTAAGTGATCAGTTATGGGTTGATATATAAAAAGCCAATATACTTACGTAAAAGGAACCAACTTATTTAGATATATTAAAGTCCATCAACTTGTAAAAAATACATGAAAAGGTTGTTAAACTACCTTTTGTATATTAAAATCCCTAAACTTGTCTAAACTCTAAGATGTGCATACTCCCAAAAAAAAAAATAATGCTTAACTCTTAAATTGATCAAAATAAGATGGTACAAATCTTTTTCTTTTTTCAGAAATGTTGCATGTCAATCAGATTTTGACCAATTTAATGGTTAATGGTTCAATTAATTAAGAGAAAAATCACAAGTCCTAAAGTGCGTGCATTTCATTCACATGGGACTTCAATATACAATATTAGTGCACCGATTTTTTGTTTATTTTTATGAAGTTAAAGGATTTTGATATACCAAAATTAGTTTGAGGGGCTAATTCATAAAAAAATAAGAAAGTACATTGGTTTTTTTATGATACTTACCCTCAAAATATTTATACAAGATCCAAAAACAAATTCCAACTCAGACTAAAAACTAACTATTATGACCCAACTTGTTGTGTTACCTAGCCTGTTCATTTGGTAACTTCTAGCCAATTCAAAATACATGTGAACGAGCTTAGTACACGGCCAAAGTAAACATAGCATGTTGATTTTGGTCTTTATTTCATTACCCACCGGGAAAAATAGTTGACATCAAAGAACCTTGGGTTGGGTTAAACCTCTTGTGTTTTACTATGAAAAATTCAGGATCATTATATGAAAGATGTATAATCCTATTTCATATATTTTCTATCATTAATTAAGTACAAAAAAGAACCGACACTGTTGTTGGGTCGACTTTCTTGGCTTGTTACCCAACCAACCCATTTTGCTGTGGTACAATAAATGCAATGGCTTGTAAAATAAGCTTGGCAAAATGGGAGATTCGGGTCGGGCTGGGTACCTGGTCAAAATGGGTTAGGGTCAACAGCGGGTTATGACCATAATGGGCTCGGTTGAAAACAGTCGTTTTAGGGATAAAACAAAAGTATCAATACGGGTTTACCAGTGAAACTTTTTGTTCCGCGTAGTAGCGATGGCGGCGTATGTGATGCCACAATGGAGTTGGTGCAGTCGTTGTAGATGGTGTTGGCCCATTTGGATCCGTTTAAAGTTAGCTAGTTTTATGAGTGATCCATTTTGACCCGCTTAATAATTTGTGACAACCCAAATTGACCCATTGCATGATTTGAGTCAACCAAAATGAACCCATATGTAACTTCATTTTTTACCCATATCAACCGATTTTTTAAGAATGGATATTGATTGCCACCCCTACTCGTGAACAGACAACATGTACTACTTCCATGAATATGAAAGTAACTTAAAATTTTCATCGAGACAGATCCATACCTTTGATTTTTCTTGTCTAGCGATGTTGGCTGCTATAGATCCTAAGCCTGTGCTGTTGTTGACTGAAGATGAACCTGTATCAGTAATGGATGAAGCCTTTTTGAATAAACATACTTATGAATGTGTCAGACTCAGGTTATGTCTATTTCTAACATGTCAAACCAAAAAATTAGCTAAGACGGAAGGAGGAACGGGAAAATCCCCCGATGTCTACGTTTAATACACAAAACCTCCTAAACCATTTATTCAAATAAACTAAAAAGCTGTTGAAATAATATAAGTGTTTGTAATCATATTTGGCACGCTAGTTGTTTATATAAACTTCAAATTTTTAAACAAAAAGTGCTACAGTTTAACGCAACGCAACCCAACCCAACTGTTTCCACAGATCTGTTTGACCTGTTTTGACCTTTTAATTAAAAATTTAAAAATTATTACTAAAATAACATAATTTGTAATCATATCGGACACCTAATTGTTCAAAAAGTTACAATCCTAAACAAAGTGTTACGGTGACTGAAAGTCCTCGTGTCTCCGGTTCAAATCTGGTTCCCGACCTTACCATTTCCAGCCGTACAGAAGAAGTATCCGTTTTGACATGGTTTTGTATGAAGCATTACCCAACCCACTCATTTTGCAACCTCTAGTGAATAGCATCCATGAAACAAAATGTAATCATAAACATAGAGATATCCTGACCTGTAGAGCCACCGGTAGAGAGTTGCTTTGTGGAACTCGAAACGCCATTCTGTAAATGGCATCATGTAAACATTTTTTTTATGTTTCATATAAGTAAAAGAACATGCAACACATACGTTTTGAACAAGCCAATCCAGAGCTCGGCTCATGAGTATTTTATTCATATATGTATATAATCATCTTTTTATACATTTATAATTATCAGTTTTACATATAACATAATATATATATTATTTAATTACTTTTATCACAATTTTGTATATAATAAAAAATATTACATAAATACTTATTTGAATATATTATATGAAAATATATAATAATAAGCTCGTTAAGGCACTCGAGCCTAGTTAACCTCAATATGTGAAGAAAAGGCTCAATCTTGTTTATTAAATGAGCCCCAATATAAGCTTGAGTTCGGCTCAATTCGAGCTTTTAACAAGCCGATCGCAACATCTCAAGTAATTCACAAGCGGCTCAACTCATTTATGCCCCTAGCTTTAACTGATATTTACCCTTTGAAAGTTATTTGCTTGCTGAATAGTCTGAACTGTAGAGGGGAGATGTGTGGTTTGATTTTGTGGCATAGAAGTAGCATCCCCTTGAGACAGTTGAAGACCAGCTGGATGTTCGATTATTAGCTACACACGGCATAGCACAGATTCGATTAAATTCATCATAATAACCCGGTAAAATGATATATCAAGGGCAAATAAAAACAAATACGTTCATATAAATATGTTTTACATAGAGGTGGCAATTCGAACCATTAACATGTTAATGGGTCAATTTGGCATGTTGACCAGTTACCCAACCCGCTTGACCCGCTTTAACTTACCACCTCTAGTTTTAAATGAGGGTCTATGGCATACACTTACCAAATGATCAGAAAGAGAACTTTAGATGACATGTGAAAGACAACAGGAAAAGAAATAAAAGAGACATTGATGCTTCAAATGAATAAATAGGTAATACTAGTACCCGCATGCTCGGACTCTTTAGCAATAAAGGAGATGAAGCTACCTAAAAATTAAAAAAAAAATAATGCATGGCAGTTACAATCTGTATGCACATGGTGACCTCGAAGATGAAGAACAAAATTTACCTTATCTGTGTCAGCATTCTCAGATGTAACTTTAAAACGCCCTTTTCGTTGAATAACTTGGCACTTTGAATTGTCATCTTGTTCATCACTAGTTACTGTTTCACTATTATTGTTAATAGAAGATTCTACACTTGAATTCAAAACAACATGAGATATTACTATTACTTCAATTATTATTACCATCAATATTTGTATTATACTTTTCATTCTTATTTATAGCTATTATTATTATAGGCAGGTTTGGCTGGTTGGGTTACAGGTCAAAATAGGTTCAGGTTGAGATGGAACAAGTTATCCTGGCTTGACATGTATACACTTCTTTTTTTCCATTTTTGATATATTTAGAAATTATTAATGCATTTAAAACAAATTATTACAGCGAAAATTTAGAACAAAAAATTTTAGAACTAGGGGATTGATCATTTGATCCATTCCCCATTTAGACAAAACTTTTAACTGATTAGACCATACGAGATAAAACTAACCATTCATAAGCATATGAGTCGAAATGCAACTTCTTAAGTGTATTTTTTCCAATTTTTGGTGGCAAGATGGGCAGGTCGGGCTGGTTGGGTTATGGGTCAAAATGGGTTTGGTTTGACACGGATAGAATTATTTTTTCCAATTTTTGATACTTTATAAATAATTAGTCCATTAATCATGATACAACAATATATTATATCAACAATATGTGACTTCCAATAAAACAATATTCAACTAGAAGGTTGGCTCATTCCCCTTTTAGCTAAAACTTTTATCTCATTTGACCCATAGAGATAAGTCGACCGATTCATCAGCATATGGGTCGAAATTATACCTCTAGAAAATGTAGCAATAAGAAAACAAATACAATAATGAGGCTGTTGAGTGAAAGTATAAACTAAAAAACTCACATGTTGTTTTAGAAGTTCTAGAGATGCAGTCAGATGACACTGTATCTGCTATAGGGTGTGAATGAGTTCCATTAGATCTAGCCAATACAGGAATTTCTCCCTGAAATTTGCCACTGAAAATTACATACATTAAAAAAGGAACATGTCAATTCTCAGACAAAATATGCAAAATGTTATTGATCAATACATATTTTCTTAGCAATTTTTGGAACTTGAAGGGCTAAAAAGTGAAAATTCTACCAAGCTAGCAAGACACGGATGGTTAAATAGGTGTTATAGGTAGTCACCATTGAAAATTCATATAATTTCTTCTTTAATTTGTGGTGCAAAGATGACTATCTGTATACATGATATGTAGAACAGAGAGGAAGTGATTAGTCCTTATAGAACCCACTATGGGTAAATATATAGCAGCATGTATTTTGCAACTTTCTGCTGTTTTCGTAAATTATTTATGATAATGTTAAAAGGATGAATCTTATGGGCATAATAATATGAAATGCATCATCCCATTAATGTTAAATGGGCTAAATAGGTCAAAAGTTGATTAAAGTGCATTTCTAATGCATAAAACCTCTTAAATCGCTTCACACATACTGACATACTAAAGTGTGTTGGGTCAACCTGATCCGACCTTTTCAGACCCATACTAAAGTTTACCCATATCGATCTGATCCCATTTTGACTGGTTACCCATCCTGCCAATTTTCCATCTCCAAGTTATATTATCAAAGTTGTTCATAATGAAGGAAAGGATGCTTCTAGTTCCAAATGTTGCAGAAAATATATTTAATCTCAACATTAATTTTTTTTTGATATGGATTCAAATATGTAAGATGCCATACTCATCGACTGAAATGCATCCAGATGAAGTATCACCCTGCTGAGAATGAGATCCAACTCCATCAACAGATTTTCTACTTATATCCAAGTTGTGTTTTCCATCAAAATCATTCTTGTTGCAATTTTCAGCATGGGAAGAAGAATTCTGCAAACTCAGGTGTCCATTACTCTCGCATTTGCCTCTGAACATTTAAGTGTTACAAAATGAAGCCCATCCACAGGATAAAAATATGAAATTTCAAGCATATGTAGATATGTATACTAGAACTCCATACATATATAGAGGATTTATAGCATGGTACTGTAGAAACGGAGGATTTAATTTAAATTAACATACATAGAGGAAGGTGCAGTAGAGTTGACAATTGGAGCAGAACCTGCCTGCAATAATTTCAACCATTATTTGTAAAATCAAAATAGAGAAAATTATGTATCCACATTTAAAGGCTATTGAATTCATACATCTGTAGCTGGAATTTCCCTTTCACTAGCACTGATCCCATTGGATGAATTCGAGTTCCCTAAGTGATCTTTGTCAGATACAGATTCCTCATCCTGGATCTTGTTACATAAATAAAATTGCATTATGGGTATACATTATCATTTAGAATGGTTATTTTAATTCGTTCTTACATAAAGGATAGTATCATTGACATAACAAAGAGATGCCGGGTTGGGTCATGGTTTATCTCAAACAGGTCAAATGGACTGAACATGTCGAAAGTTGCCCCAAAGTATATTTTCAAGGTATATAACCTCTTAAATTGTTTTATTCAGAGATTCAAACCATTATTGTGATGTTCATTAACTAAATATAAAAATAATAATTTGTGGGTCAAACCAAACCCGACCTGGTCCATTTTGATTGTACCAAAAAAGTATCTCTTGCAAACCCAACCCCATTTTGACTTTTGACATGTTCCCAACCAGCTGATGTTCCCATTTTGCCACCTCCAAATGGCACAAGTGCTTAGAATGACTATTCAGCTTTGTAAGGACCTGTTTTTAGTAAATAAATATCAAGTCACATACCAAGGAAGCCTGAGCTTTCATATCTTCAAGGTCAAAGTTCCAGCTGCTAATCCCTCTTTTGTATTCGTTCTAGAAAAAAGTTATAACAACAAAATTCAGAACCAAAAAATAATAAGCACAAAAGAGGATCAGTTAGCCCATTCACTAAATAAGTTGTGAAATACGAGAGAGAAGAAAAGACAAATGAAAGGATATCAAAACTCAACAAGCATCTTTCACAAAAAAATTCATTGCATTTAGAAAATTGTTTAGCAACTATTACAAAAAAAATTCATTGCATTTAGAAAATTGTTTAGCAACTATTACAAAAAAATTCATTGCATTTAGAAAATTGTTTAGCAACAAAATTCAGAACCAAAAAATAATAAGCACAAAAGAGGATCAGTTAGCCCATTCACTAAATAAGTTGTGAAATACGAGAGAGAAGAAAAGACAAATGAAAGGATATCAAATCAAAACTCAACACATTGTGTAGTTGGATGTCTTCTTTTAAAGTGATTATGTTATACTGAATAATCAGGATTCTATAAGCAGTTGTTAAAAGAAAGACATGAAGAATATTGTACGGATGTGCACTTGCTTGTCTGAAGTTGTACAATTAGATAATCAAGTGTGCCAGATTCTGATTATTTAAGACACTTACAGATTAAATGACCAGAATAGGCACCCATTGTTAAATAAATAAGATATGGTTTGTGAAACAGGAGTAAAAGTTTCTCAAATCAGGTTAGAAGAAGGGATGTAATATGTAATTTTAGATAATCAATTTTGCTGTTACCAGTATGAATCAGATAACAAGAAGCATAAACATTTAATCCAAACATCAAACATTGATAGATGTGACTGATAATCAGATAGTCCATTCCCAAGCTCACCCTCAAAGCACACTCAGTGCAGACTTTTTATGAGGAGCCACAAAACATAAATATGATCAAACATGTTTCTAATTTACATTACCTGTGATATCTCTTCTTTCTTTCCATCCGGTATTTTCTTTTGCACAAGCATGTCTTCTTCCTTTTTCTATTATTCCAACATATCAGATTTACTATAACATATATGGATTCGACAAACTTGTAATCATATCAAACAAAATAATAATAATTATTATTATATTAATACCAATAGTAATATTAATAACAATAAATAGTAATAATAATTTAGGAACCTTCAATGCCTGAAGGCGATCACCAAGTGCTGGCAGGCCTTCCAAAAGCTTACGTGCTATAAACTCATTAGATTTAGCTTGTTTGAAAAAGGAATGCTTCAGAAGCTTCTTAGCAGAAGGACGTTTTGAAGGATCCTTAACCAAACAGCTAGCAATCATCTGCTTAAAAGACTTCAGAACAGAGAACAAAGAAAACATATATGAGACAATCTAATTGATCATAAAGTGGAAAATAAAAAAATAAATGTATCATATTACCTTAGAAAACTTTCTGTCCCTCTCATAGTCAAGACCAGGAGGTGCATTTTGTAAAGTCATGAGTAAAACCTGTCATATTAAAAGTAATATAAGTTGTGAGACTTAGTTTTAGATACAACACTAACCCATCGCAGTATATTGAATAAAAAATGCAAGATGGTTACACCTTCATTGGGGGATATTTTGAAAAGGGAGCATGTCCATGAGCAAGCTCCAGAGCTGTTATTCCAAAGGACCAGATATCAGCTCTGCATAAATTTTCAGATAATATTTATTATTTTCCCATTAGATTGGAAGCTTGTTCCTGGAAGAGTAAATTGATGAAAAAAAGTATCTGACTTGAAGTCATAGCCATGCAACTGTTCCATAACCTCAGGGGCCATCCTGGAAAAATGTAATACCACAATAAGTACAAGTTAAGATATAATAAAAATGGACAGTAGCATATACACTGTGAGTCTGTGATTTGTTATTAATTTGAAATTATATCAATCAAAGTCGTTCTTTTGCATAAAAGTTATGTAGATATTACCAGCATGGTGTCCCAACAAATGTATTTCTCGTGCGTTGCCTGTCACCAGAATCAAATAGGCATGCAGAAACACCAAGATCTCCCAGCTTGATGGCCCCACGTTCACTAATGAGAATGTTTCCAGCCTATTAAAAGAGGAAATAAGCGCACAAGAAAACTCAGTTTAAACATCTCCACAAGGTTATAAGTGGTTTCACTTAATAAATTTACACAACATAAGGTTGTACCGAAGAAAACAACAAACAGAATTCTTAACCTACCATCTTTCTACAAACAGGCAAAGAGAACGCTAGTGCAGAAACAGATCCCCAAATTAAATATATGATCATGGCTGATAAATAATTGGCCTTGAGCATGAACAGACTACTAGACAACTTATCCAGAATAATGCTAGTTAAGTATGAAAATTATGTCTAAAAATTACTCTATTAATGCATTTACAGGCAACATGAAGCTCCAACCACCTGAATTGACATGTTATCACTGTATATAGTCTAAATAAAAAAATAAATCAGTTATAGGTTGGCATAAGTAACAAGGTCCATGTAAATCTATCATTCACACATACTGACATACATGCATATTCAGTTTAGAAAATGGACAACAAAAAGTAAAAAGAGTAACAGAAATCATTTCAGCATGTGTATAAGGCATCATAACAACGCAAAAACAGCATATATCTCTGATAAAGGTAAAGAATACACACACAGACACAAAAAACAACAGTGTGTATGCTGATACAAATTCTGAGATCTTCAGATTTAGATGAGAACTATAAGAAACTCACTTTGACATCTCGATGAATGAGGCCATGATCATGAAGATACTCCAGTGCCTTTAATACCTCACGCAGTATAGTTGCGATAATGACTTCCTCAAAACCATCAGGGTGGGCAGACTTTAATATATGAAGGCAAGAACCACCAGGCATAAAAGGCATGACAACCCATAGATTATGGTCATTTACAAAGGAACAATGTGACTTAAGAACATTTGGATGATCAACCAGTATCATTGTCTGAGCTTCACGTGATATATTGTTCTGATAATATATTAAAAATTAGCAATGAATTGAAACAAACATAGCTTATCAATCAAACATAAATAAGGTGCCTACAAAATCAAATCAATTTGCTTTAAATTTGATGGGGAAACAAGAGTACATCAGGCCCAATTAACTCCAGATGTTCAATATCAGTAACAGCAAAGTTAACATAGAATATAATGAATCAAGGTTCATGTAGGGCATGCCCTGATAAACAGGTGTTCTTTTTTGTTGTTTATCTACAAATCTCTCCTTTCTTTTGTTATCTTATATCATTAAATCATAATTCTATAAGAGTAGGTGTAAAAATACAAATCCAATAGCATAAACCCCTGGGCCCTGGCTCAAAATTTCCTTAATCTCTAACCATAGATCATGAATAGGATTTGAAGGTTCAAAAAGTAAACAATAAAGTCATAAGCCTAAGCTATAAATCCCAATCTCATCTAGGTCTTCTTCTAGCTATTACTACACAGTTCAATTCAGTACCGTAAGTAAAATTCACAACCGACAGTTCAATCAGCCTAACCACGGTCCTAAAATCAATTAACTAAACATACTAAGAAATCAACAACAAAAATAACCAATCAACTAGTCCAGAAATCGAAGTAGAGTATT
Source organism: Deinandra increscens subsp. villosa (assembly GCA_039602395.1). NCBI lineage: Eukaryota > Viridiplantae > Streptophyta > Magnoliopsida > Asterales > Asteraceae > Deinandra > Deinandra increscens. The sequence goes on from JBCNJP010000016.1 coordinate 11,428,171, forward strand.
TGCATCATGCAGAAGGAACAACAATAAGGAACGAAATGAATTTACCAAATCGCTATTGCCGCGTTCAAAATCGAGAATTTTAATCGCAACAATTTCACTGTTCGGAATACACATCGCTCGAAACACCGAGGCGCTGACACCTTGCCCTACCTCCTCATACAGCTCATAGTGCTCTGCTCCGACTGGATACTTCCTCTTCTCCATTCGCACGAGTCGCTAATCGGAGAAACTCGGAAAAACTCGGAGAAACTCGGAGAAACGAATCTATAACAGAACTCAATTGAGCATCGAGCACCGCACAGATGCAGCTCTCGCTAGGGCAACAATTTCAAATCCTACAACAATTTTCACAAAAAAACAAAAACGCCGCTTATGAAGTTACGATCGATGAACAGTAATGAACACTAAACCTGCACAGACGCGTAAACCTTCAAAAGGTGAAAAAACAACTAGTTTAACGTAGAAGAACGGAAATCCTCACAGGAAACAACTAATTTCTGTTCGTCGGTTACTCGGTTGTGTATTGATCACGGCAGAATCAAGCGATCCGGATTTTTTAATCTTCGTGCACGTATTTGTGAGTGAAATTGAAGGAAGGTTTTGAACTGACGGTGAGGACAGCGGCGGCGGCGGCGGCGACGGCGAGATAGAGGTGGTTTGTGCGCTTTCTCGTGACGGAGGAAGGGAGGAGAGATTTATCGCACCTTTTGGATCGGCGGACGAACAGGTATCGATTGCATGCTAGTAGTATCCCGCCACATGTTATTTATTTGCTCACTACGATTTGGGGTTTTTAAGTTTTGATTGCAATATAAAATATTGAAATCAGAATTAAACATATATAAATACGTATTAAATACGTAATCAATTTTGAATTTTGAATAGAAGATAATATTATAAGTCTATAAAAAGGGATGCTCTATTCTGGCACTGTTGACTGTAAACTCCTTGAATGACTTGACTTTTAAATTTTAGGGCATTTGAGAAATTACATAATTTTTAAATTATGTTTAAAGGACATTATACATTATATTATATATTATGTATTAAAAATTTATATTTTGAAAAAATATGTAATTTTGTTTTAAAGTAAAGTGGTATATGCAATTGTCCCTGAATTTTAATTTGTTTGAACGTTTTAAACGGCTGTTTGATTTTTTAGAGGTCTATCTGATATTTTTTAAAGTTTGGATTAGTCAAATGTTAAAAAAGTCAATGTTTGAAAAAGTTACATTGTCATTGAATGTGTTTTTTAGACAACCGTTTGACTATGATTTGATAAAAAAAAATGGCGTGATATAACATTTACTAGTGTATGAATAAAAACGCCTATTGTATAAGAATGTGCGTATGTATGATATTGGTTCGGTTAAAGTGAAATAAAAATATAGTTGAACTAGACGTTGCTTGACTTAGTAGTTTTCTACGGCTTGAATGTCTATTACGTTATCAAAAACACGTTTTTGTGGGTGTTTTTAATACTGCTTGATTTTTAGTAAAATTTAAAAATGCTTGTATTATTAATACTGCTTGATTTTTATTTATAAAACAAATTAAAAGAATATGCTTTATGCTAGAGAGGACATATTTATTCGTGATAAAAAAAATCAAAAAGTACCTCATACCATCACACTTCTCCGGTTTACATGTTTATATATGTATGGATTTTATGTCGTTTTTATGGGAATTAATTGCACCGGAGGTCCCTGAACTTTGCCAAAATCTCATCTGGAGTCCTTGTACTATCGAAAGTGCACGGGAAGTCCCTAAGTTTGGGTTTTTGTCTCACCGGAAGTCCTTGAGGTGGATGGTTGTTAAAAAAATCAGTTAAGTAGATGTGAAATTACCACTATACCCCTGCCTTTAAAAAAACAAAATTAATTCTTAAAAAGGGGAAAATCAGTAACCCACCACCAAACACCCCCTAAAGTCTAAAACACCCGCTTCTTTCTTCTGTCCTCCAAAAACCCTCGTTCATCGGAACTTCTAAAACTCTAAAACGATTCAACCACCGTCGCTCTTCGCCGGCGTAATCGAACTCACTCGTCGGACTTACGCAAGCATCATCGTCCACTCCCGCAGTACTCTGTATCACATGCCGATTTCAATGCCGTCATATTTTCCGGCGATTTTCCGGCCGATCTGCTTTCGTTTTGGTGCGCGCACACTGTAGCAACGAGAGTCTGGTAGCCAGCGACAGCGAGGAAGAGGGGAAGAGAGCCGACAGGCTGTTGCGGCGTAACCCTAGCAGCGCCGCCGCTGGGTGCGTTGTTGTTGTCGCAAATATTAATGTTAAGATATAAGAGAGACACGAGGATCATCGGGAAGAGGAGGCGACGGAAAAAAAAGGGCCGAAAACCCTAGACGCCGTCGTGGGACCCCCGTACCTCCGCCCTGAGCCGTCGTGCGCCGGCTGCCGGAAAAACGGGCTCTCAGCCTCTCTCTTTCTGGTTCTTTTGAAACACACACAAGTGAAGGTGTGTTTGTGTGGGGAAGAAGATAGTGAGTGGGGCCCACAATTTAATAACTTTTTTTTAAAAGAGGGGTATATTTGTCATTTCACACTCCACTTAACTGATTTCTTTAACAACCATCCACCTCAAGGACTTCCGGTGAGACAAAAACCCAAACTTAGGGACTTCCCGTGCACTTTCGATAGTACAAGGACTCTAGATGAGATTTTGGCAAAGTTCAGGGACCTCCAGTGCAATTAATTCTTTTTATGGCTTTAAGCAATGTTTTAAAAACCGGTATAACCGGTCCGGTTCAACCGGTTCAACCGCCAACTGGTCATCATACCGGTTTTTTAATCCCCGGTTTTTTGGACATAACCGGACCGTTTTGAACCGGGCGGTTTTCCGGTTTTTTCCGGTTCAACCGGTTTTCTGACATTTAAAAAAAAAAATTTAATTTATTGTTATTTTTTATTATTTTTTAAAGTTTAAAACTTATATTTTCTTATGAAATACTTATTTGGTATTATTTTTTAGTGGATTATCATTGTATTTTAACTATTTTCGTTGTGGTGTACAAATTTATCAACATTTTTATAAAAATATATATATAAATCCTCTAACCGGTTCAACCGGCCGGTCTAACCGGTCCGACCGGTCGAACCGGCCCCGGAAAGTTTTCCGGTTCAACTAAAAAACCGGTTTTTAAAACATTGGCTTTAAGTTAATTTGATTATGTGTTAATCGACCAGTTTTAAGGGGATTTTTTATAGTAAAATGACGGCCCTCTAGCTAATGTTACCTATGGTGTTATTTAGTGGCTTCCTCCTTAAAGATCAAAAGTTTAAATCATACACTAAACAAATTAGGTGGATTTAAAAGTAGGTTGTGTCTTAAAAAAAATGTGTTAACCGACCACATTTAATACTTGCTTAAAAATGTTTGTGTGTTTATTATGGTGATTATGTTATAACCGACCATATTTATTACTTGTTCAAAAGTGTAAAATTGTTTATGTGTTATTGTTATTTTATGTGTTATTAAAGTAAGGTATAGAACCACATAAGTAAAATTGTTTATGTGTTATTGCCATTTAACTTTGATCATTGTGTTTGAACAGAACTTTAAGTAAGATAAAACAGTCATCATTATTTCACCAACCACCCACACTAAAAAAATATATATAAATAAATAAAAGTTTCAAAAACAAATAAATGACCCAAGTAAATTTCTCAAAGATAAATAAAATAATAAATAGAACCACATTGTAAATTTCTCAAAGATAAATAAAATAATAAATAGGACCACATTAGTGATTTTGTATAAAGGGGAATTTAGTATTCAAAATAAGGTATTATAATTACATTCGTTATTCGTATGAGAAACTTAGAAGTATATCTAGATAATTCAATATTTGACATTTTTGTATATATTTTTCTTTTATCTTTTATTTGTATTTCGCTTTAAATTTATCATGTGTATAAATCTTTTTACTAATGGAAGCATTATCATAGAGCGTGATTTGATTCTTATCGATATCTTCTTTATGTAATACATATTGACCTTATCTAGTATTAAAGTTTGTTATAAGAGATAATTACAAAATAATTTCAAATACATCAAGGATTATAAAGGATTGCGTAACATTTTCTATTATACCAACACAGTTAAAACGAGAAGTTAGTCTTCAAATAGTAAAGGTAATAGTCAAGATACTTGGAAGGCTTTAGTCAAGATTTTCGCGATTTCATGGCAAGAGGGAACACCAAGGACCCGTATATGACCACAAGCGGCTTTTTCAAGAACAAAATGTATATACATCTCAATCTGTTCAGTTCAATAGTATTGAACCAGATTTTTAGTAAAATAAATAGCACTTACATTATCGCAACAAATAATTGAAGCACAATCTAGTAGGCGGCGAAACTCCAAAAATGAATTATGAAGCCAACATAATTCTGATACGATATTGGTAACACTCTTGTACAACCTCGACGCTGGATCGTGATAATGTAGAATGGCGTTTAGATGACCAAGAAATGAGATTGTCGGCAATGGTCAGGACAAATGATATTGTACCTTCGACATAATGTATGGTTTGTTTGGGAAAATTGAAGTAACCTATTATAGGTGGTTCATATGCATACAAATAATGACTTTGTATGAATGAATAATTCTTAGTTATATAACAACAATATAATAATGACTTTGTATGAATAGTTCTTAGTTATATAACAACAATATAAAGTATAAACAAGTATGTAAAGAGTTAAACGAATGATAAAGCCAATTTTATAAAGATTGAAGTGGATGTTAACAAATCCACTATGCCTTTTCTCGGATCTTCCAGTCGAGAGTTTTCTTCACTAGCTCGTCTCCCTAATACGGTAGGGATCATCTTTACACACGTCTCACTTTATCAAGGAAGTGTTCACTTTGTACAGACGTATCACTTTATCAAGAAAACGATAACATTCGTCTCACTATTCCAAGGTAGTAATCACTTTCTCTGTCTTACTAAGTGAAGGACACCCTTATTACATACAATATAAAATAACGAAGATGAAAGTTAAAAGTTAAAAATAACAATAAAAGCATATATTTACAGCTCCAGGACAAAACAAGAGACAGTTTCATAACATTTTGAAGATTTATTCACACCCAACCATTTCATAGCATTTTGAACACCCAAACAGCAAATAAACATCAAGCATGATCCACACATTGACTCAGTCAAACAGATAAATACAAAGGTATTACCAGTTTCATAACATTTTGAAGATTTTGGCTCAGAACTCCCTATCTGGAAAGAGGTGAGGGGCAACCATTGACCAAATGAATAAACCGGCGGTGGCCCACGAGGTGATCATCCGGACCCACACTGAGGGCCACCCAACGTCCACCAACCTGCCGCTCTCCCCGACCGAGGTTGACCATCCGGTGAGAAGCATTGCAGAGTACATGCTGGCAAGTGAGAAGATGATGTGAAAAAATGAATATGAATAGGAAACAGGCTTGTTGTTCTCTTTCTCTTCATACTCGTCTCTTTTGTCTAATGGAAGCAAAGGTTTCTCCCCACCTGAGACACGCAAACCAAAATTTAGTTTCCGGTGATACAGGTGTAAACGAGCTGAGCCTATACTAGAGCCCATTTAATAAACAAGCTAGAGCCGAAACTTCACATATCACGGAGCCCATATAATAAACGAGCCTGAGCCTAAGCTTCACATATCATGGTTGAGTAGACTCGTGAGCCTACACGACCCTATTATTTATATAACTTCTATTTAATATATTAAACATATATTTACATAATAATTATTACTATATACAAAATATGAAAATAACTAAATAAAATATGTTATATTGATGTATAAAAAAATGAAACTATAAATATACACAAATAATTATAAATATATAAATTAAATAATTTAATAACTAATACGGTGGTTCATTTCATGCCAAGTGCATGGGTACAAGCCTAAACGATGAAAATTTAAAGCTACTGGCTCAGTCCCATACCGAACTCAAACTTTGGACTGGTGATTCAAGCGCAAACGATGCCATTTTATTGAAACCAATGATAACTGTTTAAGACTGGACCTGAGAACCGACTTTTTGGCTTTTTGCTATAAATGAACCCAAGAACCTCACTTAGAATTATACCAATTCTAGATTGATAATTTGATATTACGGTTTTAAAGTTATGTTCTGAGTTTTTGCACACTTCTAAATCTATATTGGCTTTCATGTTTTAATATGTTCTTCAAGTGGGCGCTAATACAAGTAGATTCATCGAGAATGAATATAAACATCCTATGATTATGCAAAACAGTGAAGTTGGCGAATTGGGTAGGTCAGAAAGCGGGTCAAAAAGGGTACTTATTTTGGGTAACAAGTCAAAAAGAGTAGTTCTTAAGTACATGTCAGGTCAGGTTGACCAACAAACATTTCTTTTGTGCATTCTTCACTTTTTGTCGGTAACTAATTCGTCAAATGCAATTATAAAAACTATAAAATAATTTCTAGCCAATCAGTTTACAAGATATCATGCATTAAAAATACATTTTTGGTAATTTTCATCCAGTTCAACTGTTTTGATCCGTTTCCTTTTGAGTTAAACTTTTAGCTTAACATATCTAACCCGTTGGAGATGAAACTAGTGACAGCATGATGGGTGTGTTAGGTATTGCTTCAAAACAAATCCAGGTTAAACCAAGTCATAAGTCATTAGTAAGAGTCAGACAGGCCTGTCAGACTGGGTCAACCCTCCCAAACACGTTTTTGTCCATTTTTTAGTAAACAAATAATTTGTTATGAAGCAATAGTATTACAGCAAAATTCTAAATTCTAAATCTTTGAATAAAAAGCTCATGATGGTATATACTTGTATGCATTGATAATAGACTTTTGGCGACTTTCAACCCATTTTATCCTTCTAACCCAATTCTTACCAATCCTCTATAACCTAAATTTTCCATTTTTACCTGTTGTAAAAAACGAAATAACACTATTCAACCATTTTATAAATAAACGGGCAGAAAATGCCACCTCAAATAATTTACCTGCACGAGGTGAGCTCGGAGGGGAAAGCAGAGTTGTAGAAGATCCAGCCCGGACAGCTGAGTAAACCACAGAAAGCACAGTTGTAAGCAACCCGATAGTAAGTGTGCCAGTGCTAGCGGCTTTAGAATGCTTGTGAAGCCCATTGCAAGCATAATCTCTGGGTTCACTTGCAAGCCCACTATAGCAAAGATATATGCAGTACAATGAAATAACCGATGCTGGAAGAATGCTTCCACTTACCTAAGATATAAATAACAGAATTTGTAAGATGAAAATTACCAAATCCATATATACTAGAGGTGCAAAATGGGTGGGTTGGATAACAAGAAACTTTGGGGGGGAAAGAAAAGGTAAATTTTCATGTGTCAGATAGGCATGGGTTGACCAGAAACAATTTCTGTGCAAAACTTTATTGGTGTGTTATATATGATTAAGAGTTTATACTATTCTTGGTTTTAAAAAGTTTGAGGCATACCGAGGCGATGAGGTCCCAAGAGCCAAGGCGAGGCGCACGCATCAAGTACACAAGAAGGTATTTATATAATACTATTTACATTTAAGATAGGTTTCTACCATTACATACCCAAAATTTAGATATAAATAACCTTATATACGTTTAAATCATTTAATATATGAATAACCTCTATGTACAACATAAAAAGCTATATGTACAACCTCCTGAAGTACAAATTCTGCCAATGTACAACAGGTGCACCTCATGTTCAATTGTCACCTCCCATCATCAGAACCGATGCCCCCTCTCACTTGAGTGTGCCTCGCACCTCAGGCACGATTTTTTAATCTAAGAAGTTATTTAGTCAATAATTTAATGTTTTGAATAAAACAATTCGGAGGTTTTATGTAAAAGTATAAACTGAGGGCAACTTCTGACCCATCCAACCCATTCGGCATGTTTCCTTTTTAGCTACCTTTTATTTTATTTTACTGGTTTGACCCCTCAGATATATAACATAGCCCAAATCGATTGCGACATCTAGAAAAAGCCAACCTATGAAAACATGGAAGTTACCTGATTTACCGTTTCATAAACCCAACAACACCCTTGTAACAACTAAATGGAAGAAAACTTTATTTTAGCAAGTCATCAAACAAGATTAAAAAAACTTACTGTAGGATGTAGAGTGATGATAGCGAACACAAACACAAGAATCAGGATCATCACAATAAAGAAAGTATTGAGCCCACAGTCCTGGCCTGATGGGGTAAATAAATAGAACAAAAGTCCAGAGAACGAGAATGTTGCCACATAACACACGAGTGAAACAACAAGCAAGGCTGCATACCTGTGTCAATTAGAATAAGTTGTAAAAGTAGAAAATAGACTTTATTAAATAGAAAATACAACTTGTATCTATACTTTCGAGCTAGCGCGAAAGCAAACAGGCAGTTTTCCGGGTCAGAGGGACTATGTCGGGCTGAGCCTAAACAGTTCTATCCAACAGGTATAAACTTTTTTACGAAAAGACTAGGGTGTCAAGTATGATTATAATTTTTTAATCATAAACTGCTTTTTGTATATAATAAATAAGAAGGTTTAATGCGAATTCAGCAAAATGCACAGAAATAGATACGGATTTTACACTTTTTCCCAATTCCAGCAACCAACTTTAGATTGTGCGTAAAATAGAAACGGTATACGCATTATTACCAAATTTAGCGGTCAACTTACATTTATTAGTGACCGCCACAATTGACTTGATCAACTAGTATAAGGTCATCTTTTGCGCGATATTTCAAATATTGTCGGCATGGCATCTTATATATCATTTTAGTATACATGTGTACGACATGTGGCAGCAATTTGCATTTAAATTAATTTTTACATAAAAATTTAACAAAATATATATTTTCAAACTTGCATATAGAAGTTATTTTTTAATATTTTCACATAAGCACTCTTTGCATACGTGGCATATTATGTGGCAACAAGCATGGCCTAAATCAGAGCCACATCAACGCATAGATAGATTCAATTATGATGAGGTTTACCTGATTGCAAAAGTCAGAAAAAGTTATATGTGTTGTTTCTGTTTTGTGCCTAATTTAGAATTTGTTTCTAAAATCAATAAAAATAATGTAAAGTTCTTTTCCATTTCGTGCAGTTTGCCCTTTTAATTATGCTCAGGTAACTTTTGACCAATTTGACGGTTTCCTTAATAGCTACTTCTTTTTGTTTTACCCATTTGACCATTAGAGATAAAATGTAATCCAAATAGGCCTGTACATAACAAAATGACTTGAAATTGCCACCTTTAAAGGTAAGGATAGGTGTATCCGTGTATATTACGACAGAAATTCAGAAATAGTAGAAACTAACCAGAACTGTTCATCATATCCAACCCATTTGTCATTCCAACTATGAACAAAGTCCAACAAGAGTACAACTTGAACGAGAAGAAACAGCCCTGAGCCAAATTTTGATGTTGACTCTGCATTCACAAATGTTGTAAGTTTGACTTGGCAATTTTAATATTACCATACACATTGAAATCAAATAAAGGTTGTGCCCTAATAAGATTCTTGGCTCGTATAGTTCACAAGACTCATATATGTAGAGGTAGCAAAATAGGCATGTTAGGTAAGGCCTCAAAATGTTTTACAAGTAATTAGTGTGTCAATATATGATTACCATATATATGTAAAAATCTACTTGTGTAATCAAAAGGTGACAGAATGGCAGAGTTGTTGCTTTAAATCATGGAGGTGAGGGGCGATTTGATGGGGCGGGCGCAAAGGGTTTGTTACCTCCATAACAAATCCTAAATTTGAAAGTGCTTATCTTAAAGACACCCAATCATCTCCATCTTTTATTTATAGATTATTTGTGTTAAAACCTCTAGTTTCCACACTTAACACTTTTACTTCCCCCACTACAAATATAATTCAAAATTTTAGGAGTTATAGAGAGAAAGCATAACCCAAATCAACATATGTATAAGTGAAAGGGTCAACAATTTCATCTCTAATAAAATATATTCTAGGAAAAAGGCTAACTTCTCGAAGAAATACTACTTTTATAAGATATAAATCCCATGGCCCACAGATAGTATGTAAAGGTAAAGATATCAATGCATGCTTCTAAGAAAAACAAATAACCACCATTAAGTTTATAACCAATAAAGATTGGTAGTGATGAAAATACGAAGGGGATAATAGAAAACAAAAAGAAAGGCTAAATAACGATAAGAAATAGAATTACCATAAAAACTGATGACGCCATTTGGGAGGAAAAACATTAGGATTACCAAAAGACACCAGCATATGACTTTCATCATCCATCCACCATGGTGCAAACTATCGCGTGGGTCTTTCTGATTTTTCACACCAATCATTAAAAGAGACAAAATTGAGAAGAACAAAAAGTTCCCCAAACTAACTCGCAAAACAGCATCAGTCTCAAACCACTCTCTATCAGGTGTTTCATAAAAATGATTAATCCCTGCAACAATGATAAACAACAAATCAGCACATCCAAACTTTTACAACAAAATGCCGTAAGGATTCAACTAATATTGAAAATTTTCCTTATTTTACATATTTGTATCTACAAGTTCCTAAAGTTCATCACGTGCGGGTACTTTGCATGCTTATAAGATGTATCTCTCTTCTTATATTTCTTTAACAAATACTTGATTTCTTTCACATAATAGCCAAACAGAAAGTGAATTATGTTTTGCACGATAAGTAAATAGGTGGAAATTTCACCCATTAACTACTTAGCGGTAGATTTGAAAATTGGAAGGTATTTTATCTGAAACAGGTTGATTTTTTTTTAGCTAAAAGAGGAAGCCAAAATTTAGCTAAATCGTTTTATTCAAATACTTAATCATAACATAATAACTTAGTTTTATTTAAAAGAAATAATGCGTTAACTATTTATAATTTTTTTTGAAATGGCTATGAAATCGATTTGCCGATCAATCCAGCCTGTTTCAATATAAACCTGGTTTGACCCTTTACCTGACCCATCTTGCCATCTCTACTGAGCACACAGAAATTAAACAGAAATTTAACAAAGCTATAGAATAGAAGGTCTTACATGGGATCTTTTCCATGAATGGTGCAGCAACTTCTCTTAGTATCCAAGCCACAATCAAAGAAAAAGCAAAAAGACCACAATATGCAAGACGAGCAGACCGACGACTAATCCCAGAAACCACTTGTTGGCATGCACTGCAAGCACATGATGCACAACAAGAAGCCAGGCAACCAGCTGCCCACATCTTTCTCTCTCTGCTTTATCAACAATTAATATTCACTAAACCTGATAATTAGACACCAATCATCACACTCATCAAAGAGACAAAGATAATAATAACAACAATCCACATTATATGATAGAAGGACGCTTTAACAACCAGAATCCGATCACAAAGATGCATGATATGCCATTATTGCATTATACCCTAACTTGCAAAGATCAAAACACCAATACTCTGTAAATTTGAAACTGTGATGAAGCTTATTGATGCTTGTTCGTCTCATGTGTGTGTAAAACCAAATATGTATCATGTATTTAAATGTACACATATTGATGTGGATTCATTAGGCTCAGATAGAAGCTCAATCTCAACATCAATCATCACCAAAAAAAATTACATTTAGTTACATGACAATACAAAAAATCCAGGCATATGAAATCATGAAGCAGTTTGTTGATTCACTAATCTACATATATCAAGCACAAATTTACGCAATTCAAGTCCAAAATCCACTTAACACAGCCAAACATATCTTTCTTCTGATCATAACCAACACGGAGACACAGCAATAAGCGTGAATCATCGAACAACACGATCACGATGAACAAAATAGTTTAACAACTAGGAATATTATGAAATCGATTATATCTTCTTCGATTCAAACAAAAAGGTTACGATGTCCTAATTTGCGAGAACGAAAACCCTAAGAAATTAACAATTTCAAACAAGAGGCGTAAATTGCATATGTAGACATGAATTAGGGTTGGAGATTGATCGTACCTGCTGCGATAGAATGAAGAACAAGGATGATTGTGACGACGATCGGATGAGAATATCGCTCGAAGATGATAAACTTTGACGAGGGGTTTGGAATTTGGAAGGAGATGGGGAAATTGGGTGTATCTCTTTACGACTTTACTAAAATGGCTTGTTTTGTTTCATAAAGACGATCCCAAATTCGACTTTTCCACAAACGGTCCCGGTTACCGACTCATATCAGTTTTTTATCCGTCATTCTTTTAACTTTTTAAGTAATTTTTACCTCAACACGACACTTCTTACAAACACTTCAAATTATATTACTTAATGATTGTATTATACGTATAAGTGGAATAAAAAATGATGAAGGGCTCGCCCTTACATACGAGTGGAAGACAATAACAACCATAGGGATGTTAGGCCCAACGCATCTTTCACAAGGGTTATTGCCAGAAAAGGTATCGCAGCCCTTATGACGTAGCAATGGAGAAAATCTAAGGGGATAATTTCATATGATACAGTTTTATTTCTCTTTATTACTGTTTGTTTGTTTTCTATTTTATTATTTTTTGTTTAAAATATAATTTTATATCTCTTTTATCTATATTATATTATAATGCATTTAAAGACAAATAGTTTAGGGCAAAAAACGCCTTAACCATTGAGTTATTAAATACAAAAGAAATAATTGAATAAACAGTTAATGATGAAATTTATTTAGATACGTAATTATGTAACAATGTTTAACTAAATTTTCAAAATCATATATATTTTATATAAATATAAACTTTCATTAAACCTTTAAATCTATCTGATACTTCACCATCTGATTGTTGAAACATTTTACAGGTGGCTGTATTAGGGTTGTGTTTCTCGTCGCATCACGCAGGCACCCCACTAATATATTTTAACTAACTTTTCTCCATCGCACGTCCTGACGGAGAACTTTTTTGCTACATGTTAAAATAAGAGAATCATATATAACATATACATAGAAAAATATGACTTAGGATTATGTTAACCTAATACAATGGTTGGTTGGTTGCAACAAAAGTTAATAAAATATAGTACAAACTATGTGAAATACTTCAAGATTTTACTCTCTAAAGATGCATTGATAAAAACCAAAGTATGAAAACATAAAATAGTCTACTCTATTCATTTTGTTTACTTGGAGAATAGACAAAATAATAAAAACTAAACTTATACTATCCTAAAAAGAAAAAGTAATTGGCCAAAATGAAAATATGGCTAATAAGAACATACAAGTATACTAATCATCACGTTTATGTGGCCAAAATAAATAAAACTATGAGTCAAAACTAGGTCCAATTGATCACCGTGGACTTCTCTAACGCCTTTAACCTTGTCGATCGCTCGTCCTTACTACGTGAGGTTCGGCTGAGGTGCCCGGCGATTTCGCCCTGGGTGGACTTTCTTTACGGGCAGCCGGCGCGTTTGTACTTGGGGGACGATCATATTTGGGCCACTACCGGGGTTCAGCAGGGTGACCCGTTGGGCCCACTCCTGTTTGCTCTCGTTCTTCACCCCCTTGTCCACCACATCCGGGATTCTTGTCGCCTCCTTCTTCAAGCTTGGTACCTCGATGATGGCACGATCATTGGGGATGTTGAAGAGGTTTCCAGGGCTCTGGAAATTATCAAGGCTATGGGTCCTCCGTTAGGGCTGGACCTTAACATTAAGAAGACTGAACTTTTCTGGCCAAGTTGCGATGGTAGGAAGGCCCTTCCCGGGCTGTTCCCTGTTGGCCTCAGCAGGCCGACCTTAGGGGTGAAGCTTTTAGGCGGCGCGGTCAGCATCGATGGGGGGTTTATCCAAGGGTTGGCCTTGAGGAGGGCCAATACTGCTGCTGATCTTATGCGCCTCCTCCCCAAGCTGGGTGACCCCCAATGTGCCCTCCTCCTGCTCCGTTCGTGTATGGGTATCGCCAAACTTTCCTTTGGCCTCCGAACCTGCTCTCCCGGTCATGTGGCTCAGGCAGCTGTGGCTTTTGACAACGACCTTCGCGCGACCATTGAAGATATTGTCGTAAGCGGTGGGCCTTTCTTTGGGGACCTCCAATGGCGGGTTGCCTCCTTACCCATCAAGCTGGGTGGGCTTGGGGTCTATTCGGCTGTCGAGGCCTCCTCATACGCTTTTGTTGCCTCGAGGGCCCAATCCTGGGGGCTCCAGGACCACATCCTTCGGGAATGTGGGGGGTGCCCTATGGACTCGGCATACACTGGCGCGTTGGATGGCCTTCGTGCCCTTATTCCGGGCTTTGATCTTAGCGGTTTCTCTAACAAGGACACCGCCCCACCCAAAGCCCAACATGTTTTGGCGAATGTCCTTTTTGGTAAAGCCGTGGGAGAAATGGAAGCTGCCTTCGGGATGACTGCCAGGGATAAAGCGGTGTGGGAATGCCTCCGCTTACCACATGCCAGGATTTCCTCCTCGCCCTCCCTATTGATGGGCTGGGGCAGCACATGTCGCCAGTCGAATACCGGGCGATTCTTAAATATCGGCTTATGATCCCCCTGTACCCGCGGGATGAGAGATGCCCAGTCTGCCGCAAGGCATGCTTGGATGCGTATGGGGAACACGCGCTCCACTGCAAAGAGCTGCCCGGTTTCAAATACCGGCATGATCTGGTCCGGGATGTCTTATTTGACATTTTTAGAAGAGCCGGGATATCCACCAAGAAGGAAGCTCCGGTTAATTTTTTGTCGGACCCTGCGGACGGGCGTTCTTCCCTTCGACCGGCGGACGTCCTTGTCTTTGGGTGGAAGCACGGGAAGCATGCTTGTGTCGACCTTACTGGTGTTTCCCCTCTCGTGGGGTTCAAGGGTTCTGGTTTCCGGGCAGGCCAGGCGGCCACGAATGCTGCTGCCGGGAAAGTGCGCAAACATGAGGAAGCGTGTCTGGCGAATCAACATGTGTTCGTGCCCTTTGCGTTTGACACCTTCGGTTACCTTGCCCCGGAAGCTGTGGATACTTTGTCCCGGGTCCAGAAGGTCATGAATGGGAATGTGGCGACCCCTGGGGGGTTGAATGTTGTCTTCACTCGGTTAGGCTTTGCTATTCAGAAAGGGGTGGCGGCGCAGCTTGTTGCCCGCCTCCCTTGTACTTCATGTTGAGTTGTAACCGTTGTTTTTGGAATAAACATATATTGACAGTCTGTAAAATGACTAAAAAAAAATTTAAAGCAATAAGCAAAATAAATACAACTATGAGTCAGAACTAGGTCTAATTGCTCACTTTTTTGCGTTTATGACAACTATGATTTAAAGCAATAAGTATAAGTGTTTATGTTTTCTAACGGCTTAAATTACACACTTTTTGTCAACAATAAGATTTGAACCCACAGCATATAAAAAGGCTAAGCCTTATCCACTACTATGATACCGCTAGACCAAGGCCTTTGATACAAGTGCTTATGTGATACTCACGTTCTTTAAGGATAAGTTATGAATTGAACAACTCTCTGGTAGGATAATGTCGATCTTGTAGTAAGGGGGTGTTTGGAAACGTGCTTTTAAACAGCTTGTCTATTTTGTCTATTTGAATAACGGATTGGTTTGGATGAAAAAAAAATGTTTATGTCTATAATATAAGGTTTAAGATTGATTGTTTCAAACCGACTATTATTGATGGATTCAAAGTTAGAAGTTTACCCATAAGTTGTTTTCAAAAAGTTAGTTATCTTCTTTTGTTAATTAAACATTAAGCACCTCTTTAGTTTTTGGTCATTAAGTATATGATGGCACAACAGCATGCCCCATTGATGTTTATGTACCTTGTTAGGTCATTCGTAGTGGGGCGTCATGGGGGCCCAAATTGCTAACATACCACCCCCCCCTATGGCGCCCCTACACCACCCCCACAGGCGTTATGTTAGCCAAATTTGTGTCCGGCGTTATGTAGATAACGCCTCCCCCCTCTCTTGTTTTTTTTTCTTTTCTTTTTTTGCTTTTTCCTATTGGTACTCCCAATCCTTATAACCCACATCTTCATAACCCCCACTACACATTTTACCTCATAACCCCTCATTGCCACGTCATTCATCACATGGCGCATAACCCCTCACCCAAATATCAAACCACTACACATAGCCTTAAAGTATAGCATATTATTGTTCACTATAATTGGGTCAATATCATCATGGTTGCTGTTAAAATTAAGCTATGGATCAGTTTATCAGATTTAGGGGTGTTTGGGATAAAACCACCTAGAGAGGGACGTCTTTTCTACACACTTTGGTACCGTCATGCCATAAACCTTTTGGTCCTTGAAATTTTGTAAAAGACAGTTTTAATCTATAAAATGTTGGCCGGAACTTGGCCCGAAAATGCACTCTAGGGCCTGAAAATGAGAATTTTTGAAGCGGGACGACAAGGCTTCACTAGGATGTGCTTGTGCGTCTAGGCTTTTGACAATAAAGAATGAAACCATATACAAACTTATGTTCAGTGGCCTACAAAGTATTTAGGCAGCCTTAATTAGAAAAGGTTTTAAATTTTTGAGTTTCATTCATATACAAACAAACAAATAAACATACCCGCAAAGTCTCACTAAGACAATAAGGTTTAAAAAGTATGAGATAGAGACAAGCATTACCTCTATCTTACGGGGATAATAAGATACAATCAAATGTTCATACAACTCGGACGATTAAGGACAAATTTGTATTTTACTTAAAAAAAATAAAGAGTTAAGGGGGAAATTGTCTTTATCTATTATGTTATTAAATACAAAAAAAATTGAATAAACAATTAATAATGAACTTTTTTCTAGAGACGTAATTATGTAACAATGTTTAATTAAATTTTAAAAATAATTTTTATTTTATATAAATATAAATTTTCATTAAACTTTTAAATATATATGATTGTTGAAGAATAAGATACAATCAAATGTTCATACAAATCGGACGATCAAATACGTGAAATACTCCAAGATTTTACTCTCTAAAGGTGCATTGATAAGAACCAAAGTATGTATAAAAACATAAAATAGTCTACCCTATTCGTTATGTTTATTTGGAGAAAATAAAAACATGAACAAGGTAATGTAGACAAAATAATAAAAACTAAACTTATACTATCTTAAAAAGAAAAAGTAATTGGCCTACGACTAAAATTAGAAAAAACATACGAGTATACTAATCATCACGTTTATGTGGCCAATATAAATAAAAATATGAGTCGGAATTAGGTCCAATTGCTCACTTTTTTGCAATTTTGACAACTATGATTTAAAGCAACAAGTACAAATGTTTGTGTTTTTTTTAACGGCTTAAATTACACACTTTTTTGTCAACAATAGGATTTGAACCCACGACATATAAAAAGGCTAAGGCTTATCCACTACTATGATACCGCTAGACCAAGGACCCTTTAATATTAAACAACTTGTCATTTTGAACAACATAGTGTTTGAATGAAAAACAATGTTTATGTCTATAATTTAGGGTTTGAGATTGCTTATTTCAAACTAACTATTATTGGATGATTCAAAATTAGAAGTTTACACATAAGTTGTTTTCAAAAAGTTAGTTATTTTCTTTTGTTAATTAAACACCAAACACCTCCTTAGTTTTGTGGTCATTAATATCAATGCATACTTAAGTATATGAATATATGATGGCACACCAGCATGCCCCACTGATATAATGATGTTTATGTACCTTGTTAAAGTATAGCTACTTTAGCATATTGTTTTTCACTATTGGGCCAACATCATCATGGTTGCTGTTAAACTTAAGCTATAAATCAGTTTGTCAGATTTAGGGGTGTTTGGGATTGTTCATTAAAACCACCCGAAGAGGGACGCCATCTCTACACACCTTGGTACCATCATGCCACAAACCTTTTGGTCCCTCAAATTTTGTAGAAGACAAATTTTAACCTATAAAATGTTAGTTGGAACTTGGCCCGAAAATGCACTCTAGGGCCTGAAAATTAGGATTTTTGAAGCGGGACGAAAAGGCTTCACTAGGTTGTGCTTGTGCGTGTAGGCTTTTGACAATAAAGAATGAAACCATATACATACTTATGTTCAGTGGCCTACAAAGTATTTAGGCAGCCTTAATTAGAAAAAGTTTTAAATTCTTGAGTTTCATTCATATACAAACAAACAAATAAACATACCTCCAAAGTCTCACTAAGACAATAAGGTTTAAAAAATATGAGATGGAGACAAGCCTTACCTCTATCTTACGGGGATAATACTCCACTCAAATTTTATTCACATACATTTTCTCATTATTATATTGTGCAACATGTTTTCCTCGATTCCCTTTTATAGCTCTATTTTCTAACCATGGGATCCATCATTCTACATTCACTATTGTTATATAATTTCTTTGTTTTTAGGTTCAATGATGATTCTTGTTTAGTTGCATTCTTGGTGCCTTTACTTAATTGCAATTTGTTAAGTGCTTTTGGTCCTTTATTCTGTTAAAGTTTCAATGATCTTAATTGTATACTTTGTTAATTGGATACTTTGTGTTGAAAACAAGGCTCCATTGATTGAATTAAATTTCTTTATATCTTCAATTTCTTATTCTTGCAAGGTGGCCCGGTTTGAATGACAGGTCAAAATGGGTTCGAACCGATACATATCACTTTTTAACACACGTTGAAATAGGCATTACAAAAAGGGATCATGTACATAAAAAGGGATCATGTACAAGTCTGTGAAGCTGGGATGACTAAAAACAACAAGTTGATTTTAGTTTTTTAATTGAGGTATAGTGTATTGGTTAATAAGTTTGGTTAGCCTATAAATACATAGTCGATTTTATTGTAATCAAATTTTAAATGAGTTTCTTGTTATAATAAAGTGTTTAAACGTATCCGATTAACATGTGTTTGTTATTATCGAGTCTTGACTAGATAATGAACACTTGATTTTTCTCTGAATATATGATGGTGAGAAAACAACATAAAGTGGCTTTTATCTATATAAAATAAAAAAAGAACAATCTATGTAAGACATAGCTTTCGTCATATCGTTTTTAAAACTAAAAAGGACAGCCCAACTTGATTAAAAATTAGTAAAGAAAAGAAAATAACCATTTATTCCACACGTTCTTTATTCTCCCCAAATCAATATGCTTTATAAGCAACAAGAAGAATCTAAGTTAGTTTAAAATAAACCCTCACCGTATATTTCACTATATTGACCAATTAGTACCCCAAAAAAAGAATCAACCACTTGCTAAGTAGTTGCTATGTCATCTTTTAGGCATGCATTTACCATTTTAACCTCTAGTTATTCATACTAAGACTATGCTTGGCGCGCCATAAGCTAGCTTATAAGCTAACTTTTTAACGTATTAACATGACTTTTTTTAAAAAGCTAGTTTTTTTAAAAGCCCCGTTTGGTAACGTTAAAAAACTAGCTTATAAGCTAGCTTTTGAAAAGCTAGTTGGAGTAGCGTTTCAACTAGCTTTTCAACTAGCTTTTATAATATTTCCAGTTCTACCCTTCCCTAAGTTATAAATATATATCTTTATTTACATTTATAACATGTACTTTTATGTCATTTTATATTTTTCAGCTAGTTTTTACCAAACGTTATTTTTTATCAGCTAACTTATAGTTTATCAGCTACCAACTAGCTTTTCAGTTAGCAGCTAGCTTTTCAGCTAGTGCGCCAAACACAGATTAGTCTTTTTCTCCTTTGATTTTATAATAATTCATAAAAGAGTTTGGTTTAGACTATACAAAGATATTACAAATTTCAATCTCACATCGTTTTATATTTCATACTAATTCTTAGTTTGAACACCCATATTAACCATGCTAATTGCTCTAACCGACTTTCTTGACAATACGACGGTTTAACCACCTACTGCATCCTATCCTAGAGGTTAAAGGTTCAAATCCCATGTAAGATACATGTCTAGATGATTAATATGAGTAGTTTAGAAGCTGTTCTAAGAAAACAGTTTGCCTACCTCTTAACTCTACCACACTACCAATGGTTTTCACTTCTCATCGTGTTAAAATCGAAAATCCTAAACAAACTATCTTTCATATTTGCTTTTTCCATGAAAAATAAACATATGAAATCACAAGATCCTTTGAGAATCTCCCTTTACCTTCTTTCATATCATATAATGAATGGTTTCTACACAAGTTGACATTAGTCAACTTCCTAGTTACTATTTTCCAGTTCTGTTGCTATCAGTCTCCACCAACTGTTTAGTGAACATCTACTCAGCATCATATGCACCATCATGAACAGAACCATACTTTTTAGCCCATTTAAAAATCATGCAAAAATCAACTATTTACACCCATCAACCCATTCAAATGCAGGCATATCCGCTATCAGAAATGACATTCCATAAAAGAATCTTCTTCTTCTTCTTCGTTTTCTTCCTGCTCTTCATTTGTGAAGATCTAGTTTTAGTGTCTGGGAAAACGGGTCGTCAGCATTCCCTTCAGACGGATAAAGATTCACTTCTGGAGTTCAAGAAAAGTATAAAGATGGACCCGGAATTCGTGCTTTCAAACTGGAATGAAACTACTGAAGTTTGTAGTTTCCGTGGAATACATTGCAAGAATGGAGACCGTGTGAGGAGAATCCAGCTTCATGGAGCCGGGCTCGTGGGCCCATTTTCACCTGTTATTTCAAATCTTACCGCCCTTCGAATGATTGATCTTTCGAATAACGGGTTGTATGGAAACATCCCAAATGAAATCTCGTCTTTACAGCATCTTAGAAACCTTTTTCTTGATGTTAATAATCTAGAAGGTTCAATTCCAGAAGCTTTGTCTTCTTTATCAAATCTTACTCTTCTTGATCTCGGGAGCAACAAGTTACACGGCAAGATTCCACCGTCTTTATTCTCAAACTGCACTTTACTATCGAATCTGGATCTCTCAGTCAATTATCTTGTTGGGAGAATCCCATCAGAAATTGGAAATTGCCCGAATCTTTGGAATCTGAATTTGTACAACAACCAATTCATTGGCGAGATCCCGTTTTCTTTATCAAATGCTTCAGAGATGTACAATCTTGATGTCGAATACAACAGTCTTTCGGGTGAATTGCCATCAAAGCTAGTTTCCAGGCTCACCCAACTTCGAAATCTTCATTTATCATATAACCATATGATCAGCCATGATCAAAACAGCAATCTTGATATCTTTTTTACCGCATGTTCAAATTGCAGCATATTAAAGGAGCTTGAGTTAGCTGGTATGAGTTTAGGTGGGACCCTCCCCGATTCCATTGGAAAACTTGGTATCAGTTTAAGCTACTTGTCGCTACAAGAAAACAACATCTACGGTTCCATTCCACGCGTCATTGCTAATCTTTCAAGCCTAATTTATCTCAATTTGTCATCAAATCGTCTCAATGGAACAATTTCCCCAGAAATCAGTAGATTGTCAAGACTGGATAAACTTTGGTTATCCAACAATCTTTTCACAGGAGAGATCCCAGAAGAAATCGGGCATTTTCCTCATCTCGGTGAACTAGAATTGTCACATAACCGATTTACAGGTAAAATCCCTGAAAGCTTAGGGAATTTGGTTCGTCTAACTTCAATCTCTCTTAACAATAACCAGCTTTCAGGAACAATACCTTCAAGTTTAGGAAAATGCATAGATTTATCCGGTTTAGATCTGTCTTACAACAGATTAACCGGAAACATACCTTCCGAATTACTATCCGCCATGAGTCAAAATGCAATATTCTTGAATCTTTCTCATAATCATCTTCAAGGATCACTACCCAACGAGCTCAGCAACCTGATAACCATCAAAGAAATCAATCTCTCATATAACAACCTCAACGGCACCATCTTCCCCAAAATTTCAAGTTACATCGACTTATCCGTTCTAGATTTATCTAGCAACTCATTTCAAGGTCAGCTTCCTGAGACTTTAACCATGCTTACAGGGCTTGTAACATTTGATGTATCCAACAACAGTCTATCAGGAAACATCCCAACAGGTTTCAGCAAGATCCAAACCCTAAAATTCTTAAACCTATCTTACAATAACTTCCATGGAATGGTTCCTGTTGGAGGCATTTTCGATTCGGTTACTAGTCTTTCCTTTCTCGGAAACCGGAATTTGTGCGGCCACATTTCCGGCCTTCAAACTTGCCATCACAAGAAAAAATACTTCCATTCTACGGTTTTTCTAGCGGTGTTCTATGTAGGGATAGTAATATTAATCCTGCTTGCATCAATTTGCTGTGTGATCTTATGGCGGTACATAAAGCGAAATGTGAGATCTAACACGCATCCTGATACTGATAATACGAGATCACAACGTGAATTGACGCAAAATTTTCCACGAATCACGTATAAGGAGCTCGCGAATGCTACAAACGGATTCGATGATCGGAGACTACTCGGATCTGGAGGCTACGGACGAGTATACAAAGGCTCATTACCAGACGGAACACAAATAGCAGTAAAAGTGCTACAGTTACAAACAGGTAATTCAACGAAGAGTTTCAACAGAGAATGTCAAGTTCTAAAACGAATTCGTCACAGGAATTTGATACGAATCATAACAGCGTGTAGTTTACCTGATTTCAAAGCGATTGTTCTTCCGTTCATGGCGAATGGAAGCTTGGACAGCTGGTTGTATCCGGATTCAGGATTGCGTTCCGGATCGTCGGATCTGGATCTGATTCAACGAGTGAAGATTTGCAGCGATATTGCTGAAGGAATGGCGTATCTTCATCATCATTCGCCGGTGAAGGTGATACATTGTGATCTGAAACCTAGCAATGTGCTTCTCAACGATGATTTGACCGCTTTGGTGGCTGATTTTGGGATTGCGAAATTGGCGATGACGGTTGGAGGTGGATCTGAGAGTTTGGGGAATTTTACTGCAGATATGCTTTGTGGATCCATCGGCTACATTGCGCCGGGTATGAACTATGATTTATTAATCATCTTCTTAATACATTATTTTATTTCATATTTATTACTTGTAATAAAAATGTTAAATAACTTCTTAACCAAACTTTAATTTAACCTCTCAAATAAGCGAGCTAACGAGCCATGCTTATCTTGTATTAGGTTTAGAGGATATTTGATTTTAAACTCGGTCAGTAGTTAGAGCGTTTAATTACGTCAAAAAATATGACCAACTCGATCAGAACCACTGATCCACACCTAAATTTATGTAAGACTCGATCCACATTTTTTCTACTTCTGACCAAGACATTTTCCTTAAGAAAACAAATAGGGCCTTACTCATTTGCAAAGGGGTCGCTTTCAAGCAAACTTTTTTCAAACGAGACACGGGTTTTTTTGAACTTTTCAAATTTAAACAAGTCAATTTGCTCATAAGCAACTCAAGGTAGCTCAACAAAAGCTTGAACAAGCTCAGGTGCGGGTTTTACTTATCGAGCTCGAGATAACTCACAAGTCTTAACGAGCCTATTATTTGTATAATTTTAATTTATAAAATATTCAATATATAGGCATATAATAATTAATATCATATATGAGTTATGATAAAAATAAATAAATTGTATGCTAAATTGTCCAATCAATAATAATTGAACCGAGTTCAAAAACTGTTTACAAGTTGATCCCAGGCTTTAGAAATATAACTCGAAACAAGTTGAACTTGAACCTACTGAAATTCGACTCGACTCAGCACATTTAAACCCCTAACCCCCAATTTATGACATAGAAAACGTGTATATTTAATGTGTAATAAAAAAAATATGTAAGTTAGCCGTTCTAAAAAAGTTACCTTATTTTATAATTATAAAAACTTACATTCAAAGCTCGAACACCCTTGAGTAAAAACGAATAGATAAAATTTGCTAGCTCGACTAGTTACACAACATTTCATAGTTCAAGCTAGTATTTAACTCGAAAGCGTTTATCGTTTACCGTGTCTTGTGTACAGAATACGGGTACGGATCAAGCACGTCTACAAAAGGTGACGTTTATAGTTTTGGCATTCTCGTTCTTGAGATGATGACTCGAAAGAGACCGACACACAACATGTTTGCCCAAGGTCTTAGCTTGCACAAATGGGTTAAAAGCGAGTACCACCGACACACAGAACATGTTGTTGACTCGTCGTTGGTGCGAATCACAAGAGAACAATCACCCGACGTGAAGAAGATGTGGGAAGTCGCGATATGGGAGTTGTTAGAAATGGGCATTTTGTGCACACAAGATTCACCGTTGAATAGACCCACGATGCTCGATGCTGCAGACGATTTGGATCGATTGAAACGATACCTGAGTGGTGACACGACTACGACATTTGCCTCGTCTCTTGGGATATCGTCTTCGACCATTAGTGATGATTAGCACCACCATGTTTTAACTTTACTAGTCGAAAATCTTTTGACTTGTTTGCATAAATGTGTATTATGTTTCTGTTCGCTTTTATGTTGATTTGAATATCGACCATGAATATGTGAAGTTTGCAAACTAATCAAACCGTTTCTCAAGGTTTTCATAGTTCTTTGTCATTTTAAGTCGGAATAAAAGCCATCATAAACAACTCGAACTACTAGAAAACTGGTTATTTGTAACTGAAACTTACAAATGTAAAAAACAACGGTTGCAAATTTTACGACTTGTTTGCGACTAAAAGCACACCAGTCGCAAAACTAGCACTGTCACTTCAGCAATTAGTTCTATTTTACTGTACATTTAGGATTAGATTTCTTATTGTAATTATGTAATAGTGTAGGGACTGGACGTAAACAAAAGGTAAACAACTTGGTGGACTTAAACGATCTGAATGAATGGAAAGGTAGCGTATTGATTTGTATGGACTTGTTCCGCCCTCTTCTCTGATCATTCTTCTTCTAAAATTTGTACGTATCATTCTCGCACAAATTGGTCGCAAAATTTGTGACTGCTAAGGTTCGCAAAAATCTACGACCATCTCTTTTTTATCGCAAGTTAACCTAGAAACAAAAAAAGGTTAAACTAAGAAGACACATGCACGCAAAATGGAGGTAGCATAGATGAGGATGTTGAGGTGAGATGTGTGGTGAAGAATATAGGCTTAATAAGGTGTAACCATGTAAATAGGGCGATGAAAACTGGTTTTGAGGTCAAACCAAAGCATACATACCCAAACCGATTTCAAACTAACGAACACTACCATACAATAGGAACCTAACCAGATTCTCACAAGTCATCAACCTTTACCAGAAAAAGAGTCCCTCCAGCCTCAGAAACCTCCTTGAACTCAGACCCAAACCCCATGAATTATGGTCAACTTATGACCATCCGATTGGGCGGAATCACAATTGTCGTTGCATCTACACCCACTGCCGCAAGAGATATTCCTCCAACACAAAGATGAGGCTCGCTCCGGCAGTCTCGGTACAAAACACTGTCACTGGTTTGGAAACCCTGATACAGAGTTCCTTCAAATGCCACCAAACAACACATGCGAGCAGGCTTCTTTCACTACTAGCCCGACAATATCAGGGGGTTCAAGAGGGCCATTAAGACAAGGGATGAAATACACCATTGACAAATACAATCTAAAATAAAAACAATTTACAGATTCTAAAAAAATGAGGGATCAAACACATCATGTAAGCGTGGCCAAAATATGCAAAAATGAGTAAATTTTGTGCAGGAAATATATATTTGTATCCTATTATGACTATTAGTATATACTATATACTATTACTACTATTTGGACGTGGAATCAGAAGGTACCATTTCAAAGAGACGATATATTAGTGTGGATCTCGACATATGAATCTCCCTTCCGAGAACTGAGATGATGTCCTTCACTGTGATAGTACGTGGGATGCTACCGCTCTTTGGCAATTCTTGACTCCCCGTTGATTTCCTTACGCGACCTGTTTGTAACACATCAGTAAGAATCTTATGCCTCACAATTATATAAAATCCCTTCATAATTAATTAACTGGAATATAATAATCGTTCCCTAATAAGACATGTAAAAGAAATCATGTTCGGATCTTTGTCATTCAAACATACACCACTGACCTTACTAATGAAAACATACACACATACACAAACTCGCAAACACAGTCTGGGTTGGCAACACACCTTAAAAGAGATTAGAAAAGTAGGACATCAAATGTTGTTTAAAAAAGAGAAGCGGGTTAAATTTGTACAAGATGTTGTGTTTAGATATATGTGTCAGACATATGAGATAAGTTATTCAGTTATGTTTACCTCAATTGGAGAAAAGTAATATGTTACCCCAGTATGTGATGAAAATTTCCCTTGGATTAAAATTAGTAGTTATAAGGGGTGACAGTGTTGCCCGTCATGGAAAAGATTTAAAAGAAGAGTTAGGGGTGGGTAATGGGTTTTAACAAACAATATTTTCCACACTGATATATGATGAAAAGTTTGAACACCTTATAAGCCTTAAGTTGTATGCTAATTCTGCAAATAATTTTTACAATGTTTTTATGATGAGTTATTAAGTCTGTTATGACTTTGGGATCATGTACAAGATCCAAATTACTTTGATTAGCTAACTTAAGCATTGGATTTATGCAGAAGAGTACGACCAAGACTTGAGATTATGGAGGTTTTAGATACTAACCAGGATTAGCAGTGACAACACCAGAAGTTGTCCTCTCGGTATCTGGATCATCCTTATAACTTCTCTCAGTAGCTGACAAGGGCTTAGGCCCAACATCTACACTGGGCTGAGAAGCAGACCCTGCATCGGGCCCACCTTCACGTTTTTGGCGTGCCTGCTCAGCCATTAGTTGCCATTTTGAGAGCATGTCATCTCCTCCTACAGCCGCCCGTGCAGCAACATTGGCAGCAGTTGTTCTCATCTTATCATCTTCCTCTTTGTTAACCTTCTCACATTTATAAACGTTTTTCCATTTTTACCAAAGAGACTACAAAACGGTTCCGAATGCAACTATATAGATCTTGTCATACCTTAAATGATTTTCCACAACCATCTTCACCATCACCACTAACTTCAGGCTGAATTTACAGAATGTAAAAAAACATTGAAGACCTCATTGGTATATAACACTATGATTCAATCATCCAAATAAGATAACAATGTAGCACTTGCCTCGTCTCCTCTTTGGAGTTTTTCTGCATCAGCCTGCTTTTTCTCCCATTCTTCTCGAGCCTTTTGATTCATTAACATAATTTGTTTTCGAATATCAGACGTGACAACAGTGTCCGATGTCTTGGCTTCTCAATATCAGCCCGCTAGAAAAAAAAATATCATAATCATATCATGACATGGAAATTACTTAAATGTTGCTTTGTTTGTGTAGAGAATTTTAATAATTGTATTTATGGGACTTGCTTTTCGAAATTGATTAACTGCTTTTGGATTAACAGAATCTGTCATCTAACTATTTTTATTCGGCTTTGGATTGATAATTTGATACCCCCCCCCCCCGGGGGGGGGGGGGGATAAACATGATGAAGTAAAATGAGAGACTATTATTACAAAATGACCTTTTTGGTCATTTGATATATTAATTTCTAAAATTCTGAGAATTTCCAAACACTCTGATTTATCTATTATTACAACATAAACAGCAAAAGCTGATACGTCTCTATCTACTACAACCAACTTACGGACAACTGATTATCTGATTCTAGTTATTCAATTCCAAAAGGCATTCCCAAACACCCTTCAACTCGATAAAATTAAGTAGAATATAGTATTTTCTCCATTCAAAGTTGAATTACACAGCTGGTAGGTTTGGATAAAATCAGAGTGGGCTCGTGTTTCGGAAAAGGTTGGAATACAAAATAATATACATCAAAAACACACTACATACCTGTTTCGAAAGTCGGATCAAGTTGCTAATCAATCCACGCATTCTTTCCTCTACGCACTGCATACTAAATTGCATTAAATATGTGTAACTTCATAATGATAATTTATAAATAAAGATAACTTAAAGCTCACCAGTGACAAGCATCGTTCCATGTCATTGCTTCGGTTTTTTATACCACATTTTGCCACTGTTAATACATTTAATACAACACTTCAATTCGTAAGCCACGTTCGGTTTGTTATAGTATTATAAGACACTGATAGGTGATAACAACAAAAGTCTTAACTGATTTCAGCCAATTTCTTCTGGAGTAGAGGTCTTTGCAAAATCAGCCTTTCTTCTTCTTCTTGAACAACCTTTCTAGAAGCTTCTGAAACTCGACTGTCCTCTTTGGACCCAGAAAATAATTGTTCTTCCTCTTCCTAGAGGACCAAATCATCACTGAATATAGTAATTGGTTTTTCTGAAACATATGTCTTGATAAGAGAACACATACCCTTAGATTCACTCCACTAACAGCAGTTACATCATTAAGTTGCTCAATACTTTGATCTGAAAATGCTCCAGCAACTTTTTGCTTCTTACTGATTTATACCAGTAATAAATTAAGTAAACAATTAAGAAAATAATACATACAAGAGTAAGAGCAAACATAATTCGAAGAATATGTTGAGAGACCACAAAAATCAAACTACCTTAGAGAAGAAACAGGTGCTTCTAATGGTTTTTTCTGGCCAACAGTTGGCTTTTTGGGGGGAGTCTTTGCATTACTTCCAGATGCCAATGAAGAGTTTCCAGCAGACTGTATTAAAAAACATAAACCTTAAAACAGATCAAATATTTAAAAAGATGATGAAGCAAAAACAATGATAAAATTATATATTACCACATTCTGGCGTTCAAGTTGTGCGGTGATGGACATAGGCTCTTGCTTATTCATAGATGTTGAGAAACCGGGCCTTGACGGCATCATCACAAAAGTTTCTTCCTTTGATGATTCAATCTGACCTGCAGAGATTGAAGACGCCTGTGGTACTGACAGCTGGGATTTATGTTGTTGATCATTTATCTGATCCAAGGACTCTTGTTTTGCATAAGCCATTGATGACATAGGACTCTGATCTTTATGCATTGATGGTTGCCAGTGGCCTGAACTTTGTTGCAAACCTGAACTACTTGTGAAATGAGCAATACCTCCTCCGTGCAGTCTTTTCATGTCAGTAAACACATTTTGAATTGCGCCTTGCCTCATTTGTAAATCATGGGTCTGCTGTTTATACGACTGTGAGGACATATTCATATTTGGACTAGAATAATTACCACCGCTGTTTCCATAGTTGGCAAAAGAAGACTGTGGAAAGGGCATATGTTGTTGATGTTGCTTGCCAAGTCCCTGAACTGGAAATGGCTGATCCCTCTCTTGCTTGATAGCATTAACATTAGAAGACTTATGGACTTCATGTGAATCTGATTGGTGTTCCACTAATCGTGGTTTTTTAGCATTATTGTCCATTGGTAGACTGCTTGGCTTAACAGTAATCTGAGCAGGTTAACAAAATTGGTTAGATGTATTCTCGATCATCTATATATAAGCAAAAAGACATCGCATCTATCTATTAGAAACAAAATATTATACTACATTTTTTCATATGTAAATGCCAATAAGAATTCATACAAAGCGTAGGAGTTGGTTAAGGTGCATATAGTGAAACAATGCTATAAAATTCATATATTTTAACTCTTTGTAAAATGAGTCTACCATGAAAGTTGAAAAAAACGGTATCAAGTTGTAATGAGAGTCGTATTCTAGTATTTGATATATAAGAATCTAACCAAAAAAAAATCTATAACACACGCGAGAATACTGAAAACAGATGAAAAGGTATTTCTCTTCTTTACCTGCCCTTGTTGTACTTTATCGAGTGCCTTCTTAAGCATATGATCTCCCACAAGACTTCGCAATTGCCGGACAAATTCGTCTTTATTAATGTTATTCCTCTGTGAATAACATAACCATTTAGCATTATGATGGGTTGATAAAACATATATATAACACATGAAAAACATTAAAAAAATAACAAAACACAAATAAAATTTGTCGGGTCTCCCCCTAAACTATACCCGTAATCGAACATATAGACCACGAAGTTGCATGGCCCTGTCTTTATCAAGTTGCGGTTCTATAATAGGTAGCAGATGTGCAAAAGGGACCTGTCTAGCAGGCCCATTCATTGCATTAGCCGGTTTTCCTGTTGTCATTGCTTGTTGATTACCCATTCTTTGCAACTGAAATTCGTCTCCTGGGGTCTGTCCTATATTTTGAGCAGGATTTTTATCAGCATTCTGCATACTTGTAGCTTGAGGCATATGAACACTATGCTGGCCAGCTTGATGTAGTGATGGGTCCTCTTGGGGTCTGCTTGGTTGACTTATATCACGTGAGACTTCATTTCGTAGATGTTGACTTTCTAAACCAGATTCATATCGAGTTATCTCCATTGCAGATGATTGTTGCTTTTGTATCTGTTGTTTAACTTCCTCTTCACATTTAGAAGTTTGCCACTGTTGAAACAGTTGGCTTGGAGTATGGTTGGTTCCTAAAGATAATGCTGCAATATTAGTAAAGATTTTGTGTCATACCAAGAGCTGCCAGTTGGTACCAACAAAACCAAGATTTCAAAGAGAATGATAATATAAGAGAAGCCAAAGCATAATAGACTTCACCAGATTATCAATGCTCAAAAGTTACATCTAGATTAATCATGTGTACAAGTCAATGTCTTCCAAATTCATCTTCATATGAACCTACTTCTACAATTGTGCATGGATCAAATTATATCACTGTGTTTTACTACTAGTCATGATGAAAATTGCCAGTTAAGAAACACTTAAATCATGTCATGAAATAGACAAGTAATGTTAAGCCAAATTTTAAGTTTCATAAACAGGCATGTAAACAAGTATATTTAAGAAAAGTTCTAAAGTTTCATTAGGTGTGATCTTCTAGAGAAAACCGATGAACCGACTTAGACCAGCTCGAGACCAACCCGAAACACATAGAATCATTCCAGCCATAGGCCCTTATTTCACCTTATTCGGTTTCCGTCCCTGGGCGGTTCGGTTCGGTGATGTCTCGCGGTCTAACCTAACCGATAAACCGAAGCGAATTGACTCAAGACCGATCTGAAACATACAAAATCGATCCGGCCTGGTACACAGTCCTCGTTTTTCATTATATTTTCACAGACTATGGCCTTTTGCATACACAATTGGAGGTAAAAATAACTAGCTCAAATCAACATCCAACTGAAATTGCATCTCTGTCTATATCAAAAAACTAAAAACTGTACACAAAACTGGAAAAAAACAGTTGAGAATTGTGAAATACCAGCGCCAGTATCTGTACTAGTGGCCTTTTACAGACTATGGCCTTTTACATACACAATTGGAGGTAAAAATAACTAGCTCAATTCAACATCCAACTGAAATTGCATCTCTGTCTATATAAAAAAAAACTAAAAACTGTACACAAAACTGAAAAAAAACAGTTGAGAATTGTGAAATACCAGCGCCAGTATCCGTACTAGTGGAAGGTTTCGATGTTAAAGTATTGTCCCCTTCGATATCCCTATTTAGGGCAGCAGTGAATGCATCAACGACTGCACCTGAATGCATTGTTTCATCCTGTAAAAAAATCGATTTCACTTATTAATACAGAAACATATCGAAGATTCAGCACTAATTAGGCGATTCGAAACAATTCAATTTACACATAATCAGAGAATTTAACCTCGTCTTCCTCGAGGAACTTCACAATAGAATGATCCATCGGATTTCGTTTCTGGTGCGTAGTTTTCGTGAATGTGATCGCTGTTTGATTGAGAATGCTCAATATAGCACAAGGCCCTATATATAATCCATTGTAAACTTTCGTTTTTGTCCTTGAAGTTTGCTATTTTATCTTTTTTAGTTTAAAGTTTTCAAAAATCTGATTTTGGTGTTTTACATTTCATTTTTGTATCAATTTTGATTTAAAATCTAAAATTTGTTTAAAATAACCGTTAGTGAACGCCACCTGAGGGGTATTTTAGTCATTTTAAACAGATTGTATCCGACTAAAATACCCCTTAGGTGAGGTTAACTAACGGTTCTTTTAAAGGGATTTTGGACCAAACTTGATACAAAAGTAGATTATATCCGATTAAAATACCTCTCAGGTGGGGTTAACTACCGGTTCTTTTAAAACTTGAAGAAAGTTATTGATTTGTGAAATGGAATTTTAGTCAAATTACATACCCTATATACAAATAAAATAAGAAAGTTTTATTTACTATTTTTGTTATTGTCTATTTTTAAAATTTTTTATTCGAACACGACGAGATTAGCAAGAAGTTGTGATGTACCAGATACAGTCGTGTAATATAACTTTTAGGTTATAGTCTCAACACTTTGAATGTCACTTTCTACTGTAAAACGTTGTAACAAAATCAGTTTCTATTTGTGAATGAGTCGTTTGAGCTTGACAAGAAGTTGGTGTTTTTATTTGTGGTGTAAAGGTACACGTAGATTTCCATAGGTGGGTACAGTAGTATAACATTATTTTTTGTTTAAAGCGTATTGGTCGTTTCACGTTTTTTCATTTTCGTTTTCTTTACTTATCTTTATACAATACAATGGTTTTGTATGCCAATCTTATTCCCGCAGCAACGCGCGGATAACAATCTAGTTTCAGTTAAAAATCAAAATTATTGATTTTAGAACATCATTTTAACAGCGATGATTGATGGCGGTGGTGAAGAAAACACATGAAAATGAAGCTCTTCCAGTTCCTTTTCATGGTGTTAGACTTGTAATTTGTCATGTGTCAGTGTTAGTGTTTTGTTCTTTTACAACCAAAAGTTGAACCACTCGTCTACTTTATATATCAACCTTTTTATCGAGTAAACAATTCATAATCGATTCACTCCTTTAGTCGTTTCTACATGACCAAATTTAACCCGAACGTGCATGCATAGCCACCACAGGCCCCAAAACGTTTTTCTTTATCGCCTCGTACATTTTAAAACCAAGATAACTAGGGCTGTAAACGAACCGAACAAACACAAACGAGACATGTTTGTGTTTGTTTCTTAACATGTTATCGGACATTCGAACGAACACGAACAAATAGCCGAACAAGATTTTTTGTTTGTGTCCGTTTGTTAAGCAAAAAAACTTTTTCATGTTTGTTTGTGTTTGTTTGTGAATTTTTTACATTTAAGGTCAAATGAACCAAACGAAATGGACAAACCAAAATAAACTTAGTCACAAACATACCAAACAAACCAAACCAAACACAATCACAAACAAAACCAAATAAACCAAACCAACCAAATTAACATAAATGAATCAAACAAACAAATACTATATGCTTGTATAAAAACAAAGCATTCATCCAAAGGCTGGAAATGCATGGAATCGTGGAGGTTGTATAATGTATTGTGTTAACCCTAATTATAAAAGATATTGGATGGTATAATTCATAAATATTTTTAAAAATAAAAGCTAAATAGAGAATATCTTAAAAGGGAAATTATGAATATTAAAAAAAATATTATTAGAAGTATTAATGTTAACAAACAAACACAAACAAACAATACGAACAAACGCAAACAAACGAACACTTACCGAACGTTCACGAACACACTTACCGAACGTTCACGAACACAAATGGACGAACGAGGACTCTTTTCATTTTCGTTTGTTAAGCTTAACGAACAAATTTTTTTGTCCGTGTTTGTCCATTTAGTAAACAAACGAACACAAACGAACTCCGGCCCGAACGGTTCACGAACTTTTCATGAAATTTCGGTTCGTTTACAGCCCTAAAGATAACTAGATAAGTAATAACAAAAACCACATACATCCAAGTGCAGCTGAGCAATAGCATTAGAACAATGAAGGAGTGTGAATTGTGATCATGTAATACCATTTACTGCACATCCTATTCCCTACCCACCCTACAGCTTCCACCAAAAAAACAATCTATGTATAAAAGTCAGGTAAGAGTCGAGACCTATTGTTCGCCAATAGCACAAGGAATACAAGGCGGGTCTTTCGCTTGGTCATCAGGGGTGATGTTTTGTAAACACTGATCATGAAATGTGTGCCCACAGGGAAGAATCGCAACAGGCGGTGGGACGGCAGGTTGGTACACAGGGCCTTCTGATGTTAACGCGAGATCCCTCTTGCATAATAAGCATTTATATCCGCTCAGCTTCGAAGCTGCTGCTTCAGGATCTGCGTGTAATCAAAGTTGTTACCATATTGCATTAATGTAATCATAGACATAATGATAAATGAATAGAATGATCAATATCAAGATGCATAATTCCACATCAGAACCATTAGTCATATACAAAGATACCACATCAGCAGGTAAAATGGTATGCAAGCACCACATCAGCGTTTAACTCTATATTAAAGCCAGACCAGCAACGTCATCAATAGGGGTGTAAATAAGCAGGGTCGTTTGTGAGCCACTCGAAAGCGTCTCGTTAATAGCTTGAATCAAGCGGTGCTTATCTGAGCTCGAGCCCGAGTTTGAGTGTATACTGGAGCTCATTAATTAACAAGTTCAAGCCCAAACTTTACGTACCGAGCTTGATTAGGCAAAGGAGCCTAAACAAGCCTGCTATTTATACAAATATAGTACGTTTTGTTTTATATAAGAAAAATTATTATATATGTAATTGTGATAAAAATAACTAAATAAAATATACCTTCTATATATATATATATAAGATTATAACTATAAATAGATATAAGGTTAATTATATGTATCTAAAATAGTTAATTATTTAACGAATCAAACAAGTAGAGCAAAGATCAAGCTTTGGACATAGAGTTCCAAATGAGCCGAGCTCAAGCTTAGTTCAGCTCGTTTACACCCCTAGTCATCAAGTTACCCAAGTGACCACAATAGCATACTTTTAGACCATTCAATGACCATATTAGAACTTGAGGGAAAAAAAAGGTACATGCATCAACTTGGAACAAAAGTGGAAGCACATTACTATGGGAGAACTGGGTTTTGCAACACACATAACATATTAAATTGTTTTTAACTGGACTTTTGAGTTTTGACTTGTAAAGAAACCAATTTTGTCATGTTAGATAAGGCAGTTGAATGTACAAATAGGTTTGAAATTCGAACTCAATAAGTAAAGAACAAAACGGTTGCCAAGCCAAGCTAAACAGTATAGTCACAAACATAACATGGAGTTATTTCTTTTATCTCAAACAAGTCAAAGAAATTAGCTAAGGTAAACAAATCGGAGGGGTTGAGAGTCACCCAAAGCGTATGTTTTTTAACATTAAATTTGTTATTTTATCAGAATTGTTTATTATTTTAACAAATTTAATTTTGTCATCATATTTGACACATCAACTTAGATGTGTTGTTACGATCAGAACCACCATCAAAAACAGTCAGAGCTCCTACAACTTCTCCAATGAATGCACCAAACACTCCACCATTTTTTGTGTAAAATAGCACATTCTCGGAATTAGAAAAGAGATAACTGTATTATTTACAAAATAAAATAAAAAAAGACTAACTTTTTCAATCTCATATTTACTTCATTATTTAGAAAAAAAAATGAACTAATTAACTTATTAAAAAAATACTCAATAGGGTATGATCATAAAGGTTGAGCTCACTGTCTCAATAAGACTGTTTTAACAGAATTTATGCTTTATAAATACATTTATATTTTTTATACTAAAATATGACTTCAAACAGTTCTTTGTGATGAATAGTATTGCACTTAAACACACCATTTGGCATTCTTGGTTGGAGATAGTTCACACCATATATTAAACCATTTGGTTATTATGAACACATATTGCAATATCACCACAAATAGCCCAATAAATAAGACCACATATTGCAATATCACCACAAATAGACCAATAAATAAATAATATAGAAGGTAATTTAAGATTCGAGAGATCATAGAAATACCTTTCCGAGTAATATGAGAAACAGCAGGAGCAGTTGTTACAGGAACACGAGGCCTAACACTTGATGCACCTGGTACAGCAGCACGAATATGAGCAGCAACAGGACCTGCAGGTAGAGTCCGTGTCCCGGCTGGAACAGGAGGATGTATCTGAGGAGTCGTTACAGGCATTGATGGCTTTGGCATAGAATGATAACTGGTTGGATGAATTATCTTCTGGCGTTGAACCCAAGGAGAAGCTGGATGGGGTACAACTGCACTTCTCTTGTGATGTCGCCTAATATGCAAGTCGGGCTTTTGGGATTGACCGCCGACAGTTGAAGCTGCAGAAATACAAAGTAAAGACAAGTGTCAAATATTTTTAACTGTAACTAGAGGTGGCAAAATGGGTGGGTTGGTAACAAGGCAAAATGAGTTCAAGTCAAAGTGGCTAACTTTTTCTGTTAAATGTCAGTAGCTAGTCAAAAGAGGTGACTTTTGGCATTAGTCGGTTAACGAGTCAAAATCATGTAGCTTTTGGTACGTGTCAAAACAAGTTCAATTCAAAACAGAGACGGTTAACGGGTCAAAATGTGTTCAGTTAATGGATCAAAACAGGCAATTTTTTGGTGTGGGTTAGATATAGATAACATGGTCAAAATGAGTTCCAGTAAAAACCTTGTGACTTTTTAATCAGGATGGGTTGATTTAGGTTAAAATGAGGTCAAGTCAAAGCAGGTAACCTTTTGGTGCGGGTCGGGTTAGGTTGGATTGACCAGGTACCATTTATGTAAAAAAAAATAATAATAATAAAAAAAAACTTCATAATTATAATTAGGGCATCAAATAAGGATTACATAAAATTGTATCATTTCAATAAAATCCAACTTTTTTACTAGCATGATTTAAAGAGGTTTATGCATTATAAAATATAAATAAGCTTTGGGCAAGTTCAGACCCGCTAAACCCATTTCCAGTCAACTATTTGTTTTACTTTACCCTTATGACCCATTAGAAATTTAACCCAAATTGACCCATACATAAGTAACAGGTTGAATTTATAAATGATAAGATGCTCGATGAACTTGTTGCATCTTTCAGGTTCTTGCTGTATCAAAGTGTAACTAGAGAGAGAGAGAGAGAGAGAGAGAGAGAGATTGAAATACCATTGGCAGAAGGTGCTCCTTGAGGACCTTTAGCAAGCTGAATCAGTGCATTTTGAGATTGGCCTAAAAAAATTTACAAAAAAGGTTAAATTTGCAACATTTCCAGCATAGAGTAGCATTAAAGACATTAACTTTATTTACCATGAGCAGAAAAGGGTTCTTGAGAATTGATCACAGAAGCTCCATCAGTTCGACCTGCTTTTCATGAAAGCAATCCCAAGAAATTTATAACCTCGCCCCAACGATTGGAAGAGATGAATAAATAAATAAATAAGCAGTCATACCAATAGAAGGCCGAGGAAGATGATCTGTCTGGCGAGTAAATCCTGTATCTGGAAATTGACATACCTGATCTGAATTAACATACACAACTCAAATCACTGAATATATTAAACCACAAATATGACGCTTATATCAGAGTTCACACTACAGACCTAAAAAAATCTACATAGCAATTATATACCTACCTGTACTAGTTGGTTGCAAGCTTGTTTCCACAGAAGATGAATGTCTCTGGTTAGTTTGAAGGCTATTTCTTACGTTAAACTCAACTCCCAACCTTTTGGGAAATCCTGCATCACCACTGTCTACCCAAGATGCTTGAGGGGCTGCTCTCCTCTGAGAAAACATATCACTTCCAAGAACTTGACCAGAAATGGCATTTTGTGACATAATCTGTCCTGCAACAAAGGAATATATAGAAAACTTATCCCTTCAATACCGATATAATTCAACTGTACTTAAAGTGAGCTATAACAAATGATATCATGTTATTATTCAAAGAAAACAACTGCCTTCCTTACCTGCATAACTTGGGCTGTTTGCAGTTGCCGAACACATATATTGTAGCTGCTGCTCAGGTGTGTGATAAGAGGCCAACCATGAAGGTTTTTCAACTTCTGGTGGTTTCTTCAAGTTACGTTGTTGGGAATTAAAATCCTGAGCAGAATTCCCACCAATAGTTCCTAAATGCACAGGTTGATTACCTATTAATGCTCTATAATGATTCAAGTCACCAGATCTTATATTTCTGCTATCATTTTGTTGAATTTGTAAAATATGATGTGGGCTAGTACCCAGCCCGCTATCTAAAGTACCAAGTAATCCAACCTCGTTGTTGGATGAGTTCATTCGCTCCATGTTACTAAATTGATTAGAGAAGCCACTAGTGTTACTCTGAAAACCCATAAAAGCAGCATTTAAAGACTGGCTCGAAGTTTGACCCGTAGCTTTCCGAGCATGAATCATGTTGAACTCAGTTGAGACAGCTTCCTTCAGCTTTTCATCTCTGAAATGATCCAAATCACCAGATCTTGTATTCTTTTCACGCTTCATATCATTTTGTTTGACATGTAAACTATGTTGCACGTTAGAACCCGGCCAGCTATTCAGGCTACCATGAAGTCCAGCCTCGTTGTTGGTTGAGGTCATTCGAATCTCCTGACAAAATTTATTAGAGAGCCCACTATTGTTACTCTGAAAACCCATAAAGCCATCATCTAAAGTTTGACGCATAGCTTTCCGATCCCGAACCAACTTTAACTCATTTGATGCTGTTTCTTTTAGCTTATCAGAAATCTCTCCGCTGCCTAGTTGAGATCTAGATACAGATTCTTCAGTACCTCCTCCAATTCCAAGGCTCAAAAAACTACCCTCAAAATTGCCTTGAATTCCACGTTGACCCTGATTGAAGCTGGCATCATTTCGAGTATGAACAGGTGCCGATTCTCTCGGGTGAATTGAAAAAGATGAACCAATAATATCTCTATTTCCCTGTGGTCTATTTAAAGATACAAAGCTCGACTCCCCACCAAACGTACTAATACCACTAGCAGATACTGCATTGTGCCCTTGATTCACACATTGTTGACCCCAACTCATGTTCCAGTCAGGTGATAATGAAACCCCTTGGAGATTTGTGTTTACATTGTTGGAACTCAGGTTTATATGGGGGTTCTGAAAGCTATCAAGATTCATCGAATAACCCTTAGGGTCTGCAACAGGGTCAGGGATCCCTTGTGCCACAGACCGATGAAACTCCTCCAAATCGGCAAATGAGGAGGCCATGTCTAGTAGGGAATCAAACGTGTCTTCTTCAACATTTCCCTCAAGAAACGAAAGGCCACTGGGCAGGTGTGCATTTGAAAAACTGCTATTTGCATAATCATTAGCAGAGGCAGACCCCTTGCTCTTTTCATTCATTCTGTTATTTCCCATCATCAGATGAGTCTGTCAAAGCCTCTCTAGAAATGACCACAGGATAATCAGTTAATCACTACACATTAACATTAAGTATTGACGAAGAAAGTGTGTCTGTGTGTGTGAGTGTGTGAGTGTGTGTATAAATGGTGTTCATCTCCAAACCAGTCAAACGCCCAATTAGGTCAACCAACGCTAAAATCTCAACAAATACGTACCACTAACATAAATCAATCACCAAACAATCCGATCATTCTCAATAAATTCGAGTTAGAAGAATCAAAGAACATACATAGCGATTGATAAAGAACAGAAACCCTAAGATTTTAGCAAGAAAACCCCAAACATCAACCGAGTCACATGATAGTGATGAATGCGAACAAATTACTGTCATAGTTAGCTTAAGAACTACGAAACCTAACAATCGACTGTTTATCAGAATCATCGCACAACAAAGTCAATCGCAATCGATCGCAATCAAAGATCCTCCTATCTACGAACAATTAGTAACTAAACAAACAATCAAAACGATAAATTGTCAACGATCGGAACAGAAGAAACACGAAATTTGAACATATAATCGTAGATTTACAATCAATAACATAAATTCACATAAAAATATACGAAATATACGATTAAATGAGTAAACTGTTCATACTTCCGAGTGATGGCCCGAGTTCTTGATCGAGAGAGATGGAAAATAGAGAGGTGCTTTTTGGCGCTTTAGGGCTGGGGAGAGGGTTTTAAAGGGTTCGGTGTGGGGACCACGATCAGCTGACGAAATAGGACACGTGGATTCACCAGGGGCCCTGTGCTGACGTGGCTTAGCTCTTCGTCAATGACAGACGGCAGGGTTTTAAGAGATCAAAGCACAACAGTCGAGCGTCTAAGTT
The DNA here is from genome assembly GCA_039602395.1 of Deinandra increscens subsp. villosa. Taxonomy (NCBI): domain Eukaryota; kingdom Viridiplantae; phylum Streptophyta; class Magnoliopsida; order Asterales; family Asteraceae; genus Deinandra; species Deinandra increscens. The sequence continues at coordinate 11,468,190 of JBCNJP010000016.1, forward strand.
CTTGTTCGGGTTTTGGACTTTTGGGTTTTTCGGGTTTTGAAGTTTTGGGTTTTTCGGGTTTTTAAAATTACGAAATGAATCCGAAACTTAAACCTAAAACATTTGTGTAATCGGTTTCTGGGTGTATTCGAGATTAAATGAGTCGGTTTGAATCGGTAATCAATTTATGCATGCAAATGGGTCATATATATAAAATTAATTATTATCATAGAAAATAACTTTAAATCCGCTGTTAAAATGCTTGTTTTGTAACTACTAAATGGTGTTTTGGTTTTACAGCCGGCTTTTATATAGTTTTGGCTTTGGGATTCATCTTATATATAAAAGGACGTTGATTGACTTCAAACTAACTACTCTTAGATGCTTAACCCGTTCACTGATCCAATAAGGGGAGCTCGGGTTCACTTTTAACTGTAAATTGGGTTCGGTAACTTTGTTTCCTTCTTAATTGGGTCCAGGATGATTCGGGTCGGTTCGGTTTAAAAAACATGCCCTATAGTTTAACTGGATGGCAAAGTAGCAATCGGAGTAAACTACGATTTTCGTCAGTTTGTTTATCTTTATGACTCGAATGATTATTGGTTCGTACAAAAGCTTGTTCAAATGACTCTTGTTTGCTAAAGACCAAGGTTCGGGTGAACGTAATTCGGTATATATGTAGGTGCCTAATCAAATAGTGATGATGATAATCATAGTGCAAAGCACATATAGTTATTTATGGATTTAGAATACTTCTTTTAGTGGTCAACAAATGCACTGGGAACCAAAAAGTATTTATACTTGTAAGCTTATTCCAAGGAAAATCCATCTCTATATGAGTGTTTTTAGTCCCTAAAGCATAATGTATTTTATTCATAAGGAGGCTCACCTTTTTTAGTCCCTAAAGCATAATGTATTTTATTCATAAGCAGACTCACCTTTTTTAGTCCCTCGTAGGCTCAATTAGCGGCATAATAATACGGGGTCGTTGCTTAAGATGATAGATAAAAAGTCAGCACAAATGTTATTCACCTATTTGTTTTTCAGAACGGCTCATCACTTTATATAGGCCAGACTCTTCCAATTTGAATAAAAGGTAGGAAACTTAATACTTTCTTATTTTAATATAATTAAATTAAATTAAATTAAATTTTTCTTATTTTAATATAATTAAATTAAATTAAATTAAATTAAATTACATATACTTTACAAATCGATTATTGATTACTTTCCAAACCATATCCGGCATTTGTCCAATTTGGTATGGTGATGATAGAAGACTAGTTGACCGAGAAGTTGGTAGTTCGATTTTAGATCCTCTCAGGTTTTACCATCCAGACGTTCACGGATGTGATTTATCTTGAAAAGGGCTCAACGATGACCCAGGCTATTGCACGGTCTGTGCTCGCAACGTGTCGTGGATAACATCATTATGCTAAATATTCACCCTCCAGATGGCCTGGTTGAAGTTCAATACTGTAAAAGTTACTTTCCAACATGTTTGATACATTTAGGTACGTGAAGAGTAAATAAGATGTGTTAATGCTATATAATTTTCTATGTTATGGATATATAATTGATTTTCAACCATAGACCCCTTTCGGTTTATCGGGTCTCATGAACACTAAAAATTGAAGTTCTCTTTGCTATATTAATTGTGTTCGTGACCGATCTGTTAGTTAGCAAGATTGATCCTCATTTTCTTTATAATATTCTTGTTGTTTTGCGACCGTTAACGTCTTGCTAGTGTGTTCGTTTCGTAATGAAATTTCGTCGTTCCAAAAAAGAAAAAATAGAAATAAATAACCTATTGTTTGTGAATGATCGGTTTGTAGGCGTAGCTTAGGGTTTCAAAAAGGTTTATACTTTATGCTATTTTAATTCTTTAAATAACCAATCATAAAAACACACATCATCCTTCTTTAAGATCTGATCTGACCGCCAAGGATAAGGACCCCGCAGTTGGCCCATGCCTCTTTCACACATACCCTCCCTTCGTCTTCTCCATTGTTGACCATTTCTTCACTCAACAATCAACATCTTTTTCACACGCCATTACTTAATTCAAATCACCACTTCAAACTCCCGGCAATCCTGAACTTTGATCTCTGGCTTCATACGCATTTAACATCTTCAATCAAAACTATTTAATATCAATCGATTAAATCAATCACTATCCAGACACTGATTTGATTTCATACCTCAAATCGGCAGCATCGATTGAACTTTTGAAGGTAGTTTTAGCATCGATTGGATTTTGAAGGTAGTTACAGAAGATATTTGAATCGAAGATGAAGATAGCAGCAGCTAGAATCAATCAATGAATGAATGAAACAATGATCAATTATTCCGATTCATTTTCGATTTCGTACTTTCTAAGCAATCTCCAGTAACTGATTTGATTTTATATCTCACAGCGAGAGCTTCGATTTTGAAGGTAGTTGCTGAAGATATTTGAATCTCGGTAATGGCGACAACGCTACCATTTCATCTTTGATTTCATACTTTCTAAGCTCTAATCAATCTCCAGTAACTGATTTGATTTCGTATCTCACAGGGAAAGCTTCTATTTCATCGTTTGAAGGTAGTTACAGACTTACAGAAGATATTTGAATCGGTAAAGGCGATTCCGTTTCATCTTCGATTTCATACTTTTATTCATACGATTTTAACATCTTCAATCTCAAATATCTACATTAATCAATTACCAGACACTGTTTGATTTCATATCTCACAGCGAGAGCTTCGATTTCATCATTTGCAGGTAGTTTTAGAGGATATTTGAATCTCGGTAATGGCGACAGCAGCTGGAATGATAGGCGGTTGCGTTTCATCTTCGATTTCATCTCCATCGTCGTTCGGAAAGCTGAAAGGTTCTCGGAAGAAGACGGCGTCGACGGCGGCGAACGGTGGCGCCGGCGCCGGTAGGAGATTTGGAGTCTGTTGTGTTCCTATGAATACGAATCATCCTGCTTCAGATCCATATGAAATATTGAGGATTCAACCTGGTGCTTCTGAATCTGAGGTCAAAAAGGCTTTCAGACAACTTGCTTTGAAGGTAATCTCCATAGACAACTTGTTTTGATGATCCTTTTGAGTTCTGATTGTTGCTTTTTTTTTAAATAAAAAAAAAATAACTAGGATTACCGGATTAATTTTGTGTTTTTAGACCAGATGTTACTTCTAGATGGTCATAAGTTAAAGGATTGGACCGATCCAGTCCAGAATCAAAACCGAATAAGATGAAAAATAAAGACAGACTATCGATCAATTTTGTGTTTTTGGGTTGGGTTCATTGGTTTTTTCGGGTGGGACCGTGACATGCTCACTCTTAAAGTGATCATGAGTCAAAGATCGAATCGGATCGGACTAGTGAGATACCTAAACAGACTAAGGTGAAAAACAAGGACCGATGACCGGATTGATTTTATGTGTTTTGAGTTGGTTAATCGGTTTTCTTGGGTCAGGTCATGAGATGTCCACTTAAGGTGATCACGAGTCAAGGATGAGACCGAACATGCCATATACATAAATCAAATAAGGTGAAAAACAAGGACGGGTGACGAGATTAATTTTGTGTGTTTCTTGGTTTTCTCTAGTCGAATCACAAGATGCCTACTTTTAAGGTGATCACGAGTCAAGGAAGAAATGATGAAACCAAAACCAAATAAAATGAAAAAAATGACAATCAACTACACTAATTTTGTGTCTTCCATGTTGGTCTCGAGCCGGTCTTAGTTAATTTATCGATTTTCTCGAATCCACCAAACTGATTGATCTAGTGAACAAATACAACTTTAACCAAAGTAATTATAAATTTACAACCACCAAAATGTAAAGACGAGTACTTGAGTAGAATATCTTTTCTATAAAATATCCTCATTTTTGTATATTTATTGTCTTTTATCAAATTGTTATTATTTCAGTATCATCCAGACGTATGCAAAGAAAGCGATTGTGGAATTCAGTTTCAACAAATAAACGAAGCTTATGATGTAAGTTCCCCTTGATTCCACGCTTCATTTGATTTTCAAAAACAGTGAAAGGAGAGAGAAATTTTAAACCGAGCTAAATTGGCCGGTTAAACCGGGTAACATCACATTTTATCTTATTTACGATTTAAAACCGGTCAAGTAAATTGACAATACGATATGTTTTGAAAAAAAACTTTAATCTATATCTATATCATTTAATAAAAAAATATATAATCTATTTTTTTTCATGGATCGGTATTTACTTTTTTTAATACTAGTTCATCGAACTTTGAGAAAAATCATAAATCTTGTAGATTTTTGCAACATGTTAGGGCCTTAACATATCTTTATAGCCATACAAACTAAGCATATAAGCAAATCAAGCAGCTCGTTAATTATTCAAGACCGCATAATTATAACAGTAGGAATCAAGCCAAGCTCTTATGAGCCCGAGTCTAAATTGGAGTCCAATGTATAAACAAGCTAAAGCATGTGCTTCTCATAGTAACTTTGATTAGGCTCGTGAGCCTGAACGAGCCTATTATTTCTATAAATTTAGTTATTTATAATTTATAGAATAAATATATAATTGCATGATAAGGTGTATTGAATGTAATATTATGTTAAAATTAATCAAATAATGAATATTTTTCTATATGTAAACAAAAATAAAAACTATAATTATAAACACATATATGTAGTTATTATTATATTAATATAATTAAGATAAATAAATATATTAAAAAATTAACAAAGTTTAGATAACTTGAAAATTTATTAACTAGTTAAGTTCGAGATCTAGATGTATACTTCGAGCTCAAACGAGCTCATACCCGACTCTTTTAACTTTTAAGGCACTAATTGAAACATGAAAAGCATTTACCAATTACCTTCTTTTATAGATTTTTATGTCTAAATATATGTTGTTCTTTTTTCTATATTACAATTGCACGGGATCTTTTGCAATGAAGTCAAGATAATTAATTGTTTGATAATTGACAGATGGTAATGAGTGATTTGAGGTGTGAAAGTAATGTAGCTGAGATGGACGATGGACCGTTGGATGAGCCAATGAGAGGGATGGACGATCCAGATTGGGAGATGTGGGAAGAATGGATGGGTTGGGAAGGAGCAGGCATTCGTGATTATTCTTCACACATTAATCCATACATCTGATTTTCTCAATGTTACATTCATCCATCAAAACAAAAGAAACATGTTTAATTCCTATCTTGTAAATTAAGAAGATTAAACAACTAGCTAACAGGTGATATCATGCTAATCAATATTATCCATTTAGTCTAGGGTGTGTATGGGCAATTCGGTTAGTGAAATTCGCAATTCAATTTTTAGCTTGGTTTCGTTAATAACTGTATAACTAACAGACCTGGTTTTTAGAACGAGTCGAACAAATAGATGAGTATGATAAACCAGATATAGAATCTAACTTATAAAACCTGGACCAGTTAAAACCGGTTCAGGTTTAAAAACTGGACCAGTTAACCGAAAACCGAAATAAAAAAAACGGTTTTTTGGTTTTTTTTTATATAATGACTATTGTTTTTAAAATTAAAATCAAGTAAACGACTATTTTTTAGGGTTAAGAGGTTCTTAGATGTTTTAAAAGGTCTTGATAGTTAAGACGCTATTAAGATGTAAAACCTCTTAATAACTGGGAAAAAAACAAAGGGCTCTACATTTGCATGCGTCTGACCGAATCAGATGTATCAAAGGTTTTTTTTTCAAAAAAAAACATACAGGGCCTAAAATTATACCAATCATTATAATTTATGACACAATCTTAGATCTATGATCAACTCACACGTAAATTGTCCTTTTTATCTACTTGGTCACATTGTAAATAGACGGTTTCCTATTAATTAGAACTTCATTGTTTAGGCTATGTGTGGTGGCCCCCTTATAAGGCGTGATGGTGGTGAATACGGGAAAATGCCCGAAACAAAGTCCCTAGGGGTGTTTTGGTGGGGGCGTGATGGTTGCAGCATGGTGTCACTCACAAAAGGGTAGGCATGATTGTTTTCTTTTCGTTTTTTTCTCTCCACCAATCAAGTAATTAGACCTCATTTTTCTCATTTTAAATAAAGCCCTAAATTCATACAATTACCATTCACACTATCACTAACCCACTTCATGTGTTTTTTACTACTACACCACATCTCATGTGACACATTTTTCACCATCACACGACTAAAGATAACAAAACTTTTTAGTTTTTTTTTTTAATATCTTGATGATATCGCTTATTTTTTTAACGGTTGTTCATTAAAAGAAAGTATCAATATGCTAAAGTACAACAAAAAGAAAAAACACACCAAGAACAACAAAAGCTCCTAAGAAAACATCCACTGAAATGCCGAAAACCATACATCGCCAAGAAAACGAAAACAACTACCAAAAACCAATTCCTCAAAAAACTTAAAACCTTGAACTTCAGACATTTTCAACCAACCAAGATTTAACATGCCTCTATCCCCTAAATTCCTAATGTATAATGCCAAGGCCCTTCTTGACGAATTAGACGAATCACCATTTGATAAGGTATTGGAAAACGAAGAAAACCCTTGGAATAAGGAACCTTGGATGAGCGACTTGCCACCCATTTTTTATAATTTTACCTTGTTGTTGAATAGCCTTCAAGCGACTTTAGTTACTCGGGAGTTTAGATCTTTTACCACGGGGCAGAGAAGATGGTTGCGCAAAAGTAGAATCAATCCCCTTAGTTGGGTTTCTTTATCCTTATCCTTACAATCTAACAAAAAATAATCACTTAAATTTAACTCTCGTTTTCTAAAAAAACCCCACATAGCATTCGTCATCCCTATCTCTACATTCATTTTATTAATTGGTTATCTTTCATCCATTTACAATTTAACTACTAACTATTTTGTTTTATTATCGTTTTCTTCTAAAAATAATTTTAGTTTAAATTTTAATAGAACAAGTTTTGGATCATTGCGATTCCATCTAAAAATGTCATTTTGGTTCTTGTTTGAGTCAACGAGCCGCCTTAAAAACAAAAAAAATAATACAATATGAGGTCTTATTAGAAAAATACGGGTTCGGGTCAACGCGGGTCCATCTAAAAATATCAGTGGACTAAATGAACTATAAAATAAATTATATTCATGAGATCAATTTAACAAGATTCTACTACTAAATAAATTTAAATTTATGACAAAGGAATTGAAAAATTAAATTAAACTTTATAAAAAAAGGTTGAAATGTGAGAGGTTTAGTGAGGTACACAAATAGTTGTTAGATGATGTAAATAGTGGATTGAAATATATATACATATGTTAAATTTAGTTTGTAAATTTAAAAGACAAGAAAAAAATTTAAAACCTTAAATGAAAATATTATTTAGATGCTTTTATACACAAATAGTTGTTAGATGATGTGAATAGTAGATTGAAATATATACCACATGTTTTGGAGAGCTCTCTTAGGTCGGCTACCCACTTTTGAGGGCTTAATTCGGCGCAACATCTCGGTTCAGTCTACCACTTGTCCGCTTTGTTTGGAGGTGGATGAATCGACTGAACATTTGTTCACCGGATGCAGGATTTCGGCGGATATTTGGTCCAAAATCTCCTCTTGGTGTAAGATTTCGAACATCATTTGTTTCTCTATGCGCGATCTTGCTCAAATAGGGCCAAACCTTAACTGCGGTAAAGACAAGGAAAGGATTGTTCAAGCTATCATTCATTCGGCGTGTTCGTTCATTTGGCGGGCTAGAAATGACGTGGTCTTCAATAAAAGGAAATCCTCGGCTCAAAATATCTTCCTCGACGTCAAAGCTTCAAGTTTTCTTTGAGTATCTAATAGATATAAGAAATGTAATTTAAGTTGGAGTGACTGGGTTGCTTTTAATTTCCACATGTAATTCCCGTTTGCTTTTACCGCTTCTAACGTCTTACTAGTCGTCGGTCGTTTTTAATGAAATCGCCGTTAAAAAAAATAAAATGCTTTTATAGCTTTTACCTTAAATATAGAGATATATAGATAGGCTACTTTTATATTTTGTGAGTGGGGAAATTTGGGGGTTGAGATTTGAGAGCAAAAAAGAGTCGGGGTTGAGAGCTATTTTTCCTTTATCCCTACCACAAAATGAATGATTAATTGATTTGCTAGAAAACGGTCGGTACGACACCGTTTTTTACAGACTCCACTACACGCAATCACGCATGTTAGAAAAATCCGGGGGGCAATCTGTTTGGTTATCGTTCCAAATTAATTGGTTTGTAGCTTTCAACAATGGTTTCCTTCTTCTAACATATAGATACACGAGCCATGTATCTATAGGTGGTCTATTTATTGGCGGCAACACACCTTTCTAAGCACATATCATTGATTGCTTATTGATTCGTGTCAAAGGTAGATAGATTTCAGTCAATTCGATACAAATACATACATACATCCATCTGTAATAAGTCCATTTCTTACTGATTGATGTGTATTTCATATATGTTTGATTCGTTGTTTATATGAATCGGTTAATTGATTCTGCTACTTCGTGTGATTCGTTTTCAGGTTGTTCGATCATCGGAAGGTGTTTTGATTGGGCTTTTTTTGTCAGCTGAAACCCTAATCGAGTAATCGGAGGAAGTAAGCGACCTATTTCTGCTATTTTTTTTGTTTTTTACTTTTTGTACTTTTTGTACTTTTTATTATCTGATTTTGGTTCCCAATTTGAGTTGATTTGTGATATTTAGCTTGTTTAAGTCCTGTTGATGGAACTATGGAAGATAGAATTGTCATAAAACTTAGGGTATATTCAAAATTGAGCATATGAAGATTTGTTTATTGCAATCCAGAAGTGTTTTACACATGTTTTGATGTTTTGGGAGATGTCATTTTCTCTTACCTGCAATTAGACCTTACAAATGGTAAACATGTGGTGATTAGATGACCATGTTATTACAAATATGGATAGATTTAATGGCAAACATTTACTGGTTGATTATAGTTTGTTTTAAGTGGATGTGACAGCACATGAGTTTCAAATTGGGCAAGTTTTGCCATATTTTGCTATGTCTTAACTAGGTACTTTCTCGGCACTGCTACGGATTGTGATTGCTTATGTAAACAACTTAGATATTTATGGTGTGTTTTAAAAGTAGATAATCCTTTTGAGTTTGTGGATGAAGGATTGTGCTTATGTTTATCTGCTTATTCTTGGGTGATAAAAGTTGTTTTTAATAAGTTATCTCAAACTGATTATTCTTGATGGTTTCACAGTTATAAATCTGCCCATAAAGTGAAAAAATCTGTTTTATATAACATGATTATCTTCAGCCCTTAAGAGTTCTATTTGTTCAACAAGTATTAAAACCGATATTGGTACGGTCTAGAATAAGAACGAAAATGAAAAAGGATTTTTTTTTTTTTAATTTTATTTTGCATTTTGAAGTTGCTAATTGTTGCCCAATAAGATAGAACATCAATGGAAGGCATCTTGTTGTTATCAATGCTTATTGGTTATATGGTGTGCACCTTCAAGTAACTGATGCCCAATAGACATGGCATGACACGGGGGAGGTTGTTTTTTAGCAGGTGCACAAAATATAACCAATTTTATCAAAGCATGTAAATATGTAATCAACTGTAATGAGCAATCCTAAAAATTCGGACACAAACCTATTGTTTTATCGGAACATTATAAACAGGTAAATGGTTTCAATTATCAATCCCAACTACCCTTTTATTTACCAACTAACATACATGTTTCTACTTTCTACAGTTAGAACTCTGTCATGACAGACCTAAAAGAACGCCTGCTCCCGCCAAAACCGGCCTCAGCCTCAGCCTCAGCTACAAACCTTAGAGATTCATCTTATAGGCCATCTGCATCTGGCCGCCAACCATTTCAAGGGGTAAAAGTTCACAAGAAAACTGGAAAATTACAATAATACCACCATCTAAAAATTACAATATTGCAGGTTGATGTTTTAGGGCTAAAAAAACGTGGTCAAGGTCTTCGTTCATGGATTCGTGTTGATGCTGCAACTGGTGATTCCCAAGTTATTGAGGTTGATAAGTTCACCATAATGCGTCGTTGTGATCTTCCGGCACGAGATCTTCGCTTGCTTGATCCGCTATTTGTTTATCCATCAACAATACTGGGAAGAGAGAAGGCTATTGTTGTAAATTTGGAGCAAATTCGGTGTATTATAACAGCCGATGAAGTTTTACTTTTGAACTCCCTTGATAGTTATGTATTGCAATATGTGGTGGAATTACAACGGCGGTTGAAGGCGGCAGGGGTTGGTGAGGTTTGGCGGTCAGAAGAGGGTGAATTGAAAACTTCCCCTGATTACTTGCCATTTGAGTTTAGGGCTCTTGAAGTTGCTCTTGAGGCTGCTTGTACATTTTTGGATACACAGGTTTGTTTTATAGCCAATAATTCTTATTTGGGTGTGTCTGTGTTTTTAAAAGCTAATAGTGTTTATGCTTTATCTGCTTATTTTTGGCTGTTTCCAATAAGCAGTTTGGGATTGCTTATCTCAAACTATTTATTCTTGGTTTGTTCGAACTTACAAATTTACGTGTAGCGTGATATAAGTTTTCTTTTAGATACAATTGCACTTTTCATCCTTTAGCTATGTAGGAAATCACACCTTTCGTCCTTATTCTATGTTAATTACACCAACTTTCCTTTATCTTCAATTTTTGTCACACGTTTCGTCCTTTTCACTTACTGACGTATTTTTTTTTTGTTAAACCTCTGTTAGATGACCAGTTTTCACTAACAAAAAATAAATATTAAAATTCAAACAACCCATGTGGGACCTACCCCCTTCTTTGTTGACCGAGAACCTCCACCTCAATCCCCAACTGAACTGTCCCCTCCCACCTCATTCTTTTATTCAACTCTGCCCCTCAAAACCTTACAGTTCTGATATTCCTTTTATCAATTTCTTATATGCTTGCTGGTGAAATTGGAGATGAAAATCAGTAGTTTATAGACGATGATGAAGACACTTTTCAATCCTGAAAGACCATGTTGTGTTTTAAATTCTTTGGGTCCACACCGCCCAATTAGAACATATGAATGAGGATGAATAAAGCTATAGACAGGGATGTGCATCATGTGCCTAGTTTGTAGTCCTTTGTATGCAGAACTTGAAACGATGAGAGAATAGAATTGCTACTGTGCTTTTTACCATTTCATTGTAGCTTCACCCCCTTTCTCTCAAAATTATCAATGAAAACGGCCTTTTTTAATCTTTTCAGGTTTCAGATATTGACACGGCTGATTAAATTCTAATTAAAAATTAGGCATCCGATTCTGACTGGAAATATCAATTGATAAAATTTTGTGAACCATCTTATGGTAATAAGACGTGCTGGAAGTTAAAAATAATTAGTCAGACTGAGGAGTATTCACTTTCTCAAAGATAAAACAATGATGCTATTGTATGATTATAAACACACACACCAAGTCAATAACCACTGAAATTTGAAAACCTGATTGAGGTTGTAATGATTGTTTGTTCCAAAAGAATCCTAGTATAATACTTCTTAGAAGATGTATTAGGTATATAATAGTTTAATCCATATCTGGCAAATAAAAAAAATATCAAACAGATCAAGTTTTCAATTATCTTGATTTTGAATTTATTTTAACTAAATGTTTCTGTGAAATTATCAGGCAGCAGAATTGGAAATTGAAGCATATCCATTGCTAGATGAACTTACCTCAAAGATCAGTACTTTAAACTTGGAACGTGTTCGTAGACTGAAAAGCAGACTTGTTGCATTGACTAGGAGGGTTCAAAAGGTGCTATATTTACTTTGTGTTCCACCCACATGCCCCTTTTTCTTTGTGGTTTTTTATATTATTTTAAATTCATTTTTACCGTTTGACCTGTAAAGATAAAAACATAATTTTATAAATCCAAGCCGACCATTCATATACATTTGTTTTGTCACTATTGGCTAGAGGGCATGAACTGGGTCGAAATGGGCTGGGTTGAGCCAAATACTTCTTGTCTAACTTCTCTTACACCTTTGGTTTTAAAAATAGTGCCCGGGGCACGCCTAAGACGTGAGGCTCTCAAGGCAATCAGGAAAATGCCTCAGGGCCTTGAGGGGGCGTCTCATGCACATCCAGCTCAATTTTAGTCAACACTGGTCAACATTAGGATTTTTGGGAGGGTGATACTTAGAAACAACAAAAGGGATAAAGAGATTATGAAAGCTTTCCATGATTAAAAGAGACAAATATTTAAAAATGATAAGACATGCAACTTTTGGATGTACACAAGACTTATTTGGTTGTACATATAGTAACGCCTCGCATACGTGAGGCTCATGCCTCACGGTTCGGCCTTTTAGACCTAAAAGCTTCGGAGTGCCACATGCTTACAAACAAACAAACATACCCAGCAAAATCCCTCTCAAAGAGTAGGGTTTGGGGAGGGCGAAAAGAGGGAAAACGGTTTCGGCAACTTGCAAACCGTTAGGTCCATTTGATCCATTTCTTTTTTTTCCCATTTCACCCTTTAGAAATAAAACAGAATGGAAAACGGGTCAAATTGTCACCTCTAATTTTGACAATTATTTGCATGCACAGGTAAGAGATGAAATAGAGCAGTTAATGGATGACGATGGAGATATGGCTGAAATGTTCCTAACTGAGAAAAAAAGGCGAGTGGATTCATTATTCTATGGTACAGAACAATCTGTTATGACAGGATACAGGTCAACCGACGGCCTACAATCCATTTCTGCTCCGGTTTCCCCAGTTTCCTCACTTCCAGAAAGTCGAAAACTTGAAAAAACTTTTAGTATCGCAAGAAGTAGACACGATGGCATGGGTAGTTCTGAAAGTGCTACAGAAAACATTGAAGAACTTGAGATGCTTCTAGAAGCTTATTTTGTTGTCATCGATAGCAGTCTCAATAAGCTGACATCGGTAGTTATCTAATTCACAAAAACAATCTTCCGTGGTTTATTTCGTCTCTTTAGGTGGCCAAATGGATAGCTGGCTGGATTGGGTAATGTATCATTTTGTATGAATCGGGTCAGGTTGTATTGACCTAAAACACTTTTTGTCCATTCTTTTATACATTAGAATGCCACATATTTTCACAGAAATATATTTCTCCAGTAGTAATTTTAATATTTTGAATAAAATGATTCATGAGGTAATGGATCAAATGGGTTCTAGACTTCTAGTGAAATTAGGTAACTTTAGTACGGGTCGAACGAGTCACCAGGTCAGGTTGTGGTGACTTGAAATACACTTCGGGTCGTCGGGTCGACTTGTTTCCATTTAGTCTGTTTTTTTTTCTATATGAAAACGTAACCCAAATTGACCTATTCATTAGTAAACGAGTAAAAGTTCACACCTCTGTTTGTAATTATGTACTGTTTATTGATTGATTGCAACTTTGTTGATGACTTCCTTTTGTTTGTAAACAGTTGAAGGAGTACATTGATGACACTGAAGACTTTATTAACATCCAACTGGTATGGTTCTCTTCTGTATCAAAAAAGACCACTTTACCCTCTTTGAATTTTATTGAGATCGCGAAGGATAGTTAATAGTGTTGGACAACTTTTGGCCTGTTTTCTTTTAAGCAAATTTTTTTTTTTAAATTTAACATTAAAACCTAAAAGTAGGTTTTAATATTTTTGAAATTATGTTTAATATTAAACTTGATTAAAAACTTAGGATTCAGACCTACAACCTAAGCCGATTTAGTTCTCTACTCCCTGCTGATTGTTTGGCATGATAGGCAGGTCTAGCAAATTGGGTAACAGGTCTAACGGTAAAACGGGTAGTAATTCGATACTAGTTGGGTTGACTCAGATCGCCTTTTGTTCGATTTATAAAAATATTAGTAAGGAATTGATAAGCCAAATATGATTACAGATTTTATGGACCACCCGCTGAACAACTTTTGTTTCCTTTAAAGCTAATTTATTGGTAGTTGCAATTTTTGACATGACCCGAAACACGACACAAGAATTATCATGTTTTGGTTTCTCATATATAACCCATTAAATAAACTGGCATGTTCTCTTGACATATTTAACCCGTTTAACACCTTTATTGCAACCCATAAACCTGTTTGACTCATTTAGATAAACGGGTTAAACTGGCCGTGTTTAAACACATGATTTTAGATTATCTGGCTTAGGGTTGAAATCTTTGACAAGAATATATATAGGAGTCATGCGTTGAATGATTCAACCCGTCAACCTGATATGATTGACACTCCTATTTATTTTTTTTAAAAATATTTGTTTGACCTGTGATAGATATAACATTATTCCATAATCTGAATCGATTCATTCATAAGTACACGTGTATTTATTTTTGCTAAATGCAAATATCTTAACCGCAGGATAATGTGAGGAACCAGCTTATACAGTTTGAGTTGTTACTGACAACCGCAACGTTTGTTGTTGCAATCTTCGGAGTGGTTGCAGGGATATTCGGCATGAATTTTATGATTCCGTTATTCGATAGCCCGGGGGCCTTCAAATGGGTGCTGGTGATCACAGGGGTTACAGGAGCCATCATATTTAGTTCGTTTTTGTGGTTTTTTAGATATAAAAGGTTAATGCCATTGTAGAACTTTATTATAAATTGTCACAATTGAAATTTGCATCTTTTTCAAGTTACATTGAAGCTCTCATCTAAAGAAAACTCTGCTTGATGAGCATGCTATGCATTAATTACTCTTTTTTTCTGAGTGGTCAATGGCAATTTTGACCGTGGTCGAGCTCATTGAGTTATGTTTTATCTTAAACGGGTAAAAGAGGTCGAAACTTGAGTGTCTTTTTATTATTTATAATTATAATTAACATATTAATTGTCGGTAGTTTAGTACTGTTATCAAGTGTGAAAAGCACAAGGCATGTACTGTTCTCGATTTTTGTTTTTCACCTTATTTAGTTGCGGTCCTAACCTGTGTGATCCGGTCCTTGACTCATGATCGTCCTAAGGGTGGCTGTCTATTTGGCCGGTCCGAGAAAACTAATTTCCCTCTTTCATTAGTTAAGATTAGAGGTACACAAACCGGACTTTTGCCCAAACCGGTTCAGAGTGAGTTAAAAATAGTTAAAACTGGTTTTTGACGGCACCACTTAGGATTCAAAACTGGTTTTTTCTGGCATTTGACCGAGTTTGAACAGTTTTGAAACCATGTTTTGGTCGGTTCTGTCTTGACGGGTTCTAAACCGGTTTAAAGTATAGAGATACAAACCGGTTTTGACTTTACGGTTAAGTTGATTCCTATTAATAGGTTCTTCTTTTTTTAACGGTCAACAAACATAGAATTACCCAGGTACTCCGTACGGGGTGACGTAATGGCAAAAGGCCACCGTCAGCTGGCCCAACCCAGCCGAACGGAGCCCTTAAGCACACCCAAGTTATCTTCAGTTCCGGAGAAAACCCACCCGTCCGAAAGTCCATTGTTGGGAGCAAGGATAGAACCCGGGTCACTTGAACACCAAGTGATCGCTTTAACCACTCCAACAAAATGCCATTGGCAACAACTTCTGGTTTTTAAACTGATTTTATCTGCTTAAAGATAGAATAATGGAATTATGAACAATCGTATTCATTTTCAAATGAATATCAAATTACCCTAAATAAATTAATAAAATAAAAACTAGTTGCTTTATTTTAGAGTTGATGACAAAGTAAGATAAAAGTACTTTGATTTCAAAATAGTATATGTAAAGAGATACTGTATATCAAGTTATTAATATTATAAACTTATTAATTGTGTGGTTGAACATTTAGTATTTCAAGTCGGTTTCAAAATGATTTTAGAATGACTATGAGTACAGATTTCAGTCACTAGTATTGTGACTTGATGGTAGCCTGGGACTTCTTAGCCTCGAAGCCTGCGTTCGGACTTCGGACAGTCGCCACCACTCAACAAGCCAGCCTCACTCCTTAGTCATCTTATCATTTACACCCTCCTCATTGTTGCACTGCAACCATCGTCTCCCCCGCCGATCACATCGTCGGCGCCATCTGTGTGAAATCTGATAGGTTTACGGAGAAAACCTATAAACTCCCAAAATAGATCCGTTGAGTGGGTTAGGCTTCAAGAAATAGAGAGAATTTCAAACTAAGTTGAAACAATTTTCTTCACTAATCTTTACTTCAAAATACTTGAACTTAAATACAATGCAAAAACAACCAACTATTCGATCATGGGAATATGCAGAAGTGAAATAAAAAACTAAAAACTAAAATGCAGGAACATTAGCCTAAAATCTAGAACATGGAACGTGCCAACGTGGGTAGCATCATGTGATGTTTACTCATTCTTCTAACCGTTTAAATTTAACAACCATTAGCTTAATTGGGCTGGGCCAATGATGAAGACTGCATGGTGGGTCAAATTGGTGTTGGGCTGGAATCCTGGCATTAACTAATCTTTGGGCCAACAATCACACCTCCTTATCGGTTTATCCTATATGATTTTTCCCATCCTGTAAACCGGATGCATAAGTCGGTCTTTAAAGACCGATTCAAGCTATTAAAAATCGTTATATCTAGTGAATAGTTTAAACCGACAATTTTAATAGAGTTAAAATAAACAGATCTTTTACCATTCCACTGAAAATAAGATTAACATTTATCATAACTTCAAGAATTAATTACAATCTGCGTCCAAAGATCTGATGCCTTTTGCTAATAGAGTTAAAATAAACAGATCTTTTACCATTCCATCTCACACTCTGACGTTTGCAATCTTTAATTTGAGTCCCGTTGAATTTTTCTGTTAACTCAAGGGGCATTTTAATCATTTTATCCATTGGTGACCTGTTATGTAAATTACTATGTTACTTAAAATTAGAGTCTTACGATGCTCGAGTATGCTGTACACATCATATTAATTCTAATTTCAAATCTCATGACGAATGACTATCAACCAATATATTAGACTGCGTCTGGGCTATGATTTTTCATAAAACCACCCTTACCTTTCAAATGTAATCCACTGCTCATCGTCGGATGGCCGTTTGCTATATCATCAGACGGTTATCTAGGCCTGATTTAACAAAATAGGTGAGGTATAATTAGAAAAAATAGCATCTCCTCTGACTTTTTTTAAACGACTGGGTGTTAGAGCATGCGGTATGGGGGCGTGGAAGGCCCGTTCAACGCCAAAACGCCGTGGAACACCGCCCCCCGCGCGCGTTTTGGCTTGGCGTTGAAAGGAGCCGTTGGTTTCTCCACGGCGTTTTGTGGTCGTTGGTTCGAGAATATGACCGTTTAACGGTCATATTTTTAGCCGTTGGGTAATTTAAAAAAAAAAAAAACTTTTTATTTTTAAAACCTATTTAAACCCCCCATTTAACCAAAAAATCTCCCAACATCACCATTTCTCATCAAAACCTATTTAATCATATTTATTCACTATATATACCCCATCTATTTTATAAACTTTCACAAACATTCACAATGAATAGGCGTAGTTGGAAGTCCGAAGACGACGTAGCGGTGGCACAATCTTTCGTTAACGTCGCACACAATTGGAATGATGGACGCCCGCCAAACGAGTTTTGGCCTGCCGTGATTGATGACTTCAAACGGCGACGTGGTATGGAAGATGTAAACTTTAACTTTATCAGGGAGAAATGGTGGGCCTTGCAATCGAATGCACGAACTTTTAATGATATCTATGTACGACTCGAGCGACAATATGGCGCGGAGGGTATACACTCAGTGCTGCAAAGGTCGTTGAGCGAGTACAAAACTGAAAATGGCAAGAGCTTTGTAAACGCAGGCGTTTGGGCTTTTTTGAGGCCATACATCAACAACCCCGAAGATCCTATTTTAAAGTTTTATCGTTATATTTTTATGTAATTTCGTATTTTCTTTTTTAGTTGAAAATGTAATGTTTTATGTTTATGTTGAATAAAAATATTTTTTAAGCGTTTGGAATTGTTTATTTTTTATTTTTTATTAATTAAATTGTTTAAGTATTATTTTATTTTAAAAAAAAGTAAAAAAAAAAGTATTAAAATAATCTTTCAACACCACACTATCACACCATGTATACCACACATGGTGTTGAAAGATGGTGTTATCCAGTCATCACCTACGTGGCATGATAACACCAACTTTCAACACCATGTATACCACATGCCCTTAGATTGTTAGTATTATATAATTCCCGTACCACTAGCTTTTAGGTTAAAAGCAATGGGTTCGGGGAAGGGGGGTTCGGGGGGTTTCGGTGGGTTCGGTGGGATCGGGAACACCACTGCGGTGGGTTCGGGAGCCCCGATCGGGGAAGGGCTACGGGATGCCGAGCTCGACGATTTGGAGCGTGGGGAGAGAGCCGTTGGTGTGGGCCCCCCCCTCCCAACGGCTAATACCCTTTTTTTTTTAAAAAAATTAATTTTTTTTTTTACTTTTTATTATTTCTACCTATTTAAACCACCCCATTCAACCCATTTTCACACACACTTCTCCATTTCTCTCTAAACTTTATATAATCTCCCACTTCCAACTTCACCTTATAAATACCCACCCCTTCATTTTTTAAAAATGTCTTTCACATCCGGTGAATCGTCCGACGAAGATGCCGCTTTTTTCGGAAAAATGATGTTCGAGATAGCTCGTGAAGAAGAAGAAGCCGAGAGTTCAAACCCAATTCGAACACGCAAGTTGATTAGAAGAGAACGTCAAGAGGCTCACGATCGGCTCTTTAACAACTATTTTGCGGAAGGGGCTCTATTCGAAGATAAGTTTAAACGTCGTTTCCGTATGAATAAGCGTCTTTTTCTACGTATTGTCAACGATTTGGAAACAAATTATAAATATTTTCAACTAAGGTGGGATGCAAGGGGTAGGATGGGGTTAAGCCCGTTGCAAAAATGTGTTGCCGCTATTCGACAACTTGCATACGGCATCACCTCCGATGCGTTTGACGAGTATTTGCACATCGGAGAAAGAACCGCACGAGATTGTCTTTATAAATTTTGCAAATATATTCGTGCGATGTATCATGAAAAGTACATGCGTCGACCATCGTGGAGTGATGTTACACACCTTTTTGATTTTCATGAAGCGAAACACGGTTTTCCCGGCATGCTCGGTAGTATCGATTGCATGCATTGGGAATGGACAGCTTGTCCTAACGCATGGCGTGGTCAATTCCACCGTGGTGACCATGCAAGGCCAACCATTATGCTCGAGGCCGTTGCATCTCAAGACTTGTGGTTTTGGCATGCTTATTTTGGGGTCGCCGGCTCCAACAACGATTTAAATGTTCTTCAACAATCAAACTTGTTGAATCGCCAAATTAATGGCGAGGACCCCGAGTGTTCATTTGAAGTCAATGGCACCGAATACGAACACGGATATTATCTTGCGGATGGCATATATCCAGACTATTCCGTGTTTGTGAAAACTCTAACGGCTCCAACAACAGAAAAACGTAGAAGATTTGCTAAAGCACAAGAAGGGGCACGAAAAGATATTGAAAGAGCGTTCTCGTGTTTGAAGAAGAAATGGAAGATTATCGAAAACCCGGCGAAGTCGAGACACAAAACTAAGATCACTAACATCATATATGCTTGTATGATCTTGCATAATATGATAAGGGAGGATGAAGGGAAGGCCATTTGCCCGTACGAGCCGGATCATATTCAAGCATCAAACAACCCAATACCACAACATATTATCGACGCGAACTTTTTGAAGATTCATAACCGGGATATGCATCATAGTTTACGATCCGATTTGATTGAGCACATCGATCGTGTTTGGGAAACCATTCCACCACCCGAAGAAAATTTATCCGACGAAGACGAAGACGAGGAAAGTGATCCCGAAAATTTCTGAAATTTTTTTTTAATAAGTAATTTTAGGACTTTTTTTTTTGGATTGAATAAGTAATTTTAGGACTTTTTTTTTTATTTGTAATGTTAGGATTTAATTTTTATTTATAAAATGTATTTGTTTTAATTAGTATTTTATTTTAATTATTTTATTATAAAAAAAGTGATTGGGGAAATGGGGAAATGGGGAAACCATTGCACACAAAATGGGGAAAAATGGGAAGGGGTGGGGAATGATGAGGTGGCACCAAAAATAGAGTGGGAGATTGGGGAAATGGGGAGAGTATTGCAATTAACCTTAGAGGATAGAAGCATGTGACTTTGTTTTGGATTCTTTCGTCCCTTTCGTATGGACGTAGGTGTAAAGAAGTTAGGCCGCAAATATTATTATTATTATTATTATTATAACTAATAACTTCATATTGTGCTACACAGATATAGGGGTGTTGATCGGGTTTTGTATTCGGGTTTCGGGTTAAACGGGTCGGGTTTTTCGAGTTTTCTGTAGATGGAATCCAACCCACAACCCGACCCTAATTTCCCTCGGGTTGTTCGGGTTTCGGGTTTCGGATTGCGGGTTGATTCGGGTTGGGTTATTCGGGTTTTGGGTTAAATACAAAAGATATTAAATACCTTGTCTTAACCTAACTTAAGATTGAAAAGAGCGGAATCAATCAAAGAGGTTGATGAAACTAAGTTCGTAGTACAATGGAAGAATGGATTAAACCTTGTATAATTTTAAATGCCTTAAGAAACTAAACTTTTAATAACCTAGAATATAACTCATAATATATATCGTATGAATTTGTTTTAGAATAGATGGATTATAAAAGTATAAAATGTGTATCCAGTACTTTAAAAAGATAAACAAAATTTGAATGAAATAAGGATATCTATATTCAGAATATATATGGTGTTAATTGCGAATTGAATAAGAATATAAATATTCGGCGGAATGAATATGTGTATTCGGGTTAATCGGGTTGACCCGAACAACACAAAATCAACCCTATTACCAACCCATATAACTAATTCGGGTTCGGGTTAAAGTGTAATTCGGGTTCGGGTGATTCGGGTTTACAATAATTCGGGTCAAGTGAGTTCGGGTCGGGTTCGATAATCGGGTTTCGGGTGTAAAACCGACACCCCTAACACAGAATAACTTTGACAAGTGAAATATGAGTTAACAATAAAGCCAAATATACAATAAGACAATCGCAAAGAATACATACATACAATAATAAGAGAATTAAAACAAAAAAAAAACATTCTTTTAATTTAGATTGAGCATTTGAAACCACCGGTTAAACCGATAACAATTTGACATTTGGAGAACCAGTGAATTCCGGTTCCAACTAATGAATTAATCCAAAACTCCTCTACAAAAATCTCCATCAAATGTCACAGTTTTTGTTACGGTTTAACCTTTGACGTGAGAATGAAACAGTCCAAAATCCGATCTAATCGAAAACCGCATCATTTCCCTATACTTCCTCTTCTAATTCTAACTACACCGGACATTATTCAGCACTAGTTTTGTTCTTCCTTCTCGATCTTGATCTTCCGGTGAGTTTCGAAGGCGGTGATGGCAAGAACTGAAACGGAACCACCGGAAGCTCCATCTCCCCTCTTAAAATCTTCACGATATCCCCGACATCCGGTCGCAACTCGGGCATCTTTTGTAAACAAGCAAGAGCCAAGTTCACACACAACATCGCTTGAGTTTTGTCGTAATCGTCTTTCAATCGCTCGTCGACGAGCTCCAACAAATCGCCACCATGAGCTAGTTGCCGGCACCAACTTATTAAATTCGCCTTTTCAAGCTTCATCGGTGAAGCGAGAACATGTAACGGCCTCCGTCCGGAGATAATCACGAGAATCAACACCCCGAAACTGTAGATGTCGGTTTTTTCGAGAAGGTATTCGCAGCCACCGTACTCCGGTGCTACGTAGCAAAGCGTCCCCCTCATGCTCGTCGTGCTGCTTAATTCGCGACTGAAAACATCACCGCTGTACATTTCGGTGTTGTTCTTTGAGTTCTTTCGGAAACTTATCTCCGAGTTGTGAACATGATCATGACCATGATCATGCCGGTTTGGTTTTCGCTTCCTCCGGAAGATTTTGAGTTTGAATCTTCGTTTGATCTTCTTTTCGACTCGCTTTTTCGTGAGTTCGTCGAGGTGTTCTTCCTTCCACCATTCTTGCATTTTCCTGTGCTGTTTCCACCTTCTGTTTTCTTTGTGTTCTTCATGTTCTTCGTGTTCTAAAGGTTTGTTCTCAATGGAAGTGTTTACTTTACTCGAGTGTTTATCATCGAAATCCGGTTTTTCGGACTGTTTATCGTCGTCCCAATCTGGATTCGCCGACGGGCAGATCTGACTTCCGATCCATTCTCGGACGTAATCTTTCGTCGAAAGTTCACCGCTGCCGTCCTGTTTCCACCACCAATCTTTCCCCCATTGTTTCTTACCGGTTTTCTGATCATCAACAGAATTCGAATTCGATTCCCTAATATGATTGTTATCGAAATTCTGACCTAATTCATCGTCATAATTCGTGAATTTGTTGTGAATCCAGTCATCGGTGTGGCCAACCGGAATATCCTTCCCCTTTTCCTTTTCGTTTGTAAACCCTAACCCTAACCCTAACCGATTACAAACAACCTTACTATTGATCGGTGTGGAAGACGAAGAAGCTTGTAAAGCGAGAGCAAAATCGACCTCATTAGCAGTGCTACTATCTACCGGAGTTCCGATCGCCGGCGACTCTCCGGTACCTCCGCCGGCTAGAGTTCCTGACAGATCCTGACTGAACAAATCAGCACCGAATTCCTCCGGCTCAAGTTTCAGCTTCGATAATCCGAAATCTGAAAGCTTCGCACGGAACTCTGTATCGAGCAAAACGTTGCTCGGTTTCACGTCGCCGTGAATCACCGGCGGATCGCATTCACGGTGTAGGAACTCGAGTGCTCTAGAAACATCTAGAATAATCTCGAACCTTCTCTCCCAATTCAAGCCACGATCGGAGAAAAGCGATTCCTGTAAGCTCCGATTCGGCATGTACTCGTAAACCACCACTCTCTTCCGTTTCTCGACGCAATAACCTAGCAACGAAACGACGAATTGAGATTCCAATCCGCCGAGAATTCGGAGCTCGTTTTGAAATTCACGCTCGGCGTCTAACGAATCGGAATCTAGCAGCTTCACAGCAACGAGCTTCCCGTTTTTTAGTATTCCACGGTACACAGTACCGGAACCGCCTTTTCCGATGAAATTATCGTCGGAGAAGCCATTAGTGGCGGAGGAAAGCTCTTTGTAGCTGTAACGACGTAGTTTTAAGAACACAGGACATGAATTGATCGGACTCGTACGTGCACGACGAATCAACGAGTACCATAGGTAATAAATCAGGTAAATAACTCCAATTACTATGAGAACCGAAGAAAAAATGGCGATTAGGATGAAGATGAACGTCGCTCTGTGTTTCGTTGATTGTTGATGAGTGAAAGAAGGTTGTCTCGAAGGCATTGTGTTTGAATGTTTGTTTGTTTGTTGATAACTTGATAATTGATGATTGATAATTGATAATATCCAGAAATAACAAAGGATATAAAGCTCGTATAGATATAAAAATGGCGGATCTAGGGTTTCGTACCTTCATGAGCTAACAATAGGCCATTGGATCTGGTTGAAAATCAGGTTGAATAGCTTTACAGTTGGATTAATCATGAGCGTTTGAAGCTTTTGAAGCTTTGATGAGTTGAAAATCTGGCAATCGTGCTCTTGATTGAAGGAATCTCAAATCTGTTGGTAATAATGAGGAGATTGGATTGAGAAATTGTGGTGTTTTGTGGGGGAGATGAAGAGGGGACCCATGGAGCAGGAGTAGCTTTTGACTAAAGGGAAAGAATTTGCAGGTAAAGAGAATGACTTTTTGGGGAGAGAGGAAGAATTGGAGGGAACACGGTGACAGGTGGACTGCAGCACCAGTTGTGTAATTTTTTATAATTAAAATATATTATTTTAACTTTTTTTTTTGGAACGGCGATTTCATTAGCACAAAGGCAACAACAACAACGCCCTACCTAGCAGGGAGCCAGGAAAGGGCGAAAAAACAGAAGGAAAAAAGGAGGGGACTTACATATCAAACTTGTCCCAAATCTCCCAAGTAAGACTCGACCATTTACCTCTATATTTAACCCATAAAAAACTTTGACATTTGATCTCTTTGAAAAGGCTGGAAATGATCGTTTTCTTACCATCAAACGTTGCCTCGTTCCTTGACTTCCAAATCACCCAACAAGTCGTAAGGATGATAGCATAAAAAACCGACTTGGCCTTCCTATCGAACCGGGAATCTTCAACCATCCCAAGGAGGTCTTCGAGCTCGAACGCATAAATCGGAGGAACTTTGCACCATCTTGACACAAGCGCCCAAATACCCGCAGCAAAGTTGCATCCCATCATTAAGTGATAAACGGACTCCACACCGTCATTGCATAGGCCACAACTCGGATCTAAAATAGGAATATGACGACGCGCGAGAGCCTCTTTGGTCGCGATCCTATCCTTGAGCACTCTCCAAAAAAGGATATTAACCTTGTTGGGGACGAGGGGGTTCCAAGGCATAATGATCCCGCTCGAACAAAAAACAGAATTTGCTAATCATAACCAAAATTAGGGTTAATGGTTAATTACTTAATTATGTAACAAGTTAGGGTGGGGGGTATGTCTCGGCATACCCCTCGGCATGATTCTCGGCGACCTTAGGCGACCATACCCCCTCCCTTCGGCATCCCCTTCTCGGCATTCTCTCTCCCAAATTTCGGCATATTCTTGCCGATCGGCATACCCCCCATGTGTGTGTGTGATGTGGTCCCACTTCACAAAATTATCCAAAGTTTACCGAGAATTATGGTTAGGCAACCATACCCACCACTAAAACATCAATTCTACATAAATTTTATCTCTCCTGTTGGCAGCCCATGATTGGTCAGATTTATGTTTCAAATGATTGCCTTAGGCAACCATACCCCCCACCCTTATAACTTGATTGTATTCATATATCACACAACCATCACTTAAATCACACACACACATATATATAGTATTATAATATGAAGGACAAAAAATCTTGACCTGATTGTGTAGGAACCTGAGTAGATGTATGGCGTGTGGTAAACCAGCCACGGGTTAAAGCCCAAATATAAAGAAAGCCGATATGTAGATAAAAATAAGAATGTCGTAACGATATAATCACAATTTTATAAAATATTATTTTTCTAAAGTTATAAGTGAAAAATAAATTATTGTTAAAACTAATTAAAATGATATATTATTAAAAAAATTTGAATACGAAGAAGATAATCCTATGGTTGATTAGACCATTAATCGATCATTATGAAGAGAGTCAAATGAGAATAATATATTTAGGTTTGGAGTACTTCAAGATTTGAACGATCATATTTTTTTAAGTTCGAACAATCATACTTTAGGTTGTAATAGTGAAATTGATTACAATTTATATAGTTTCTAATTGAATCAAAATAGACTTATTTATGTTAAGTTTGAGTATCTATAATCTAAAATTAACAATTAAAACAAAAACACTTTGACGCTTAATAAGAGTATGCGACAGTAATACGTGTTGGAAATTATATTAATAGACTCAAATCGTTATGTAGATAACAATATAACATGAGTGTGTTACATACGGTTTATATGTGTATCAAGTACGTTCATATCTTATAATCAAAATGTTAGAAATTCAAATTCTGTAAGACGTAGATCATATGGTGTGATATATTTATCCTAAATATATAGGAAAGGAATGATTGTTAAAAACGTGATCTTTTACCTTCTTTTTGTGAACGAGATAAAGACAAGATGGTTGTAATATATACAAATCCAAATGTGAAATGTGTGTTAGGTTGATTATTAGGATAGTGTCTACTCACTATGTTTTACGTCATTTTTTTTAACAGTAAATATATATTACACTATTGTCAGGGTTTGAACCCATGATCTTGAACTAAGAGGACAAAACCTCTATCAAACAGGCTAGTACAACATTTTACGTCATTGTTTTGTTGTGTGTTATACGTGTATGTTACTTTATTATGATGGCATATGTCATTTATGATACATTAAATTACCAAAATAGCATCATGTAATAAACATGTGAGATACATACACATCAGGGGCCCTAAAAGATTAAAAAATATAAGATAAGATGGATGAATAAATAGCTAAATCCCATGAGCAATAAACACTTTGATTTATACATCCTAATATATACAATAAATATGTGATGTGGAGTGATGATAGATGTGTCATATTGTATGTTTTCATGCAACATAAAGACCGTTATTTAACGAGTATAATTAAAGACGCATAATCTTATCGATATGAAAACTTATATAAAATAGAGAGTCGTTATTTTTCTCTAATACAATAGATAGAGTATGAGTATTGTATTAACCGAGAGCGTAATTAATTAGCTACTGATATTATTAACACCGTGTTACCGAGTTCATTTTAAAGAAGGAAAGGAAAAGAAAGGAAAGAAAGTCTAAAAAATTTTGTGTTCCTAAGTTTCACTTAAGGAGGGAAAGAGAAGGAAACAAAAAAAGTTGTGTTCCCGAGTTTCTTTAAATGAGAGAAAGGGAGGGAAAAGGAAAAAAAGTTAGTTCATTTTCTATTGTTTTTCTTTCCTTCCAAATCGGAAGGATTTGGAAGGAAATGAATCACTCACTTTCTTTTCCTTTCTCCTCCTTTCTCCTCCTTTCATTTATATTCTCTTATTTTCCCTCTTTAAGTAACTCGGGAACACAGATGGAGAACTTTTTTTAGCGGACAACTAAAGACCCAAAAATCAGGGAGTGTTTACATTATTTGAGCTACTTTCGGAGAAAATACACATCCGCGAGCGATCGAATGGTAAAATCTAAAAGCTTAACGATCGAACTTGTGATCTCTTAGTCTGAAGTCTATACTTATAGCAAATAATAATCAATCGGACAATTACTCTTGGCCGTTAAATGGATAAATGGAGAATTAAACATGAAATGAATTGATTTGTTTAATGAACTAATCGAATCATAAGTTTAGTTTATTAAAATATTTGCTACAAATATGGGAAATTTTTCTCACTTTTGATGCTAATGTAAAAGGGCTTACAGGCATATACGAGGACAATATTGTCATTTTAAATGATGTCAAAAGAGTATCACGAGATCCCTTTTAAAGTGGTGGTATCATCTTTTTCTATAACATATATCATGTCTCATTATTATGTTTTCTTAAAAGTTATGTCACATTATTTCTTACTTTATACTAATTTTTTAGGAGGCATGACTTATTATTGTTATTTGTTTTTATTTTTAAACACCTCACACAAAACACCTTCTTACTTTTATCATTTTGAATTTTGATAGTCTTTTTTAATCTTTTATTAAATTTGGTCGTTATTTAAACATGTGTTACTTTTTTGTGTATAAACAAAGCGAGTTTTGCCCATAAAGTGTTTAAAACAAGCAATATGTGGGCTCTAAATGTGTCAATTTTTGACAATGAGCAAATTCATAATTACAAGTTTATAAGTATTACGTGGATTATCCAACCTAAAAGGTGTAAACCCGTAGACCCAAACGATGATGAAAAAAATGAATTAATCGTAATCATTAGATAAAGAGATACAAGGACAAAAAAAAAGATCTACGAGTCTACAATTTTAAGTGAGGTCAACCGTTTTAAGTTAAAAACCAATTTTTTTTTTAATTTAAAAGAAATATATGTTCTTCTTACGTTTTAAAAACATCATAAAAAGAAAAAAATTAAAAAAGAAAATTTCATTTTTTTAATAAAATAGTTTTGGATTTTAGTTTTAATTTTTATATTACATATAAATAGTAATGTTACATATATGCAATATAACTATTAATTATACTACACGCATGTAGCATCATCATTAATACTACATATGTATAGTATTAATAAGATCATGAAACGTTATTTTTTTTTTCAAAATTAAATATAACTAAATTCTAAGATTTTTGATGCAATGTTTTTAATAAAATATTAATGTATGAAGGAGTTAAAAATGTTTTAGTGTTGTTTCTTAGTTTTTAACATAAGGAGTGGTTTTTACATATATGTTTCACAGATAATCTGTGATAGTTTCAATACATATCGCATATAAGGTGTGAAATCTTTGGGAAGAATTCGCACCTAAAGTCTATATATAGAGAAGTCAACCTTATTCGTGGGTTAGAGAGTTGGACCAGAGAGTCAGAGGTTAGAGTGTGTGTAGACATTCTCTGCTCTTTTCATTTAATCTACAATCAGTAAAGTTAATTCTCCTCTCTTAAATCTGTGATTGTTATCTGAATTTGCTCATTATCATCTTTGCGTTCTTCATCGTTTTATACTTAAAACAGATTTGATTATTGAGTGTTATTGTTCCGGATTGAGTTTGATCCGGACCTACACATATCACCCCAAAAGTGGTAAAAAGGGGATCAAAGAACTCACATTGACTTGTAAGGATGAATGAAATCCTAGAAAAGCAAACGAAATCCAAGGCCTTCCTCTTAGCTCGAACTTTAGGCCAACCCACCAAGACCCTTAATTGATGCTTAGCTTCCTATTATACACGTAATTGTTATAAACTGTTGGACTAGTTTTGTAATTCTTTAGATAGTTTAGGGGTTAATGTTGTAGTTTTCTCTTAGTTAGTTGATTAGCCGTTAGAGGTAGCTTATATAAGCTGATTTCATTGTAATCGGTGGTTAATCGTTTTCCCTTATTCAATAAAATCTTCTCCTAATTCTGTAATTTTCTTGTGATCTGTGATTTCATTTGGTATCAGAGCGTTGGTCGCTCGTGATTTCGCAACTCAATTCGAAGCTTCATCACTCTGGAGGAATTGGGGATCGCTGATCCTCATAGCTTGCGAAAATTCATCGATTCTTGGTATCTCCTCGCCGGCCCTCACCAAGAAGATCGAGAACAGTTCTGATGGCGGACGCCGGCGCTGGTGCCGGAGGAAGACCGGTAGTTCGAGAGAACTACACCACCATCCCGTTGCAATGTCCGATGTTGACATCGTCAAATTACTCCATCTGGGCGGTCAAATTGAAGACAATCTTCAGTGTTCAAGGACTTTGGGAAGTTGTTCAACCCGCCGAAGGAGCGGTGGTTGATCCCAAGAAGAACGCCGCCGCGATTGCGTACTTATTTCAGGCGATGCCGGAGAACCTGATCTTGCAGGTTGCTAGCAAAGAAACGGCGAAGGAAATATGGGAGGCTATCAAGACCATGAATGTGGGTGTGGATCGAGTGAAGAAGGCCAGGTTGCAGACCCTAAGGAGTCAATATCAGGCGTTGAAGATGAAAGAGACTGAAACTATTGACGAATTTGCAGGGAGATTGGGCGAGATTGCTTCAAAGTCTGTTGAATTGGGGGAGGTCATTGCTGAGTCTACCTTAGTCAGAAAATTCCTTGACTCTGTTCCCGAAAGGTTTCTCCATATAGTAGCTTCAATAGAACAAATCCTTGACTTAGATAACATGACTCTTCAAGAAGGTATAGGTCGGTTGAAAGCTTATGAAGAAAGGACAGGGATGAAGAATAAGAATGGGCCTGCTAAAGAAGATCAACTGCTCCTTACCTATGGAGAATGGCAAGCAAGATACAAAGATAACAAAGGCAAGAATAAGAATGAAAAAGGAAAGGGGTTTAAAAGATTTGGAGATGGGAAGAAGAGTTCAGGAGAAGTAAAGGGGGAAGACAAGGGTGGAAAAAATGGCAAACAAAGACTCAAGAAAGATAAGTCTCGCATCAAGTGTTTCAAGTGTGAAGAGTATGGCCACTATGCCAGTGAATGTGGCAAATTGAAGGCAAAAGAACAAGAGGCACACTTGACAGAGAGTTTTGAAGAAGAAGGGGATGCACTGCTCATGGCTTGTGGATTGGAAGAAGACCATAAAGAGCTAGTGTTCCTGACTGAAGATAAGGTCCACCTCTCAAGGTATGATTCCTCTAGTGATGATTATGACATGTGGTACTTAGATAATGGTGCTTCTAACCACATGACAGGACATGAATCTTATTTTTCACAACTGAATAGGAATATAGGTGGTAGTATAAAGTTTGGGGATGGTTCAAATGTAGTCATAGAGGGTAAAGGTTCCATATTACTTGAAGGAAAAGGACAGGAACATAGGCTGCTCACTAATGTCTATTATATACCATCCTTAAAGTGTAATATACTAAGTCTAGGACAAGCCACCGAAATAGGTTGTGAAGTGAGAATGAGGGATGACACATTATGGTTGTATGAGAGGAATGGTGGGCTATTAATGAAGGTTAAGAGATCTAGTAATAGGCTTTACAAAACTAAATTGAAGATAGGCACTCCTACATGTTTCCTGTCATGTGTTCAGGAAGAAAGTTGGAACTGGCATGGCAGATTAGGCCACTCTAGTTTTCAGGTTTTGGAAGATATGACAAGAAAAGGATTAGTAGAAGGGGTACCTAAGATAACACATAAGTCTCAATTTTGTGAAGCATGCCTAGCAGGAAAGCACACTAGACAAAGTTTCCCTAAAACATCTACCTTCAGGGCAAAAACACCCCTAGAGCTAGTGTCTATAGACCTCTGTGGCCCTATTACACCAGAAACCAAAGCTGGAAACAGGTATTTTATGTTGATAGTGGATGATCATTCAAGGTATATGTGGGTCAGGATGTTGAGATCGAAAGATGAGGCTTTAGAGGCATTTAAGAAGTTCAGGAGGGATATTGAAGGGAAATTAGGCTTTAAAATAGGAACTCTGAGGTCTGACAGGGGTGGAGAGTTTACAAGTCACCTGTTTAAGGAGTTTTGTGAATCCAGTGGTATAGATAGGATGTTGACAGCCCCTTACTCACCACAGCAGAATGGCTGTGTTGAGAGAAGGAATAGATCTGTCATGAATATGACTAGGTGCATTTTGAAAGGAATGAGTGTGCCAGATGAGATGTGGGCTGAAGCTGTAAGACATTCAATATATATACTGAATAGGATATCAACTAAGGCACTTGTAGACACTACACCTTATGAGATCATTAAGAAAAGAAAGCCAAATTTGGGCCATTTGAAAGTGTTTGGATGTGTAGGGCATGTTAAGGACACAAAGCCTGGAATTAAGAAATTGGATTCTAGAAGTTACCCTATGGTATACTTAGGAGTTGAAGAGGGATCCAAAGCCCACAGGATGTATAATCCATCTACAGGATCTGTTGTGATAAGCAGGGATGTTCGATTTGAGGAATCTAGACCATGGGATTGGAAAGGCAAAGGAAAAGAGCCTATTAGCAATCTTGTAGATTTAGGAAAGGTAAGTGCAGGTGATACAAGTGCAGGTGATACCTTAGAACTACAAGGGGAATGGTCTGAGAGTGATGAGGAGATCCCAAATCAGGAGGAAATTAGGATTGATAATGAGGTTGTAGGTAACAACAGTCATCAGGCTAGTAATAGTCATCAGGCTAGTAGTAGTCATGCATCTAGTATTCCTGTGAGGAGATCAGACAGGATACCCAGGGTATCAACTAAGCTAAAGGACTATGTGGTGGATCATAGGACATCCTTGGGGACTCATAGAC
Source organism: Deinandra increscens subsp. villosa (assembly GCA_039602395.1). Lineage (NCBI taxonomy): Eukaryota > Viridiplantae > Streptophyta > Magnoliopsida > Asterales > Asteraceae > Deinandra > Deinandra increscens. The sequence continues at coordinate 11,499,638 of JBCNJP010000016.1, forward strand.
AGGAAGAAGAGAGTGTTGCATTATTGCTTGCACAAGATGATGAGCCCATCACCTATGAACAAGCTAAGCATCATAAGGAATGGAGACAAGCAATGCAGGAAGAGATTAATGCTATTGTTAGAAACAAAACTTGGGTTCTCATAGATCCTCCACCTAAGTGTCATCCAATAGGACTCAAGTGGTTGTATAAAATTAAGAGGGATGCCAAGGGAGAGATAACTAAGTACAAAGCAAGGCTGGTTGCTAAAGGGTATGCACAACAACTAGGGATAGACTATGAAGAGGCATTTGCACCAGTAGCTAGGATAGAGACTATAAGATTAATTCTAGCTTTAGCTGCTAAAATGAGTTGGAAAGTTTATCACCTTGATGTTAAGGCTGCATTCCTACATGGAGAACTTCAAGAAACTGTTTTTGTTAAACAACCAGAAGGGTACATAGAATCAGGAGGAGAACACAAAGTGTATAAGTTGATTAAGGCCCTTTATGGGTTGAAACAGGCTCCAAGGGCTTGGAACCAAAGATTAAACCAGGTATTGAAGGAAATAGGTTTAAAAAGGTGCAAGTATGAGCAAGCAGTGTATATAAAATCAAGTGAGGATTCTAAGCTAATAGTGGCAGTATATGTAGATGATTTACTTGTCACTGGAAGTGATCAACATGAGGTAATTCAGTTTAAGAAAGAAATGATGAGAAGGTTTGAGATGACTGATTTAGGTGAGTTGTGTTACTACCTAGGAATAGAGGTCAATCAAAGGAATGATGGTATAACTTTGACTCAGGCTGCATATGCTAAGAAGATAGTTAAGATTGCAGGGATGGAAGGTTGTAATGCCACTAAATTACCTATGGAACCAGGAGTTAGGCTAAGTAGCAAAGAGGGAGGTGAGGTAGTGGAGGCTACTGGATATAGAAGGTTAATAGGATCCCTGAGATATCTTACACAAACAAGACCAGATATAAACTTTGCTGTTGGTGTTTTGAGCAGATTCATGCAGGAACCTAGAGAGGCACACCTAAAAGCTGCAAAACACCTTATCAGATATGTTAATGGAACAGTAGAATGTGGTCTGATATATAGAAGAGCTGCAGGGGGAGAGTTAGTGGGTTATAGTGATAGCAATCATGCTATGGATAGTGAGGACAACAAAAGTACCTCGGGCAATGTATTCTACTTTAATGGATCACTTATCTCATGGTTCTCTCAGAAGCAAAGAACTGTTGCATTGTCAAGCTGTGAAGCTGAACTAATGGCTGTAACTGCAGCAGCAACTCAAGCAATTTGGCTCAAGAGGATGTTAGAAGAACTGACTGGAAAAGAACAAGGAAAGGTATTGTTGTTGGTTGATAATAAATCAGCAATTGCCCTCATGAAAAATCCTGTTTTTCATGGGAGGTCAAAACACATTAGTATGAGATATCACTATATTAGAGAATGTGTTGAAGATGAGCAAATTACAGTTGATTTTGTTAGCAGCAATCTTCAAAGGGCTGATGTAATGACTAAACCATTAGCAAGAGTCAAGTTTGCAGAAGCCATTCAAATGCTTGGACTAGAAGTAATCAAAAAGTAAAAGAGCAAGTTCATTGTCTTGATCATACATTGAATTATATTGTGGGGGTAACTAAGCACATTTTGCATACAAATCCTGTGGATCACTGGTGTATTAATGATGTTATAGTTGCTGTTACATGAAGTTTGATGTGTGATTAAAGAAGTGGAACTATGAAAGAATTAAGGGGGAGAATGTTATAAACTTTTGGACTAGTTTTGTAATTCTTTAGATAGTTTAGGGGTTAATGTTGTAGTTTTCTCTTAGTTAGTTGATTAGCCGTTAGAGGTAGCTTATATAAGCTGATTTCATTGTAATCGGTGGTTAATCGTTTTCCCTTATTCAATAAAATCTTCTCCTAATTCTGTAATTTTCTTGTGATCTGTGATTTCAGAAATTGGTATTATATATCTATAAACTAATGAAATCGGTATTATCTACCTAATTTGAAGATGATAACTTCACTAGGAACTTTCAACCAAGATGATGATGGTCGAATTCCCCTTGCTCTACCTTGCTTAGAAGTAAACCAATTCTTGAATCAAAATGTTTGATTAAACAAAACTGCACAAATCTCCTTGTTTTCCTTGTCTAATTTCATAAACTTCAATGGGGAGGGGGTGCTAGGCATCATTATTTCTTTTTAGATCGGTACATATATCAAATATCACAAATTAATGAGACCCTTTTTAGCTTAATCTCTCATATATATTATTTCACAACATACATGTTATTTTTATAAAACATCAATCATGTTATTGTATTTCCGTCCAGCTCGATTAATATCCGTAAAGCTCCGATGGGAGTCGTGGGGTTAAGTTGACCTCTAAGGGTGTCTTCTTTGGAAAAGTCACCCCAGGTCCTTCGGTCATGTCAACCGGAAGACCTGTAGGATGACCTAAATCAAAAGAATGAACAAGACGAGCCAATGCTACATGAATCACTTGGAGGGCAAAGGTGGCCCCGGGGCAAGAACGTCGACCATACCCAAATGGCACGAGGACAAACTGTTGACCTCTTAGGTCAATGTGCTGATGGTCTAAACTCATAAACCTTTCAGGTTTAAATTCACATGGATCACTCCAAATTCTCTCATCCCTTTGCAGCTTCCATAGGTTAACAATTAACCTAGTTCGCGCTTTGACTTTGTAGCCTGCAACTGTACAATCCTCCTTCGCCTCTCTCGGACCTAGAAGCGGCGCAGCCGGGTAAAGACGCAAAGTTTCTTTGATTACAGCTTCAAGAAACATGAGGTTTTTGATGTCAGATTCATCTACTACTCTTTCTTTACCAACAATATCATCTATCTCCTTTTGCAATTTTTTTAGAACATCGGGATGGTTTAACAATAATGAGATGGCCCAAGTTAGTGTCATGGATGTCGTGTGGTAACCTCCTAGAATTAAGGCCTGTAACATAAAAATTTGAGAGTTTATAGTTATTATACAAACATACTTGGTTACCCACACTTCACTATTAGAAAAGAAAATTGGAGTTTTTGAATAAAGATTTCTAAAAATGACCCATTTGAGATTTGACCCCCTTTTTACCAACATGAATGCCTTTATTTTGCCTTCTCGAAATGACACTTGACCTCTACAACCAATAAAAAGAAGCCACGTTAGCACCGACGGTAAACATTCTTCATCACGTGTCATAAAAGAGGCTCTAACAAGCCGCCACGCAGACAAGCAGCAACAGCGGCAAAGCTTGCCTTCCATGTGTCAACCTCCCAATCATTCAATATTTTTAGGACCCACACCTCACCCAGTCCGATGTTTCCATGTCTCCCAGAATGCAAAGTTAGCCGGCAGTAAAGCTAAGAAGGCAAAGTTAGCCGGCAGTAAAGCTAAGAAGGCAAAGTTAGACTCTGCTTACTTAGCTTTGCCGCCGGTTAACTTTGCCTTCTGGCACACGTGTTAGGATCTGATTGGTTAATGTGTGGGCCCTAGAAATATTCAATCATTAAGAGATTTACACATGAAATGCAAGCTTTGTCGAAAGCGCTTATGTGACATGTCTTGATTAACCCGACTTGATCAATGGCTATGGTAAGAAGAAAAACTTTTAATGATCATTTTGTTAAAAATTATAGTCAACAGGGGTTAAATTGATGATTTTCCCAAATATACATCTTTCATAAGTTGGCAATCAATATATAGCAACAAACGTTTTTTGTAAAAAATTTGTCGCTATGCGATTCTGACAATAAACATTGATCTTATTTGAAAAATCTAATTAATTCTAGTATTTATATTAATACATTAATACATACTACACATTATACAACTTACCATACATGTGGACTTGATGCAAGTATCTGAATCATGCTTCATATTGGAGAGTTGACCATCATCTTCAAGTGACAACATCACATCTATAAAATCTTTTACATCATCTTTACTTCCTTCATGTATATTTAACTTCCTCTTTTGTCGATGCTCATTTAGCCATCCCCCAAGCACCAAATCAAAATCACTTGCTGTCTTTTTCATCTGCTTCTCGTGTCCCTGGAAATCCAACCACCAAAGGAACGGTATCGCGTCCGACAAAACGAAAACACCACTCAATCGAAAGAACTCATTGATTGCGTGTTTGAGCCTCGCTGCCTCATAGTTATCACCTTCATCATGACCAACGTATCGTTTTCCAGCAATCGTCATCACAATTATGTTTAACATCATGTGTTCAAACCATTTATTCAATTCAATGACCAGAGGCCGTTGTTGTTGTTGTCGTTGTGAGTTTTCTGTCCACTGGGCATAGAGCTCGCTAATTCCTAAAGTAAGCTCAGCTGAACGTACATCTTTCAGCATCTGGACACGTTCGTTTGAGAGGACCTCACAAACGGCAATCTTTCTCATTTCACGCCAAAACGAAGAGGACGAAGCCACTGAAAACACCGAAGAGTTGAAACACATGTGCTTCACGGAGACTGTTTCTGGCCTTGTGGCAAATGCTTGGTCATTAACGGTAAAACAATCTTTTGCTACTTCCCAATTGCTGACAACAAATGCGCGACCTGTTCCTAAACGGATGGTGAAGGCAGGGCCATATTTGTTTCCATGGCACCGAGCAGGGGCGGACCCACTAAGGGCCCAGGGGTAGCGCCCGCTACCCCTGAACTTTTACCCCGACGTGCAAATATTTTTTATATAGGTTTTCGGTTTTTCGCGACCCCTTAAACGAATTTTTCGCGACCCCTGGAAGAAATTTTATGGCTTTTACTCAAAAATATGATCAAAAGCCTCTTAAAAATATGATTAAAAGCCCGTTAACTACCTAAAAAAAAATTTCGGGGGCGCTGCCCCCCAACCCCCGTTAGTCCCCGCTACCCCTGATATTATTTCCTGGATCCGCCACTGGCACCGAGTTTACGGTGAACTCCATCGCCAAGTAAGTGGAGATGTCCAATGAATGGCCATGCACCATAGGCTTCTGGAGCTTCCCTTTCGTTGGATGATGCTGAATTCATAAATTTGACATACAACATGAATAACAATATACATGAATAACAATATAGAAAGAGAAAACACAATGAATTCGATTGAATAATTCATTTTGTCTGGTATATTGTTTGTTGCATGTGATTGAGAAAATACAACATGCATGGGATATACTTATAGGAGTTTTGGGGGTTTATTTTTTAATATATAATTTATATAGAGACTATTAAAGTTAAGAACTTGTAGACTACTTTAAGATACTTTAAGAGTTTGTTTAGTTTTGGGGGTCTATTTTTTAATATATAATTGATATAGAGATTATTAAGGTTAAGGACTTTTAGACTACTTTAAGAGTTTGTTTTCTAAGGGTTTTGGATGAGCGTTGTAGTTTTTGCTTTTTCCTTCCCAAAGGTAATTTTTCATATACTATGTCATAGGTTGGTCGCTCTAGACGTGCCTTAAGTAGGAGAGTGCCTCGAGACTTAATCACCTTATGTACATTTAGGGTGTTGTGCTTGCTTGTTTTTATACCTCTGTAATAATCTAGAGTATTAATGTTTACAAGTTTTTATGTGTGTGTTACTTTCTCTTTTCCTTGTGTTCTGTTTTGGCTTTCTTTCTCAAAATTATGGATGTTTTTTCAAGTCCGGGTCTCTCTAAAAGCAGTTTCTTCATCTTTTAAGATGAAAGTAATGTTTGTCCTCACTTCACCATCCCTAAACCTTACTGTTACAAGTGGAATTTGCTAGGTACGTTTTGCATATGTGAATCTCTCATGGCATTACTCATGAAAGACTATACACCAGCGATAAATAAAATCTTTCACTCGATCATATTTTGTAACATCTTTACGACTTTACTAGTATATTAGTAAAAGTCTGTCTTTTATCAGCAAATAAACATAGAAAAAGAAAAAACCTCACACATAGAATAATTTTCTAGTTTTGTCTTAAAAGAATAAAAGGTTTCTAAACTCACTATTTAACCAAAAAATGAATTTTTAAAGACGTAACATAAATTTAAAGCAATAAAACGTGATTATATATATATATATATATATATATATATATATATATATATATATATATATATCTAATTAGTTGGGTTAAAATAAGAAGTACTTTTTGCGTAAAAGTGTATAGTGTTAGGATATTAATGATGGAGTTGTCTTTTAATTATGTTTTTAGTAAACATATGACAATTCTAAAATAGAAATTATCGTTCAATGAATTCCAAACACCATAAAACACCAGCTATTAAGAATTGTTAAAAATACATTGT
>JBCNJP010000016.1:11506417-11537635 GCA_039602395.1 Deinandra increscens subsp. villosa
ATTGGTATTATATATCTATAAACTAATGAAATTGGTATTATCTACCTAATTTGAAGATGATAACTTCACTAGGAACTTTCAACCAAGTTGATGATGGTCGAATTCCCCTTGCTCTACCTAGCTTAGAAGTAAACCAATTCTTGAATCAAAATGTTTGATTAAACAAAAGTGCACAAATCTCTTTGTTTTCCTTGTCTAATTTCATAAACTTCAATGGGGAGGGGGAGTCTAAACATTAATAGGCATCATTATTTCTTTTTAGATCGGTACGTATATCAAATATCACAAATTAATGAGACCCTTTTTAGCTTAATCTCTCATATATATTATTTCACAACATACATGTTATTTTTATAAAACATCAATCATGTTATTGTATTTCCGTCCAGCTCGATTAATATCCGTAAAGCTCCGATGGGAGTCGTAGGGTTAAGTTGACCTCTAAGGGTGTCTTCTTTGGAAAAGTCACCCCAGGTCCTTCGGTCATGTCAACCGGAAGACCTGTAGGATGACCTAAATCAAAAGAATGAACAAGACGAGCCAATGCTACATGAATCACTTGGAGGGCAAAGGTGGCCCCGGGGCAAGAACGCCGACCATACCCAAATGGCACGAGGACAAACTGTTGACCTCTTAGGTCAATGTGATGATGGTCTAAACTCATAAACCTCCCAGGTTTAAATTCACATGGATCACTCCAAATTCTCTCATCCCTTTGCAGCTTCCATAGGTTAACAATTAACCTAGTTCGCGCTTTGACTTTGTAGCCTGCAACTGTACAATCCTCCTTCGCCTCTCTCGGACCTAGAAGCGGCGCAGCCGGGTAAAGACGCAAAGTTTCTTTGATTACAGCTTCAAGAAACATGAGGTTTTTGATGTCAGATTCATCTACTACTCTTTCTTTACCAACAATATCATCTATCTCATTTTGCAATTTTTTTAGAACATCGGGATGGTTTAACAATAATGAGATGGCCCAAGTTAGTGTCATGGATGTCGTGTGGTAACCTCCTAGAATTAAGGCCTGTAACATAAAAATTTGAGAGTTTATAGTTATTATACAAACATACTTGGTTACCCACACTTCACTATTAGAAAAGAAAATTGGAGATTTTGAATAAAGATTTCTAAAAATGACCCATTTGAGATTTGACCCCCTTTTTACCAACATGAATGCCTTTGTTTTGCCTTCTCGAAATGACACTTGACCTCTACAGCCACTAAAAAGAAGCCACGTTAGCACCGACGATAAACATTCTTCATCACGTGTCATAAAAGAGGCTCTAACAAGCCGCCACGTAGACAAGCAGCAACAACGGCAAAGCTTGCCTTCCATGTGTCAACCTCCCAATCATTCAATATTCTTAGGGCCCACACCTCACCCAGTCCGATGTTTCCATGTCTTCCAGAAGGCAAAATTAGCCGTTGACAAAACTAAGAAGGCAAAGTTAGCCGGCAGTAAAGCTAAGAAGGCAAAGTTAGACTTTGCTTACTTAGCTTTGCCGCCGGTTAACTTTGCCTTCTGGCACACGTGTTAGGATCTGATTGGTTAATGTGTGGGCCCTATAAATATTCAATCATTAAGAGATTTACACATGAAAGGCAAGCTTTGTCGAAAGCGTTTATGTGACATGTCGTGATTAACCCAACTTGATCAATGGTTATGGTAAGAAGGAAAACTTTTAATGATCATTTTGTTAAAAATTATAGTCAACAGGGTTAAATTGATGATTTTCCCAAATATACATCTTTCATAAGTTGACAATCAATATATAGCAACAAACGTTTTTTGTAAAAAATTTGTCGCTATGCGATTCTGACAATAAACATTGATCTTATTTGAAAAATCTAATCAATTCTAGTATTTATATTAATATTAATACATACTACACATTATACAACTTACCATACATGTGGACTTGATGCAAGTATCTGAATCATGCTTCATATTGGAGAGTTGACCATCATCTTCAAGTGACAACATCACATCTATAAAATCTTTTACATCATCTTTACTTCCTTCATGTATATTTAACTTCCTCTTTTGTCGATGCTCATTTAGCCATCCCCCAAGCACCAAATCAAAATCACTTGCTGTCTTTTTCATCTGCTTCTCGTGTCCCTGGAAATCCAACCACCAAAGGAACGGTATCGCGTCCGACAAAACAAAAACACCACTCAATCGAAAGAACTCATTGATTGCGTGTTTGAGCCTCGCTGCCTCATAGTTATCACCTTCATCATGACCAACGTATCGTTTTCCAGCAATCGTCATCACAATTATGTTTAACATCATGTGTTCAAACGATTTATTCAATTCAATGACCAGAGGTCGTTGTTGTTGTTGTCGTTGTGAGTTTTCTGTCCACTGGGCATAGAGCTCGCTAATTCCTAAAGTAAGCTCAGCTGAACGTACATCTTTCAGCATCTGGACACGTTCGTTTGAGAGGACCTCACAAACGGCAATCTTTCTCATTTCACGCCAAAACGAAGAGGACGAAGCCACTGAAAACACCGAAGAGTTGAAACACATGTGCTTCACGGAGACTGTTTCTGGCCTTGTGGCAAATGCTTGGTCATTAACGGTAAAACAATCTTTTGCTACTTCCCAATTGCTGACAACAAATGCGCGACCTGTTCCTAAACGGATGGTGAAGGCAGGGCCATATTTGTTTCCATGGCACCGAGCAGGGGCGGACCCACTAAGGGCCCAGGGGTAGCGCCCGCTACCCCTGAACTTTTACCCCGACGTGCAAATATTTTTTATATAGGTTTTCGGTTTTTCGCGACCCCTTAAACGAATTTTTCGCGACCCCTGGAAGAAATTTTATGGCTTTTACTCAAAAATATGATCAAAAGCCTCTTAAAAATATGATTAAAAGCCCGTTAACTACCTAAAAAAAAATTTCGGGGGCGCTGCCCCCCAACCCCCGTTAGTCCCCGCTACCCCTGATATTATTTCCTGGATCCGCCACTGGCACCGAGTTTACGGTGAACTCCATCGCCAAGTAAGTGGAGATGTCCAATGAATGGCCATGCACCATAGGCTTCTGGAGCTTCCCTTTCGTTGGATGATGCTGAATTCATAAATTTGACATACAACATGAATAACAATATACATGAATAACAATATAGAAAGAGAAAACACAATGAATTCGATTGAATAATTCATTTTGTCTGGTATATTGTTTGTTGCATGTGATTGAGAAAATACAACATGCATGGGATATACTTATAGGAGTTTTGGGGGTTTATTTTTTAATATATAATTTATATAGAGACTATTAAAGTTAAGAACTTGTAGACTACTTTAAGATACTTTAAGAGTTTGTTTAGTTTTGGGGGTCTATTTTTTAATATATAATTGATATAGAGATTATTAAGGTTAAGGACTTTTAGACTACTTTAAGAGTTTGTTTTCTAAGGGTTTTGGATGAGCGTTGTAGTTTTTGCTTTTTCCTTCCCAAAGGTAATTTTTCATATACTATGTCATAGGTTGGTCGCTCTAGACGTGCCTTAAGTAGGAGAGTGCCTCGAGACTTAATCACCTTATGTACATTTAGGGTGTTGTGCTTGCTTGTTTTTATACCTCTGTAATAATCTAGAGTATTAATGTTTACAAGTTTTTATGTGTGTGTTGCTTTCTCTTTTCCTTGTGTTCTGTTTTGGCTTTCTTTCTCAAAATTATGGATGTTTTTTCGAGTCCGGGTCTCTCTAAAAGCAGTTTCTTCATCTTTTAAGATGAAAGTAATGTTTGTCCTCACTTCACCATCCCTAAACCTTACTGTTACAAGTGGAATTAGCTAGGTACGTTTTGCACATGTGAATCTCTCATGGCATTACTCATGAAAGACTATGCACCAGCGATAAATAAAATCTTTCACTCGATCGTATATTGTAACATCTTTACTAGTATATTAGTAAAAGTTTGTCTTTTATCAGCAAATAAACATAGAAAAAGAAAAAACCTCACACATAGAATAGTTTTCTAGTTTTGTCTTAAAAGAATAAAAGGTTTCTAAACTCACTATTTAACCAAAAAATGAATTTTTAAAGACGTAACATAAATTTAAAGCAATAAAACGTGATTATATATATATATATACTAGTTTTTGATACCCGTGCGACGCACGGGTGGTTTTTAAAAAAATAAATCCAACAATTAAAATATTATAATAAATGTAATTCGATAATTGAAACTCGTGCATCGTACTGCGGTATTTAAAAAAATCAAAACTAAAATGTACTAATGATTCTTTATATCATCTAAGAATTTTTTTTATTAGAAATATCTAGTTAAAAGTTTCAATGGTTCTTCTACAATGAGTCACTTTCACTTCATAGTAAAATATAAAAATGATATAAACATTAGTATAATCTCTAAAACTTAAGAGAAAATTAAAGTTTGTATCATACCCTTCTTCAATTATAAAAACAAACACAAAAACAAAACCATTTGATTATAATCGTGCATGAATAATCTAAGAGTAGTCATAAGCACCACTCAAGGACACCCTTATGATACATATATTTGGGAATTTGTATAGCTAAACAATAAAAAAATTATTGATATTAATTATATTGTTATAATTATTTAAGAAATAATTGTTTGTAAAAAATAATAAAATTAAGAATGCAATTATAACGATAATATCTCTATTAAAAATTCATAAGAATTAATATAGTTGTTTGAAATTACAATATTTAAGGCTCATTGGATTTAAAATTGACTTTTTTTTTTCAAATCCAAATCCCTCATTTACGATATATAATTCAATCTTTAAATGTGTTTGACTTTTTTAGAATATAATTATAGACGTAATTATACAGTTTGTAATTAGACTCTTTCTATTTTTGAATAATCATAACTATATTATGAAAGTCAAATTTCATTTATTAGAAAAAATTTGAGCGGGAAAACCACAAAATGGATTGTTGTAGTGATGCCATGTGGCATCCAATCTTTTCATATATATTATATATATATATATATATATATATATATATATATATATATATATATCTAATTAGTTGGGTTAAAATAAGAAGTACTTTTTGCGTAAAAGTGTATAGTGTTCGGATATTAATGATGGAGTTGTCTTTTAATTATGTTTTTAGTAAACATATGACAATTCTAAAATAGAAATTATCGTTCAATGGATTCCAAACACCATAAAACACCAGCTATTAAGAATTGTTAAAAATACATTGTATTAAGATATTTGTACACTGTGTTTATATTATGCTATTTTTAAATTTATTTTTGATAAACATATGACCATCTAAAATGAAAAAAATAATGTATAATGTTATACATTTATCAAAAAATATAATTAAAAGATAATATGATGCATTAATATCTAATATACTATCTACTTCTTACACTTCTCATGAAATATTATGGCAAGCTAAGGGTTATCGAACCAAGGGAATATGTGGTTTTCAACTAACTAAATCATATTACCTAATTAACTAATTAACTACTGAATTGAAATAAATTGCCACTTGGTTGTTTTGATTGTGTTGGGAATTGAGCTAATAATTAAACTAGACTACCAATTAACTAAATTAAACTAAAGCTGAATTAATTAACGAAACTCTTAGATGATTAAAGATAACTACTTTAGGATCCTGATATGCTATCTATCTGAATTTACCCAATTGAATGCTAATACTACATAGACATTGTCCTATATTGCTTAGTCAACCTAATAACCTAAACCTTAAGTAGGATGTTTAATCCCCACCACAAGGAAAGGCTGAGATACGACACTTTACCACTTCAGACCTAGGATTACTAGTTAATTAAATGAGTTCAGCATGCGGATGCTCCCAGTTGCAAGTAAAATCGGAACAACTAGCACACAATCAGATAAAAACAAAATAGAATTGCATTCATTCACCAAAAGTAGTTATAAGAAAGTTGGCCGGACATGACTAAAACCGAAAACATGATCAAAGTTATAAAATTCATCAAAAACAAGTACCTAATGCTTAGACTCTTCAAAGAAACCCTCAAGAACTCTGGAAATTCGACTCAAACCAGCTCTAGACGCAAAAGTGGCAGAAGAAGACTAAACAACTTAGTTCGAAAGTATTTATAAGAAAACCCTAATTTTTCTTATGCCGACCTAATAGGGGCGTACCGCCCTAAGTGATAACAAATCAGGGCGTATCGCCCTTATCTTCATATCCGAAAGCTTTTCTAACATTCAGGGCGTACCGCCCTGATCCTCAGCATACCTGGGCGTACTGCAATGGGCTTGATTTCAGAGACTTCTTCATTTTACTTCTTGATTCACCCGATCTTCGACTTGGTACCGATCAACTACCTTTATCTTCATAAAAACACAGAATTTGACACTTAAGCTCTATTCACCTTGTAACAAAAACACGTAGAAGTGTAATGCAATCCAATTGATATTATTAATAAAAATCAACAATTAAGAACATTTAAGTATGACAAATTGGATTGACCTCAACACACACACACACACACACAAATAGATCCCCCGTTCACCATTGAATCTGTTAATCTAATGGTTGTGATTAGTTCATTTTCTTTATTTTTCCCGTTTTCCTTTTTGTTTTCTCTTTAGCGCATTTCACATGCGAAATAGAGTAATTTTACATGCGAAATCAGGGGTCTATGCGTCTATACTTTTTACGGGGTCTACAATGAACCTCCCCCTATATATATAGGTGAATGATTAGGTACAAAGGTCAATTTGCATGCGAAGTGTGCAAAGGCAAGAGGGGCGGACACGTGAATTTTTAAATATTTACACAGAGGGGCTTTGTGGTCATTTTACTTATTTAAATGGTAAGTCTTGCGTGAATTCATATGCGCTAATAATCATGAATCGGTAATCTTATTCAAAAATTTGATTTAAGGTCTTGCGTTATTTATAACACATCATGTGTCATTATTAAATATGCCCATAATCGAAGTTAATTCATGCGTAATAACATATAATCTTTGTGTTATTTTTCATATGTTGTATGTCATCTTTACGCTTTATTAATGTCAACTCATCTCACGCTTCATCATGCGTTATTTTTTACTTCATCATGTGTCATTATGTTATTATGCCCAAAGTGGAAGTTAATTCTTACGTAATTACGTGTAGGGTTTGCATTTTTTTCTAAGAAAACTTGCGTGACAACCAAATATGTCATGCGTGATATTCTCCTTTTCAAAATGGAACCTGTCAATAAAAATAACAGGATATTAATATCTAAGAAGACTTGCGCGATAACCAAATATTTCATGCGTGATAATCTCCTTTCGAGTATTGTAAGCTAAAAAAACTTCAAATGACGCATCATAATGTTGTCCATGAACATATACTAAGTTTATAATATTGTAAAAGCTTATTGATACCTATTTCTTGTTTTATCACATTTCGCTATGATCATTTCGCTATGATCGTAATGACAGTATCAAAGACGGATTTCAATTTATTTGGAGAATTTCTTATAGCGTCGGAGTGATTTGTAAGAACTATTGAATGTGTCGTGATCCCAGAAAATTGTTTTTGATATGTTTTAGTTTGTAAAAAGACAGTCAAAATTACCCAAACAACCTTTATTTTAATATGGTTTTCCAATGATTTTCCAGTTTCCAAACTAAAAGTAGTTTTATATATATAATCACGTTTTATTGCTTTAAAATTTTGTTACGTGTTTAAAAATTTAGTTTCTTGGTTAAATAATGAGTTTAGAAACCTTTTATTCTTTTAAGAAAAAACCAAAAGGTTATCCTATGTGTGAGGTTTTTTCTTTTTCTATGTTTATTCACTGATAAGGGACAAATTACTTTTACTAATATACTCGTAAAGAATTAAAGATGTTACAAAATATGATGTGAATGATTTTGTTTATCGCTGGTGCGCGCATAGTCTTTCATGAGTAATGCCAAGAGCTAGAGATTCACATATTCAATATTAATATTAATACTCTATATATGATTTAACAAACAAACACATCTAGCAAATCTCACTCGTAGCAGTAGGGTTTAGGGATGGTGACTTTTTTTTTTGAACAGCTAGGGATGGTGAATTAAGGACAAATATTACTTTCATCTCAAAAGATGAAGGTGCTACTTTTAAATAAACCCCGACTCGAAAAAATCCATAATTTTAAAAAAGGAACCCAGAGAACACAAGGAAGAGACAAAGCAACACACACATTAAAACTTGTAAACATTAATACTCTAGATTATTAAAGGGGTGATAAAAATAAGCAAGCACAATACACTAAACATACCTAAGGTGACTAAGTCTGGAGACACTCTCCTACTCAAGGCACGTCTAGAGCAACCAACCTACGACACATTACATGAGAAATTACCTACGAGAAGGAAAAGGCAAAAACTACAACGCCCATCCAAAATCCCTAGAAAACTAACTCTTAGGTGGCGTTTGGTTCACGGAATTCAATGGAATTGGAATTGGAATTGATATTTTTTGCTTTTAAAATTGCTTTTGATTTGGTAAAGAAGGAATTTGAAATACAACGAATTCCTTTAATCAATGGAATTTAGTACTATTTCAACATTTCTTAGAAATCCTTCACTTTAGCGAAGGAAAGTTACATGGTCTCAAATTCCATTGATTAAAGGAATTCATTGCATTTCAAATTCCTTCTTTACTCAACCAAGAACAATTTTGAAAGGAAAAATTATCAATTCCAATTCTATTGAATCTCGTGAACCAAACGCCACCTGAAAATACTCTAGAAGTTCCTACTCTCTATATATTATATATTAAAAAATAGAACCCAAAAACTCCTATATATATCCCCATGCATGTTGTAGTATCTCAATCACATGCAACAAACAATATGATAGACCAAATGAATTATTCACTCGAATTCATTGTGTTCTCTCTTTCTATATTGTTATTCATGTTGTATGTCAAATTTATAAATTCAGCATCATCCAACGAAAGGGAAGCTCCAGAAGCCTATGGTGCATGGCCATTCATTGGACATCTCTACTTACTTGGTGATGGAGACCAGCTTCCTCACAATAAACTAGGTACCATGGCAGACAAATATGGCCCTGCCTTCAACATCCGTCTAGGAATAGGCCGCGCGTTTGTTGTTAGCAGTTGGGAAGTAGCAAAAGAATGTTTTACCATCAACGATCAATTAGCATTTGCTACGAGGCCGGAAACAACCGCCGTGAAGCACATGTGTTTCAACTCTTCGGTGTTTTCATTAGCTTCATACTCTCCATTTTGGCGTGAAATGAGAAAGATTGCCGTCTGTGAGGTCCTCTCAAACGAACGTGTCGAGATGCTGAAAGATGTACGTTCAGCTGAGCTTACTTTAGGAATTAGCGAGCTCTATGCCCAGTGGACAGAAAACTCACAACAACAACAACAACAACGACCTCTGGTCATTGAACTGAATAAATGGTTTGATCACATGATGTTGAACTTAATCGTGATGACCGTTGCAGGAAAACGATACGTTCGTCATGATGAAGGTGATAACGATGAGGCAGCGAGGCTCAAACACGCAATCAATGAGTTCTTTCGATTGAGTGGTGTTTTTGTTTTGTCGGACGCGATACCGTTCCTTTGGTGGTTGGATTTCCAGGGACACAAGAAGCAGATGAAAAAGACAGCAAGAGATTTTGATTTGGTACTAGGAGGATGGCTAAATGAGCATAGACAAAAAAAGAAGTTAAATATACAAGGAAGTAAAGACAATGATGTAAAAGATTTCATAAATGTGATGTTGTCACTTGAAGATGATGGTCAACTGTCCAACCTAGAGCATGATCCAGATACTAGCATCAAGTCCACATGTATGGTAAGTTGTATAATGTGTGGTAACTATTAACTAGATTTTACTATTCACGCATTGGTAATGCGGGTATACAAAAATATACAGGTATACAAAACAGTTGTGTTGGTAAAACGCAATGTAAAAAAGAAAACGAATATTAAAAAAAAATAACGTTATAATTAGAAGTCTGGTTAAATATAACACGACAAACAATTAAATACCTAAAGACAACCATGTGAAATTAAAATTTAAACCACCAACTCTTTTGCTAAACTCGTTGAGCTCGGATTAAAAAAATTATGTTACATGACTCTATTTATTACACCATCAGCTTCTTTGCTAAACTCGTTTAGATTGGATATAAAGCAAAAAAAAACCAAAAAAGATAAACTAGATTGAAAACTAAAAAAACAATATATATATATATATATATATATATAAAACATAATGACCAAATAAAGCATTGTATTTTGTATATATTAATAATTACTAGGAAACTTAAGGGTGTTTAATTTGCACGGACCCCGTTGGTCAGTGCTGACGTATTTGTTTAGGCAAAAAAAATTGTTAACTCGATGTATTTTGTCTGACCCATGTTAAAACTTTTACTGATGTAGTATGATTTTGAAAATCTCTGGTCGAGTCAGGAGGTGCCTGTAACATCCAACAGCCCTTAGACTTTCTAGAAAATTTTATGGAAAAGACTTCACTTTTCTAATAGTAAACTTCCAAAATTTTATGTTACAGGCCTTAATTTTAGGAGGTTTCCACCCGACATCCGTGACACTAACTTGGGTCATCTCACTATTGTTAAACCATCCAGACGTTCTAAAAAAACTGCAAAAGGAGATAGATGACATTGTTGGTAAAGAAAGAGTAGTGGACGAATCCGACATTAAAAACTTCGTGTTTCTTGAAGCTATAATCAAAGAAACTTTGCGTCTTTACCCGTCTGCACCGCTTCTAGGCCCGAGAGAGGCGATGGAGGACTGTACAGTTGCGGGGTACAAAGTCAAAGCACGAACTAGGTTAATCGTTAACATATGGAAGCTGCAAAGGGATGAGAGAATTTGGAGCGATCCATCTGAATTTAAACCCGAGAGGTTTATGGGTTTAGACCATCAGCACATCGACCTAAGAGGTCAACAGTTTGTACTCGTGCCATTTGGGTATGGTCGGCGTTCTTGCCCCGGGGCCACCTTCGCCCTCCAAGCGATTCATGTAGTGTTTAGCTCGTCTTGTTCATTCTTTTGATTTACATCATCCTACAGGTCTTCCAGTGGACATGACCGAAGGACCCGGGTTGACTTTTCCAAAGAAGACGCCGTTAGAGGTCATCTTAACCCCGCGACTCCCATCTAAGATTTACAGATATTAATCGAGCTCACGAAGATACAATAACATGATCGATGTTTTATAATAAATAACACGTATGTTGAGAAATAACATAGTGCCTACATGATCGATGTTTTATAATAAATAACATGTATTTTGAGAAATAACATAGTGCCTAGGGGCCTCTTTGATGTTATAGCCACCTCCTGACTCAGTCATTTATTTTTGGGTATTACACATGTATTGTGCATAACTTGATACTAGGGCTGACAATTTCCAACACTGACATGTTAACAAAACACGACACGAAACTGAATGAGTTTGGCTTTGAGTTTGAGCTAAAAAGGTTTCTTGTCATAAACAATTTGACACGTTTATAACATGACTAAAATCATATCGTATCTAAACAATTCTTAACCCGTCTATCCGTTTATGACACGAAACACGATTAAACATGCTTATATATTTTAGTTTTTATAACTATTTAAGTACATTATTTTAACGGCCAACAAACGGAAAATGTCCAGATACTCCGTACGGGATGACCCAACGACAAAAAGTCATCCCTAGTTGTCTCAACCCAGCCGCACGGAGCTCTTAAACACCCAATGTTACACCAGCTCCGGGAAAAACCTGCTAACCTGTCCGCCCGTAGGCGCGACAACGAATTAATGGTAAAACCCAGTCGTCTCAATGATCGAACCTGAGTTTCCCCGATCTCATATCACTGGCCCCCATACTTCTGACGAGTTGAGTTGGACATCATTAACAACTATTTAAGTACATAATCATATAAAACTTCTATAGCTTTTTGTTTCGAATATGTTATGAATTTTTACGGAAAGACTATATTATTATAGATTATAATATTCTGTGACATTTATTTTATCATTTTGATTTGTTAAATAGGTCTTGTCGTCTCGTGTTAAAAACCAAAATTAATATTAATCATATTAAACGGGTCATGTTGTATAACACGTTTATAAAGAGATTCGTGTTTTACCGGCGCTAGTTAATATATCTTGTTAGGTACTTTCCCGCCACAAGAGTTGTGACAAACGGCTAACCGTTTTTAGCTATCAATGCACCGAGAACACCTCTTGATTTTATCTGCCATTTCCCCCCTTTTTTTGCGCCAAATTTCCCCCTAAATTAGGCCACCATCTGTATCTCGCGCGTGTGAAACCCTAGTTTTCCGTTTCGTTTCTTCGATTCCGATCCTTTCAGAAGAGGAAAAATCTGATCGTGGAATGAAACAATCGACGAATTCTGAGGTAAGCTATTTCTTCGATTTGATCTGAAATGTTCCTCCGATGTGCGTTTTTGTGTGTAGGTATTGCTTATTCGTGTTTGGTTTATCTTCTTTGTGCTGTTAAATGAATCCTGAAATTTGTTTTCTCCGATCAATACGCTTTTGTTCAGAAATTAGCTTCGATAGCTGATCTACGCTAGGGTTCAGATTATCTGATATTCTGTTCGTGATGATTTTCTAGTTGTTGTTATTCTGGATGCGCGTTATTACAACAAAGTATTGTTTGATCACACGCATCAAAAACCTAATAATATGAATATGACCTTCGATAGGCTCCATAATTTGTGTTAATGTAATATTGAGCTGAATTGAGCCATATGATCCTATATTTCATGAATTAACAACAAATTTATGATTTGGTATACAGAGCAATTTGAATATATGATTCTACTCCTGATCGGTTAACCGGTTGCTGAAGAGAATAAAATATTACTTCTCGATTAATCTGGGGCGATTCACATTTGTAAAGCGGTGCTCTTTGACTCTTTGTGTACTTTTAGTGTTCATGGTACCAGATGCATTTCAACTGCATATAGTGGATATCACGGAGATATTGCGGTGGTACCGGTTGAAAACTAGAGAAGTCTTGCAAGTTTTCTTGTTATGGAAGTTCTGATGATTGGGTTTAATTTCTCCTCTGTCCACTGCAAAAAATGTTTAATAGTGGTTACAAGACAACATATATAGGTGGTCAAAAACAGAGGTTTGTAAGGTAAGAATTTCTAGTTCACAATGTGAGGGTGTTTGGGGTTGCATCTACAAAATGATAATCAAATTACTGGGTTTTCAAATCACAGAGAATCACTGTTATGTGTTTGAATCGAGGGGCTTTGATTCTGATTATCTCATTATTTTAGGGTCAAATACTCAGTTTAAGAGCAGCTTATCCAAACTGATTATCTGTTTCTCTTTATTTTACCTCTTACACCATTAAGCGATCACATTTGCCCAACATTGACACAACTGAGCATTTGCAATATCCAGAAAAAATAGCAAATTCAAACAATATTTTTAGGGGTGTCAATTGCGATCATTTGGTAGGTTGAAATGTTCAACCTGAACACGGCTCAATTTTTTTTTCCGTGTAAAAAACAAAAACCCTTACGCGGATGCACATAAAATCATGTAAGCGGGACACGGCCCTTTTATCCCATTTATCTACGTGTGTCAAATGGGTCGTCATCTAGTTGTAAACGTGTTAAAAATTGGTGGGTTGTAATAAATGGCTTAAACAGGTCAACCCAAGTATGACATGTCTAATTAAACAAGTCAACCCGAACACGACCTGCTTATTAAATGGGTTAAATATGACAAACCAAAACCTGACTATATCCGTGTCATGTTTTCGGGTGTGGCTGAAATTGTCACCCTTAACTATTTTCTACAGACCATTTTGCTATAGCTGATATCAGACTCTAATCATTCCATATTGCATATCAAAACAGTTTCAAAACACACCCCAAACATCCCCAAATCTGTCAAAGTATCTTGAAATTAGTTTTCAACAGTGTTCATTATTCATTAACTTGTTAATAATCCACCTAATAATTCTGCCTTTTCGGTTCATTTTCATTTTATTATTTAGGTTGGAGGATCTCGATCCGAATTTGCCATTTTCATCTAATATTGGTGTAATGAAGAGGTGTGGGTTCAATATAGAAGGAGCGACCAATCCTGGTCCTTCTCGTCCTCCACGTCCAACTGCATCCAAGTCTATAAAGTTAGGAATGAGAAGAGGTTCTGAAGGGCTTATAAATCTTGGACAAACATTAAGAACCGGTGTTCAACGCGCAGTATTTTCAGAAGATCTCAAAGTTTCAGAGAAAAAAATAATCGATCCACAAGACAAGAATCTTCTAGTATGGAACAAGTTCTTGGTCTTGTCTTGTATTCTTGCCGTATATGTGGACCCCTTGTTCTTCTATATCCCTGTTTATCACAACAAAGAAAGCTGTTTAAAAATACATAAAAGTTTAGCCCACTACATTACAACCGTGAGGACATTAGTTGATATTATCTACCTTGTTCGGATTGGTCTCCAGTTTCGCACAGCATATATTGCACCATCATCTCGAGTTTTTGGGCGTGGTGAACTGGTTATAGATCCTGCACAAATAGCAAAACGATATATGCAACGCTATTTCATAGTTGATCTTCTTTCTGTACTACCTTTACCACAGGTTTGGCTTTCTTATATTAGATATAAAAAATTTATGTCCCTTTTTCAGCTATGTTAGAGCATTCCCATTGGGTTCACCTTTTGAGTTGGGATGAAATTTAGGAACCCAATTCCCATTCCTCATCCATATTTTCCTACATTTTGTGAGTGCTTGTAAATGGAAGAAAGAGAAAAAAATTAATAATATAAATGAAATTATTTTAATGAATAGAGATAGATATAGGGAATGAAAGATGAACAAAATTTAGAGATAAAGGTGATTTTTGGCTAAATTATAGCGATAAGGATTAGTAGCTCAATCAGAATGCTCTCGGTGCATGTTTTTTCAGCATGATCTTATATGATGGTTCATTTACAGATTGTAGTGTGGAGGTTCTTTCACGAGTCGCGTGGTTCTGGTGTGTTGGGTACAAAAGATGTTTTATTTTGGATTGTAATTGTGCAATACATTCCTAGGTCCATCCGTATCCTACCATTGTTTTCAGAGCTTAAAAAGACCGTGGGTGTCATCACTGAAACAGCTTGGGCTGGTGCAGCATATTATTTGGTTTGGTTTGTTCTTGCTGGCCATGTAAGTTTAGTTTCTTTGATCCCAAGCATCAATTATATCATCAACAATGCAGGGGTGTTGGGATAATCGGTTTTTAGTGTTTGGATAAACAGATTCTGCCTATGATTATTTGATTATATAGGGATTAAGTAATCAGTTTTAGGTAATAGTTTCAGACCATGTGGAACAAAACCGCTTATATTAAAACCTTCGGGTTCAAATCTATCTTTTACTGTTTTTTCTGCTTTTAAACCCCTTGAAGGCCGCCTATATGGTGTATGTTGCGTTTTACCTGATTTGGTGGGGTCCTTTGAGTTTTTTGGTAACGGAAAAAAAATGATTATTTAAGGGTAAACGAAATATTATAAGGGTAACAGAAAATTTACTTATTTTCCATTTTCAAATATAATTTGAGAAATTTTACTCTTATTTCACTGCATCTCTCATGTTTTTATGCAACATTGTCCTTTTTGGTCATTTTATTTGTTGATTTCTTAAATAATCAGAGAATTTGTCAAACAACGAAACATTTGGTTTTGTGATGGTTACACCATCAAAAAACATGCGCACTTTCAAACACCATCTTATATAAAGCACTTTATATCACAACTGATATTTTGATTCTTATTATAATAAATAATCACTTAATTACATTGTATTAGCTAAGTTGATAGGGTACCAAATGGAGACACAATGTATGCATTTCCAAATGTTATTTCTATAACAAAATATCTAATTTAAGTCATATTAACAGATTTTTGGGGCTTTCTGGTATCTGTTAGCCGTAGAACGTAAAAGTTCATGTTGGGAGCAAGCTTGTATAAATGAAAAGAAATGTGAAATTGATTATCTCTACTGTGGACATGAGGAAACAGACGGATACAAAGCTTGGATGAGTGTCAGTAAAGCCACTCTTGATGAACATTGTGTTGAAAGTGAGGCATATGGAGAATTCGATTACGGGATTTACTTACAAGCTGTACAATCTCAAGTTGATTCATCTGAAGATTTTATATCTAAATACTGCTATTGTTTGTGGTGGGGCTTGAGAAACTTGAGGTAAGTGAATTTATTTTCTTATGTAGAAGCTCGGGTTATCTATAAGAAAATCTAAGTGCTAACATTGAAAATTCAGTTAAATCACCAGAATATCTTCCTGATTGATATTTGATAAGTTCTCAAAGGTTAAAATGTGTGGATTAGTCCCTAATTTTAAGTAAGATAAATAAACACTCGGGACTTAATTGGTAAACTAAAAACAAAGTTTGAGGACTCAACCACTCACCAAAAAAAGTTGTAGTTATTTATCAATTGAAAGACCGAGGACCGAATCACTAACAAGAAGTTTAGGGACTAAACCATATTTTAATTTAAAGCATCTACGGTTTTGAGGGGTGTCAATCACAGGTTGAGGGATTAATAGGTTCTGGGTTGATGGATTGAATAGTTGTACCCGTAAATATCTCATTTGTTAACTCATGTCAAAGGCAATAAGGCATTAACCCTAATCCAAACACACTTAAATTCTTGTAACCAGAACACGACACATTTATCTAAACAAATCAAACGGGTTGAAGGGTTGTAAACGGGTTTCCAGTTTGCAAATGGGTTGTAACAAGTTGTAAACATGTTATAAATGGGTCGGTGGGTTGTAGTTAAATGGATTGGCAGGTTGACATGTATAATTACACACTTGAGATATCAACCCAAACCTAATAATTTCCGTGTTGTGTTTAGGGTCGTGCAGACTGTCACCCCCGGGTTTTTAGGGAGACAAGCCTAAAAGTTATAATAAGGAAACAAAAGCTAAACATGAAGTAACTGATTTGGTTAGTTGTTACTAGAAGGTCATGAACCACAATAAAAAAAAAAACACACACACATCTTTGCAACAAGGGGTGTTTGGGATTACTTATTAAAACTGGTTATCTACTTGTTGCGTTTTGATATAGGAATAAGTTGTTTCAAACTTTCAGTGAGTGTTTAAAATTGATTATCCAAACTGCTTATCTAGTCCTTTGTTGGTTAAATAAACTATGTCCAATACGCGGTCCATAAGTTGCCTAAGTTCAACTTGCTAGTGAAATTTTAATCTCACTATTTTGCTAATTATCTGAGCCTCACTGATTTATTTCAATTTTTTGCAATGGTGTCTAAAGTACACTCGGCCAGGGGCTTGAAACTAGTACCTATGCTAAAGAAATTATTTTCTCGATCATAATTGCAATTTCTGGGCTCATACTCTTTGCACTTCTCATCGGCAATATGCAGGTAAGAAAAGTACTTGAATTTCTGCATTCATAATTCTTCCAAAAGTTGTATATAGAGGTGGTCAAATGGACAGGCTAGGCAGATTTAACGGGTCAAATGGGCTCAGGTTGGAAAGGGCAACTTTTTTTTAAAATTTTTTATTAAAAATTACATATTTTTTTAAAGGTGTTATTATTAAAGAAAATTAAAAACTACATTGTTACAAAATAATCTACTTCTTTTTAATTAAAGCAATTTAAAATGTTTCTGGGCATTTGAATACACTTGACCTGTTTGACCCAATAAACATAACCAACATTGACCCATTTACTTAATTATCAATTTTTCTTGAATTGGTGAGTCTATATCTGCTTCATGAATCGTTCATATAATGGTACAAATGTTTTACAGTGAGTTATATACCTTGGCAAAAAGTATATTTCTTATGTGCAATGACAAAATGGTGAAATTTACATTTTGGAGTAGTAAACCCTTCATAGTATGATAAAAGCTAAAAAATACATATGTTTTGGTTTTTCTTAGACGTATCTTCAATCCCTTTCGGTGCGCCTAGAGGAGATGAGGATCAAGAGGCGAGATTCTGAACAATGGATGCATCATAGGTTGCTTCCTCAGGAACTCAAAGAAAGAGTACGACGCTACGATCAATACAAATGGGTGGAAACTAGAGGTGTAGACGAGGAGAGTTTGGTCCAAAGTCTACCAAAAGATCTCAGGAGAGATATCAAGAGACACCTTTGTTTGAATTTAGTCAAAAGGGTATGTACCTTTCGATATCTATCTGTCCTAGTGTCCCTGGAGGTAGGTTCAAATAGGAACCGGTAAATATTTAGAAATCAAATGAATGCATGTGAATATTGTGACCTAAAAATGTTCATATTGTAGTTCACATGTGAACATTGTTTGTTCACATGCATTTATATAGTTTCTTTTGGTTTTCTTGTTTGAACCGCCCACACTGTAATAATATTATCTTTGTAGTCATAATTGTCATAATAGTTTCAGTAAAAAAAATTGAAAATTGATAAAAGTAGTGTTGATGGGGGTTAACCTAACCCGACCTAGTTGGTTTCGACCCATACTAAAATGACAAGTTGCATAAAAGTCCATGTACTTTAACAGATCTCCATTTGTGTAAAACAGCCTTTTCAACCAAAAAACATAACCCTTTTGACCATGACTTCGATCATGTTGACCTTTTTTCTGAAGTAGATATGAATAATTGAATAATTTACTAAACAAACATATCCAGCAAAATCTCACTCAAACAGTAAGGTCTAAGGATGATGAAATGAGAGCAAACCTTACATTTATTCCATAGGATGAAGAGAATACTTCCAGAGACACCCTTAGTTATGTTACCCTAAATAAACACTTCTGAAAGTTTGATATTCATTTTGGTAAATACCTTTGTTACCCCACACAAAATCATGCATTTTTATGTTATTTATTCGTACTAAACCCGTAACTAAGACGCCCGGCCCTATGCGTACAGGATTCATATCAAACACTTGTGCATGTTAATCTTTTCAGGTTCCATTGTTTGCAAATATGGATGAAAGATTACTAGACGCCATATGTGAGCGCCTTAAACCAAGTCTCTACACTGAAAACACATATGTTCTAAGGGAAGGTGACCCGGTTGATGAAATGTTGTTCATCATCCGTGGCCGGTTAGAAAGTGTCACCACCGATGGCGGTAGAAGCGGCTTCTTTAACCGGGGTTTCTTAAAAGAAGGTGATTTTTGCGGCGATGAGCTGCTTACTTGGGCACTGGATCCAAAATCAGCAGGTAACTAGGGAAGATATGGGGTCCTAATTTCTTCTTTTGTTACTAATCTGAAAATATAGATAATAAACTAGTCATAATAGGGCATTTAAGTAACAATTTGTTTATGTTTATGTTAATTTTAATGAAAAAAAATCACAACTAGAAATTGTAACATGATCCAAATGTCAATACAACTATTTGACTTGAAAAAAATTGTAAGATTTAGTATGGGAAAATTAAGTCTGGCGAAACGGACAGTTTGGGCTGGGTGTCGAGTCAAACGGGTTTAAGTGGTGGGTTTAGGTCAAAACGGTTCGAGTGACAGTTGGATCAAAACCAGCTTGGGTGACAGTTAGTCCGGTCAAAAATGGTCATTTAAAAGAATATCAGTTTTGATCAGATCAAAACGGGTTCGGCCTAATATGGGATCGGGTTTAAACGAATCCTTTTAAATCAGGGAGGGGTTTTGCAAGCACCTATAATCACTTTTGAGTGCTTGGATGAAGCCATATAACTTCTGGTTTTGGTTACTATGTTCTTACCCTGATTAAATGTGCAGGTAACCTACCACCATCTACTCGTACCGTAAAAGCATTAACAGAAGTAGAAGCGTTTGCCTTAATCGCGGATGAAGTAAAGTTCATCACAAGTCAATTCAGACGAATTCACAGTCGGCAAGTTCAACACACGTTTAGATTTTATTCGCAGCAATGGAGAACATGGGCTGCTAGCTTCATTCAAGCCGCGTGGAGGCGGTATTCTAGACGGAAGCTTTTAGAACTTCATCGGTTGGAGGAAGAAGATGAAGATGATTATCAAGATTATGATGATGACAATAATGATGATAATGATGATATTAATGAAGAAAGGGCTTTGATTAAAGGACATCCATCATCTTCATTTGGTGCAACAATGTATGCATCGAAATTTGCAACAAACGCGATGAAACAGGTTCAGAGGAGGCGTGGCACGTCGACTGGATTTATCAGTCTTTCAAAGCCTGCTGAGCCTGATTTTGCTGCCGGTTAAGGCGAATTCATTTGTTTGTTGTATTTTGAAGATGGAAGTTTACTTATAAATTATAAATGAATCCGGTTTAGCTGTAAATCGTGTATATTATAGCAGTTTTTGGTGAAGAGATTGTTTTTTTAAGTTTAAGCGTAAAAAGCACCACATACAAGACTCGTGCTCACTTACGAAGTTACAAAAAACAGGTCACTCCATTCGACCAGAATATGCGATACTCCTTGTCAATCATCTAATAATTACACACCATAACTTAATCTAACTAGCCTATACAACTGGATGATCTACCCATGAGTCCATTTTATCTTCAGATTCCAAGATGTGGTCATTCAGATTCTTTTCAACAAGATTAAGTACTCTCACACACCTTTCGGCCTGAATAAACCGTTGTTGCGCAACCATAAGCTTTGAACATCTCTCTCTCAAATCCATAAAGTGTTGTTGTGCAACCATAAGCTCTGAACATCTCTCTCTCAAATCCATTAGGGCAACCTTTTTAACCAAAATCACATTTTCTTTCATTTCCATATGCATATTGTACTTTTTACTGGTTTCCTTCCTTTTTTTAACAGCTTCTAGGTGAGCTCGAAGCCACGTCACATTAATGTTGGCTTCCTCTGCATCCGATACCCGACCCTCTAGTTCTTCCATTTTCTCGATAACATCGTTGGTCTGAATCTGTCTGACCACTTCACAAACAACCTCAAGGATTGACGAACGCACCGAGTTTGTTTTGAATACACATTTGGCTGCAATGTCACCGTGTTTCTTCAAAATGGCTTCAAGGATGGTTGCATTACTCTCCTTCACTTTGTAGCCTTGGACACAAATTATGCCACTCTGAGGACATGAGAACTTTTCTAGCTATACAACAAAAGGATATATATTAGAAGTGAGCAAAACAGGACAACTCGACTTAGTTGGATGGGGTCAATCGGGTTGGACTGACGCGTTAGTTTTTCTATCTAATATTTTTTCTTTAGTCTAACGAGTTTCTTTATTGTTCCATTAAAGTCACTTCAATTTTTTCTAAAGAACCCGATCCACCAATTTTGAACCATAAATTATTGAGCACTTTCTTTATTCTAGACTATTAGGAAATTTGGTTTCGAGGGTCTCTCTAGGAGTAACATCTTTATTACGTGGAATAGAGGTAATCACACCCTCCCTAGATACTACTATTTAGATTTTACTAGGTATGTTTCCTTAGAAACTTCGTTTCACCCAAAAAAAAAAACTTAACAAAAAATGCCAAAATTCGCCTAGTTCTGCGTATTTAGCCCTTTGGGTCTTCTTTAATATAATAATAGGACTGTATAACATAACTGAGAGGTGAAGAGATACATACGAAATCCGACACAGGAGACGCATTTTCATCCAAGTCACCTTGTTCCTGCTTGATGTCTAATTGTTCTCTCAGCATCATCATCCTCGTCACTCACATCATCAAGATCAATGGATAACTAAATAGATGAAGCAACACATGTTAGTCTGCATACAAAGTACAATTGGAATGAAGAGTTGTTGATGTTAATTATTGTTGTTTCTCCTTTAATTTTAAACCGATTGTGTTCATTATTTGAGTTTGAAATTAGTATGTCTTCTAATTGCGTGGCAAAATTTTAGTTTACATGAATCGGGTATTATTTATTGTTTAATTATGATTTTAATCAACAAATTTGAAGTTTTACCCCGAACCTTTTGTGTCTGTTTTGGTTTCTTCTTTTGTGTATCCGTGTTTCTCCTAGCACCTTCCCTTGTCGTGCCCATATTATAACCACTCTGCAATTAAACACGATAACAATTACCAGCAAAAATGGGAAAAATCTAGCCAAAATTCTCAACAAAACAAAAAAAAAAAAAAAACTGAAAAATCTACAAAACCAGTCTAAAACAGCTAAAATGCCCTGTTTACAACTGTGCACATTGCTTGTCTCGGGCCATCGCTTAACTCTCATGCACTGTTTTATTAGAACAATAAATTATTGTTCTAATGGTATAGTTTTTAATTTTTATAACCGTATTTAATATTCTAGTTATACAAATTTTAAGAAAACTGAAGAAGGGAACCCAATCCACCAATTTTGACCCGAAAATTATTGAAGATTTTCTTTGTTCTAGCCTATTGGGAAGCGTCATTTCACCCAAAAGACTTGTAACAAAAAATGCCAAAAAAATCCAACTGGCTTTGCACATTTAACCTTAAACAGCCTTTTCTAATATAATCATAAGAATGTATAATATAATTGAGAGGTAGAGAGATACTGAGATACATACGATATCCGACAAAGGAGACGCATTTTCATCCGACTCACATTGTTTCTGCTTGTGTGTCTAAGAGTTCTACATCATCATCATCATCATCATCATCGTGATCATCATGATCATCATCATTGGGACCATCACCATCAATACAGATTAACTAAATAGATAAAGCAATACATGTTAGTCTTACATTCAAAGTACAATTGGAATGAAGAATTGTTGATGTTATTTATTGTTGTTTCTCGTCTAATTTTAAACTGATTGTGCTCGTCATTTTCATCTGTTTTCTTATTGACTTTTTCTATATACATTCTTCATCTTTTATTGTGAGATTATTTGAGTCTAATATTAAGAAATATCTTTGATTGCATGGCAAAAATTAAGTTTAAGTGATTTGGGTTTTATCTAGGGAAAACTTCACTGAATAGGAACCATGTTTCTCAAATGTTCAACTAAAGCCTCTCAGGATTTTTTTTTTTTTGTGTGCCTCTAATGTCACTTGACTTTCATTAGGTGCTCCAATCTTGTATAATTTCTTTATAGTTTATTATGATTTCAATTAACAAATTTTGAAGTTTTAACCCAAACCGTTTGTGTCTGTTTTAATTTCTTCTTTTGTCTATCTGTGTTTCTCCAAGCAGGTTCCCTTGTCTTGCCCTGTGTATCTGTGTTTCTCCAAGCAGACTCCCTTGTCATGCCCATATTATAACCACTCTACAATCAAACAACACAACAATTAAACGTACAGAATTGCGATCTCCAATATATTTTAAACTGATTCTAATTCTTCATCTCTTTTCTTGTTGATTTTTTTCTATGCATATTCTGTTCTTATTTGAGTTTGAAACTAAGCTGTATTAATTGCATGGAAAAAATTGAGTTTTTGTGATCTAAGTTTCAATTATTGTTCAATTATAATTAAATTTATAAAATTTGAAGATTTGAGATTTTATACCAAACCTTTTGTGTCTGGTTTGGTTTCTTCTTAGGTGCATCTGTGTTTCTCCAAGCACACTCCTTTTTCTTGCCCTTATAAACACTCTGCAATCGAAAAGACAACTATTACCAGCAAATATATACACATGATTACATGAACCCATATATATCTAAATTCAACACAAAGAATTGTGGTTCCTAGTTTATCAGAAAGAAAGCAGTGTATGTGCTATCAAGTTTTTAACTCACACCATGATTATAATAACAAAATAAGATTCGACAGACAAGACAAACACTTGATGATCTCATAAAGTAAGTGGTATAAGTTTTCTAGATAATCAGTTCCTATTGTTGTCTTTCTTTTAATTTTAAACCGATTATGTTCTTCATGTGTTTTCTAGTTGACTTTTTTCTATATGCATTCTTCATCTTCTATTCTGTTCTTATTTGAGTTTGAAACTAGGCTATGTCTTTGATTGCATGGCAAAAACTGAGTTTATGTGATTCAAATTTTAATTATGTTAACTATGAATTCAATTTACAAAATTTCAAGATTTATGATTTGATACCAAACCTTTTGTGTCTCGTTTTGTTTCCTCTTAGGTGCATCCGTGCCAGTGTTTCTCCAAGCACGCTCTCTTGTCCTGCCCATATATTAGCCAATCTGCAATCAAGCAAAACAACAATTACTAGCCAACAATGTGGTTCCCAATCTATCAGAAAGAAAGAGCTGCATATGTAATCAAGTTTTTGTAAATCACATAATGATTCAATAATATGGGTTCCTTTGTCTAAGCTTTTAACAATAAGATTCAAATGACAAGACTGAAACTTGATGATTTTATAAGAAAGTGGCATGATGTTTTCAAATGAATATATTGTTAATCCTTTTATAGCAAATACTTGCACGCTATTTTCTATGTTTTAAGGATGTGTGACATAAATGAATTCCCAAAAAGTAGGGGTGTTTATAAACTGGAACTGCCAACCGAAGAAAGTCGGCCGGTTTGATATACATACAGTTCGGTTCAAGGTTTGGTTTTTACGGTTTTATGGTTTGGAACTTGAAACCGGCCGTTTAACCTCTATTATTTTTTTCATTTTAGGAATATAAAGTAATATTATATATTATTCATGAATAATCCTGCTCATTTTTCAAAATTTAATACAAAATCATGCTTTTGAAAATGAAAAGAATTTGTCAAAAACCGCTAAATTAGGAAAACTGTGAAAACCAGCCGGTTCAGTTTGTAACTTTAAAAACATAAGTTAGCTTTCAAGCCGAATTTGTTTACCAAAACCAGCCGAACCAGACCATGAACATTCTTTCCCTATATACATTACAAACACTTGTAAGTTAGATTACTCTTTTGCCCTCTTTATTCTTTTCCTTTCAATTGCTACAGTGAAATGACCATATTGCCCTCCCTTGGTTTTTTTCCTTGAAATAAGAAATTTGTTTATTCTTTTTTCTTATTCTCCTAAATTTTAAGACTTCTTTTGTTTTCTTTTTATATAAATGTGACGAGTTTAAACAATAAGTTTGTGATGTAACAAGTGGTAGTTGTGTAGCATAACTTTTAACATAACTTTTCGGTCAGAGACTCTACACTTTGGGCGTTTGTCCCTGCGACAATGCGTGGGTTGCTGCAAATCTTGCTCCTAACAAAAGATATGTCTATGTGACGATGGACAAGAGAAGGTCTGAAGCAAGTGGCAACAATATGCCAAATGACTCAAATTAAGATTCAAAAAATTACAAGACTAAACCTTGATGGTTTCAAATTACAAAATCGCCTCAATTTATCAATGCATAATGATGCAATTAAAGACCGACCACACATTGAACTGAGCATCCAATCGAACAATTATTAGTTCATACAAATACAAACACTTTGTTAATTCGGTGTAATCATTCATGATTTGATCGCAAATAAACTAACAGCAGATTTAGGGTTAGGGTTCATACCAGATGTCCGTAACAGGTGTTGAAGATGAATTGGTGAGTCAAGATGGAGGTGCCATTAGTTAGTTAGTGGTTCGGATACAATGGAACGGTGGCCGGTGGCCGGTAGCCCGGAGGTCCGAAGTGAACGGAGTTGTGGTGCGAGGACGGTGGGCTAGTTTACACGTCACCTTTTTCTTTCAAATTTATAATTTAGAGTTACACGGGCCCGACAATTTCGTACACGGATATGTTAACACGATAGAGTACGACACGAAGTTAAATATGTTTGGATTAAGTTAAATAGGTTTCGTGTCATAAACAGGTCGACACGTATATGACACGATTACAATTGTGTCTAAACAGGTTTTACACCGTCCAATATGTTTATGACATGACTAAACACGCTTATAACTTTAATGATTTTTTAAAATAGTTAGATACATAATGAAAGTCAAAATCATTTTATAAATTGAGATTTTCACCTTAACCTTTTTATTTTCATCACTATACCAACTTTGACGACTCAAATTCTTCAAAAATTCGTCAAATCGTTCTGTTTTATATTCGTTAATCTATTTTTGGTTTCCATTCTCAAAATATTAATCGTGTCTAAACAGGCCGTGTCGTGTGACATGTTTATAAGAAGGTCCAGTGTTCCGTGTTTGAAGAAAATGACACGATTAGTTAATCGTGTCGTGTTCATGTTTAGTACCCATGTTAATCGCGTCGTGTCGTGTTCGGCATATGTAACACCTTTAGTCGT
Organism: Deinandra increscens subsp. villosa; assembly: GCA_039602395.1. NCBI lineage: Eukaryota > Viridiplantae > Streptophyta > Magnoliopsida > Asterales > Asteraceae > Deinandra > Deinandra increscens. The sequence goes on from JBCNJP010000016.1 coordinate 11,532,572, forward strand.
GTTTTGCATAGCTCTGGGTTTAGCTGTGTGCCTGTGTGGGTTTGCTACACAAACAATGACTGAATTTACCCATGTGTTTGTTATGTGAGTTTGGTATTATTTTATTAAATATTTAAATGTTAAAAGAAAGGATATGATTGGTTGAAAAATAAATAAAATTGATAAGCATAGTACTTTAAATACTTTAACGCCGTGGGAATTCTCACCGGGGAAAGCCACGCACCAATCCACACAAGGTCGGGATGGTGTTCCACGTCGTGAGTTGGCGTGGGTTGATGCCACATAGACCCACGCAGCTTCTTCACGGGACCATACCGCTTGATCTTATAAATATAAAGTATTAACATATAAAAAAAATTAAAACTAAACAAGAATCGTGTTTATCTCGAGCTACGAATGTGCTTGATGTATTCGTGTATCTGTCATGACAGGCTCGACCTATTATCTAGCGAGCATGACAAGCTATTAAACAGGTATTATTCAAACATCATATTTTGTCACACGGAAACCTTTCCATGAGTGATTTTTCAAACATTTGAAAGTTTATGATTTTTCAAAGACATTCCATTGATAAGATGAGTACCGAAGCTACCACTTGATCATCATCTTTTCTAAACCGGGTCCGCTCCCATTCGACAAAAATATGTGATATTCAATGGCAATCTTCAAATTCTAATACACTATAACACAATCTAACTAGCCTATACACTATACAACTCGATGATTTACCCACGAGTCTATTTTAGACTTTACATTCCAAGATGTTGTCATTTAGATTCTTTTCGACGAGATGCAATACTCTCACACACCTTTCGGCCTTTTTACACCGTTGCTGGGCAGCCACAGCTCTGCATGTCTCCCCCTCATATCCATCTGGGCAGCTTTTCTAACCAAAATCACATTTTATTTCATTACCATAAGCAAACTGTAGTTACTGCCTTACTGGCCTCCTTCCTTTTGTTAATGGCTTCAAGTTGAGTTTGAAGCCACGACACATCAATATTGGCTGCTTCCGCATCCGACACCAAACACTCTATTTCTTTGATTTTGCCGATAACAGTGTTGGCCTGAATCCGCATGAAGACTTCACAAACAACCTCAAGGAATGATGATCGCACATAATGTGTTTTAAATACACATTTTGTCTGTAAGGTCACCGTGTTTCTTGAAAATAGCTTCAAGAATTCTTGCATTCCTCCGCTTCACTTTGTAGCCTTGAACACAAATTATGTCACTTTGAGAAGTTGAGAAGTTTTCTAGCTATACCATAAAAGGGTACAGATTAGAGGCGACCAAAACACGAAGGATCGGGTAATGAGTCAAACAGCGTTGGGCTGACACCTTAGTTTTTCTATGTTCTTTGAATTCCGTGATAATTAGTATGGGTGAGCCTGGTTCTTGACTTAGCTCCCACTCTGCGTACGGTTTGTCTATGTTTGTTAGTATGTTGTGAAATCTTTTAGAAATGTTAAAACTTAAATCCCTAAATGGAACAAATATGAAACTTGAATACTATTTAGTGAATTATTTTTCAAGTTTAAACCGGATTACGAGCTAATTGTGAAGGAAAAAGTCACTAGATAATAACAAACTTTCATAATTGTTCCATTTAGGTCTATCAATTTAAAAAATCATGAAAATTTCACAATGGTGGAACACTATTAAAACTTGAGTGGTTTTTATAGTTAAAAAAGTATGAATGACTTTATTGAAACTCAGTTGCTAGTTCATGATTTTATTCTACATGTGATGTTATGGGTTAAACTTAGTAAAATCCACCTGTTTTGCACGTTTGGCTCATAATTCTAGGAATGTATCACATAATAGAGAGGCAGAGAGATACATACAGAATCCAAAATAGGAGACGCATTTTCATCCAACTCGCATTGTTCTTGCTTGGTGTCTAAGGGTTCTACATCATCGTCGTCGCCATCAACTAGATAGAATCTAGAAAACTCCATAAAAATATCATGGATATTATGGATGGATAATTCTAGATTATACATGTAATATCTATAAAATTCTCTAGATTATGGAATAATCTTGAGAAATCATGACTAATCCTAGAGTTAGTATAAATAGGTGAAAGGTGGTCATTTGCAAACCACCTCACAAAATTGTAATCAAACCACCTTGTAAAGGCTTTAATGCTCTCTTGTAAACGTTCTCTTGTAATATATAAAGTTTACTTAATTGCGAGTCTCGCAATTCCGCTACATAATCGCTTAGAATCGTTGCTCATTATTGGTTAAAGGTTGATCTTAGTAGGAGAATAAGAGTCGCACGTGAGTCAACATAATTACTCCGTGACAATACATATCGTAAAGAGAAATAATCATCAATCTCGAAAAATTAAAACGATACAGAGATATATAATAAGGTTAAAAGTATATGGGTTGGGCTTTGAGATATGTATTGGGCTTGTATTTGGGCCATTTCCGTTCGACGATCCAGTACGGCTAAAGGTCAAGGAGATTCATCTGGCCGCCATGTGAACGCCACGCTCCAACATCGAAAACGACCCTCCCCTTGCGCCGCCGGCTGCCACGGCGCGTGTAATAGGAAGTACTCTGGTGACCAATTCTCGCCGGGGGGTAACTGATACTCACGCACAACTATTCAGATGACGTGATCCGAGCAAAATCGAACAAACAGATACTAATAGATTGTGAGATTAAATATATATTTACATTATTAAATGATAACGATTTTCCAAACGCAATCGGCAAGCAAAATCAAACGCAAATTCTCCTTAGAGGTCTCCTTGCTAACATGATTTTCCGATGACGTAATCCGTCAAAATCGGAATGCAGAGGTCTCCGGAATCCGAAATATGACGTAACCGAACCAGATTCCGAAGAGAGCTCTCCGTGCTAACACGATTTTCCGATGAGGTAATCCGGCAACATCGAAACGCAGAGATTCCGAAGAAGTCTCCGGAATGGACACAGATTTTTGGTAACACTACGACAGAATCGAACGCACATAAATAGATACGATTTGGTAAAACTATTGACGTAATCGAAAGAATCGAATGCAGATAAATAGATACAAATTGCTAATAGAAAAAATCGGAATGCAGATTCCGAAGACGTCTCCGGAATCCGGAATGGATAGATTTGCTATCACGATGATTAATCAAGCAAAGAAGGCAGATTCAGTTATATAAATAATGAACAATTATTAAGTTATTAAATATCGACTTCAGATTACCAGACTTCCTATCAGAGCTCGCACACAGATTACTCTTTCCGATGAATTTCTGAGACATCCATTTTGAGAATTCCATATTGTCTTCGTTAAGAACTAAGACCTTCGTTTCCGGCGTATACACATTTTCCTTCACGAACATCTTCTTCGCCTCTTTCAGAAATTTCTCCGAGACAACCCTTCTGATCAGTCTGGTACGCTTCATCAGCGCCGTGAGAGGGTTCATCCAAGGGTTCAACGTGTGTACAAGAGGAGTGTATGAAGGTAAATGTAGACTGTAAGAAGACCATTTGGACCTTTATAGAAGTGCGTGCGTACATGAAACTGTTAGTTTGTTATGGAGGGAGACTAGAGTGTGGCGCAACCTACACAACCATTCTCCATATTCGTTCGTTGAGTGAGAAGTTCATTCATAAAAAAAGTTCATTTATTTATTCATTATATATACGTAAAATTCTTATGTTCTTGGTGGATTAAATAAAGTCGTGTGACACGTTTATAAGCAGGTCCATGTTCCTTGTTTGAAGAAAATAACACGATTAGTTAATCGTGTCGTGTTCATGTTCACTAACATGTTTAGTCATGTTTTGCTAGCTTTAGGGTTATACATGTCTGGGTTTGCTACACAAACAATGACTGGATTTACCCATGTGTTTGTTATGTGAGTTTGGTATTATTTTATTAAATATTTAAATATTAAAAGAAAGGATATGATTGGTTGAAAAAATAAATAAAATTGATAAACATAATACTTTAACGCCGTGGAAATTCTCACAGGGAAAAGCCACGCACCAATCCACACAAGGTCGGGGCGGTGTTTCACGTTGTGAGTTGGTGTGGGTTGATGCCACATAGACCCACGCAGCTTCTTCACGGTACCATACCGCTTGATCTTATAAATATAAAGTATTAACAAAAAAAAAACAAAAAAAAAACTAAACAAGAATCGTGTTTATCTCAACCTACAAATGCGCTTGATGTATTCGTGTATCTGTCATTACAGGCTCGACCTATTATCTAGCGAACATGACAGGCTAACAAACAGGTATTCAAACATCATATTCTGTCACACGGAAACCTTTCCATGAGTGATTTTTCAAACATTTGAAAGTTTATAATTTTACAAAGACATTCCATTGATAAGATGAGTACCGAAGCTACCACTTGATCATCATCTTTTCTAAACCGGGTCCGCTCCCATTCGACAAAAATATGTGATATTCAATGGCAATCTTCTAATAATTAACACACCATAACATAATCTAACTAGCCTATACACTATACAACTGTATGATTTACCCATGAGTCTATTTTAGCTTTAGATTTCAAGATGTTATCATTTGGATTCTTTTCGACGAGATGCAATACTCTCACACATTTTTCAGCCATTTTAAACCGTTGCTGGGCAGCCACAAGCTCTACATGTCTCTCTCATATCCATCTGGGCAACTTTTCTAACCAAAATCACATTTTCTTTCATTTTCATAAGCAAACTGTAGTTACTGGCCTCCTTCCTTTTGTTAATGGCTTCCAGGTGAGTTTGAATCCATGACACATTAATGTTGGCTGCTTCTGCATCCGACACCAGACACTCTATTTCTTTGATTTTGCCAATAACATTGTGGGTCTGAATCCGCCTAACGACTTCACAAACAACCTCAAGAAATGATGATCGCACATAATGAGTTTTGAATACACATTTGGTTGTAATGTCACCGTGTTTCTTGAAAATAGCTTCGAGAATTCTTGCATTCCTCCGCTTCACTTTGTAACCTTGGACTAAAATTATGCCACTTTGAGGAGATGAGAAGTTTTCCAGCTATACCATAAAATGGTACAGATTAGAGGTGACCA
>JBCNJP010000016.1:11538135-11747134 GCA_039602395.1 Deinandra increscens subsp. villosa
AAAAAAACTTAACAAAAAATGCCAAAATTCGCCTAGTTCTGCGTATTTAGCCCTTTGGGTCTTCTTTTATATAATAATAGGACTGTATAACATAACTGAGAGGTCAAGAGATACATACAAAATCCAACATAGGAGACGCATTTTCATCCAAGTCACCTTGTTCCTGCTTGATGACTAATAGTTCTACATCATCATCCTCGTCATCATCATCAAGATCAATGGATAACTAAATAGATGAAGCAACACATGTTAGTCTGCATACAAAGTACAATTGGAATGAAGAGTTGTTGATGTTAATTATTGTTGTTTCTCCTTTAATTTTAAACCGATTGTGTTCATTATTTGAGTTCGAAATTAGTCTTCGATTACGTGACAAAAATTTAGTTTACATGAATCGGGTATTATTTATTGTTTAAATATGATTTTAATCAACAAATTTGAAGTTTTACCCCGAACCTTTTGTGTCTGTTTTGGTTTCTTCTTTTGTGTATCCGTGTTTCTCCTAGCACCTTCCCTTGTCGTGCCCATATTATAACCACTCTGCAATTAAACACATAACAATTACCAGCAAAAATGGGAAAAACTAGCCAAAATTCTCAAAAAAAAAAAAAAAAAAAAAAAAAACTGAAAAATCTACAAAACCAGTCTAAAACAGCTAAAATGCCCTGTTTCAACTGTGCACATTGCTTGTCTCGGGCCATCGCTTAACTTCATGCACTGTTTTATTAGAACAATAAATTATTGTTCTAATGGTATAGTTTTTAATTTTTATAACCGTATTTAATATTCTAGTTATACAAATTTTAAGAAAACTAAAGAGGGAACTCAATCCACCAATTTTGGCCCGAAAATTGTTGAAGATTTTCTTTGTTCTAGCCTATTGGGAAGCGTCATTTCACCCAAAAGACTTGTAACAAAAAATGCCAAAAAAATCCAACTGGCTTTGCACATTTAACCTTAAACAGCCTTTTCTAATATAATCATAAGAATGTATAATATAATGGAGAGGTAGAGAGATACATACGATATCCGAAAAAGGAGACGCATTTTCATCCGACTCACATTGTTCCTGCTTGTGGTCTAAGAATTCTACATCATCATCATCATTGTGATCATCATGATCATCATCATTGGGACCATCACCATCAATACAGATTAACTAAATAGATAAAGCAATACATGTTAGTCTACTTACAAAGTACAATTGGAAAAAAGAATTGTTGTTATTTATTGTTGTTTCTTGTCTAATTTTAAATTAATTGTGCTCGTCATTTCATCTGTTTTCTTAAACTGAAATTTTTTTAGTATGATATTAAGAAATATCTTTGATTGCATGGAAAAAATTAAGTTTAAGTGATTTGGGTTTTATTTAGGGAAAATTTCACTGAATAGGAACCAAGTTTCTCAAGTGTTCAACTAAAGAGCATTCACAGAATCACAGTAGATTCTTTATCTCTATCTTTATAATTTACCCCAAAAACACATTTATCCATAAAATTAAAGCCTTTTAAAAAACACTCTACATTACATTCCTTATCCTTAAAAAAAGAAACATATATGTGTAATTGATTGGTATATTTACCAATCCCTTATATTTATCCCTTAAAATTCAAGTATAAGGTTTAGATATAAAGATGCTCATGTAGGAGAAAAAATAGACATTTCTTACCCCAAAAACACATTTATCCATAAAATTAAAGACTTTTAAAAAACACTCTACATTACATTCCTTATCCTTATAAAAAGAAACATATATGTGTAATGGATTGGTATATTTAACAATCCCTTATATTTATCCCTTAAAATTCAAGTATAAGGTTTAAATATAAAGATGCTCATGTAGGAGAAAAAATAGACATTTCTTATATTTTCTTTAAAAATTAAGGACAAGGTGTAATATAAAGAAGTTTATGTGAATGCTCTAAAGTATCTCAAAAAAAAATTTGTGTCTCTAATGTCACTCAACTTTCATTAAGTGCTCCAATCTTGTATAATTTCTTTATTGTTTAATTATGATTTCAATTAACAAATTTTGAAGTTTTAACCCAAACCGTTTGTGTCTGTTTTAATTTCTTCTTTTGTCTATCTGTGCTTCTCCAAGCAGGTTCCCTTGTCTTGCCCTGTGTATCTGTGTTTCTCCAAGCAGGCTCCGTTGCCATGCCCATATTATAACCACTCTACAATCAAACAACACAACAATTAAACGTACAGAATTGCGATCTCCAATATATTTTAAACTGATTCAATTCTTCATCTCTTGTCTTGTTGATTTTTTTCTATGCATATTCTGTTCTTATTTGAGTTTGAAACTAAGCTGTATTAATTGCATGGAAAAAATTGAGTTTTTGTGATCTAAGTTTCAATTATTGTTCAATTATAATTAAATTCATAAAATTTGAAGATTTGAGATTTTATACCAAACCTTTTGTGTCTGGTTTGGTTTCTTCTTAGGTGCATCTGTGTTTCTCCAAGCACACTCCTTTTTCTTGCCCTTATACACACTCTGCAATCGAAAAGATAACTATTACCAGCAAATATATAAACATGAACCCATATATATCTAAACTCAACACAAAGAATTGTGGTTTCTAGTTTATCAGAAAGAAAGCAGTGTATGTGCTATCAAGTTTTTAACTCACACCATGATTATAATAACAAAATAAGATTCGACAGACAAGACAAACACTTGATGATATCAAAAAGTAAGTGGTATAAGTTTTCTAGATAATCAGTTCCTATTGTTGTCTTTCTTTTATTTTAAACCAATTATGTTCTTCATGTGTTTTCTAGTTGACTTTTTTCTATATGCATTCTTCATCTTCTATTCTGTTCTTATTCGAGTTTGAAACTAGGCTATGTCTTTGATTACATGGCAAAAACTGAGTTTATGTGATTCAAATTTTAATTATGTTAACTATGAATTCAATTTACAAAATTTCAAGATTTATGATTTGATACCAAACCTTTTGTGTCTCGTTTTGTTTCCTCTTAGGTGCATCCGTGCCAGTGTTTCTCCAAGCACGCTCTCTTGTCCTGCCCATATATTAGCCAATCTGCAATCAAGCAAAACAACAATTACTAGCCAACAATGTGGTTCCTAATCTATCAGAAAGAAAGAGCTGCATATGTAATCAAGTTTTTGTAAATCACATAATGATTCAATAACATGGGTTCCTTACTTCCTTTGTCTAAGCTTTTGACAATAAGATTCAAATACAAGACAAAAACTTGATGATTTTATAAGAAAGTGGCAGCATGATGTTTTCAAATGAATATATTGTTAATAGTTTTATAGCAAATATTTGCACACTATTTTCTATGTTTTCAGGATGTGTGACATAAATAAATTCCCAAAAAGTAGGGGTGTTCATAAACGGACGAAATCGTCAAACCGAAGAAAGTCGGCCGGTTTGATATACATACAGTTCCGTTCAAGGTTTGGTTTTTACGGTTTTATGGTTTGGAGCTTGAAACCGGCCGTTTAACCTCTATTATTTTTTTCATTTTAGGAATTTAAAGTAATATTATATATTATTCATGAATAATCCTACTCATTTTTTAAAATTTAATACAAAATCATGCTTTCGAAAATGAAAAGAATTTGTCAAAAACCGCTAAATTAGCAAAACTGAAAACCGGCCGGTTCGGTTTGTAACTTTAAAAACCTAAGTTAGCTTTCAGCCGAACTTTTTTACCAAAACCAGCCGAACCAGACCATGAACATTCTTTCCCTATATACATTACAAACACTTGTAAGTTAGATTACTCTTTTGTCCTCTTTTTTTCTTTTCCTTTCAATTGCTACAGTGAAATGACCATATTGCCCTCCCTTGGTTTTTTCCGTAAAATAAGAAATTTGTTTATTCTTTTTTCCTAAATATTAAGACTTCTTTTGTTTTTTTTTTCTTATACAAATGTGACGAGTTTAAAAAATAAGTTTCTGATGTAACAAGTGGTAGTTGTGTAGCATAACTTTTAACATAACTTTTCGGTCAGAGACTCTACACTTTGGGCGTTCGTCCCTGCGACAACGCGTGGGTTGCTGCAAATCTTGCTCCTAACAAAAGATATGTCTATGTGACGATGGACAAGAGAAGGTCTGAATGAAGCAAGTGGCAACAATATGCCAAATGACTCAAATTAAGATTCAAAAAATTACAAGACTAAACCTTGATGGTTTCAAATTACAAAATCGCCTCAATTTATCAATGCATAATGATGCAATTAAAGACTGACCACACATTGAACTGAGCATCCAATCGAACAATTATTAGTTCATACAAATACAAACACTTTGTTAATTCGGTGTAATCATTCATGATTTGATCGCAAATAAACTAACAGCAGATTTAGGGTTAGGGTTCATACCAGATGTCCGTAACAGGTGTTGAAGATGAATTGGTGAGTCAAGATGGAGGTGTCATTAGTTAGTTAGTGGTTCGGATACAATGGAACGGTGGCCGGTGGCCGGTGGCCGGAGCCCGGAGGTCCGAAGTGAACGGAGTTGTGGTGCGAGGACGGTGATTTAGAGTTACACGGGCCCGACAATTTCGTACACGGATATGTTAACTACGACACGAAGTTAAATATGTTTGGATTAAGTTAAATAGGTTTCGTGTCATAAACAGGTCGACACGTCTATGACACGATTACAATTGTGTCTAAACAGGTTTCAAACCGTCCAATCTGTTTATGACATGACTAAACACGCTTATAACTTTAATAATTATTTAAAATAGTTAGATACATAATGAAAATCAAAATCATTTTATAAATTGAGATTTTCACCTTAACCTTTTTATTTTCACCACTATACCAACTTTGACGACTCAAATTCTTCAAATTCGTCAAATCGTTCTGTTTTATATTCGTTAATCTATTTTTGGTTTCCTTTCTCAAAATATTAATTGTGTATAAACAGGTCATGTCGTGTGACATGTTTATAAGCAGGTCCATATTCCTTGTTTGAAGAAAATAACACGATTAGTTAATCGTGTCGTGTTCATGTTCAGTAACACGTTTAGTCATGTTTTGCTAGCTTTAGGGTTATACATGTATGTGTTTAGCTGTGTGGGTTTGCTACACAAACAATGACTGAATTTACCCATGTGTTTGTTATGTGAGTTTGGTATTATTTTATTAAATATTTAAATGTTAAAAGAAAGGATATGATTGGTTGAAAAATAAATAAAATTGAAAGCATAATACTTTAACGCCGTGGGAATTCTCACAGGGGAAAGCCACGCACCAATCCACACAAGGTCGGGGTGGTGTTCCACGTCGTGAGTTGGTGTGGGTTGATGCCACATAGACCCACGCAGCTTCTTCACGGGACCATACCACTTGATCTTATAAATATAAAGTATTAACATATAAAAAAAATTAAAACTAAACAAGAATCGTGTTTATCTCGAGCTACGAATGTGCTTGATGTATTCGTGTATCTGTCATGACAGGCTCGACCTATTATCTAGCGAGCATGACAAGCTATTAAACAGGTATTATTCAAACATCATATTTTGTCACACGGAAACCTTTCCATGAGTGATTTTTCAAACATTTGAAAGTTTATGATTTTTCAAAGACATTCCATTGATAAGATGAGTACCGAAGCTACCACTTGATCATCATCTTTTCTAAACCGGGTCCGCTCCCATTCGACAAAAATATGTGATATTCAATGGCATTCTTCTAATAATTAACACAATCTAACTAGCCTATACACTATACAACTCGATGATTTACCCACGAGTCTATTTTAGACTTACATTCCAAGATGTTGTCATTTAGATTCTTTTCGACGAGATGCAATAATCTCACACACCTTTCGGCCTTTTTACACCGTTGCTGGGCAGCCACAGCTCTGCATGTCTCCCCCTCATATCCATCTGGGCAGCTTTTCTAACCAAAATCACATTTTATTTCATTACCATAAGCAAACTGTAGTTACTGCCTTACTGGCCTCCTTCCTTTTGTTAATGGCTTCAAGTTGAGTTTGAAGCCACGACACATCAATATTGGCTGCTTCCGCATCCGACACCAAACACTCTATTTCTTTGATTTTGCCGATAACAGTGTTGGTCTGAATCCGCATGAAGACTTCACAAACAACCTCAAGGAATGATGATCGCACATAATGTGTTTTAAATACACATTTTGTTGTAAGGTCACCGTGTTTCTTGAAAATAGCTTCAAGAATTCTTGCATTCCTCCGCTTCACTTTGTAGCCTTGAACACAAATTATGTCACTTTGAGAAGTTGAGAAGTTTTCTAGCTATACCATAAAAGGGTACAGATTAGAGGCGACCAAAACACGAAGGATCGGGTAATGAGTCAAACAGGTTGGGCTGACACCTTAGTTTTTCTATGTTCTTTGAATTCCGTGATAATTAGTATGGGTGAGCCTGGTTCTTGACTTAGCTCCCACTCTGCGTACGGTTTGTCTATGTTTGTTAGTATGTTGTGAAATCTTTTAGAAATGTTAAAACTTAAATCCCTAAATGGAACAAATATGAAACTTGAATACTATTTAGTGAATTATTTTTCAAGTTTAAACCGGATTACGAGCTAATTGTGAAGGAAAAAGTCACTAGATAATAACAAACTTTCATAATTGTTCCATTTAGGTCTATCAATTTAAAAAATCATGAAAATTTCACAATGGTGGAACACTATTAAAACTTGAGTGGTTTTTATAGTTAAAAAAGTATGAATGACTTTATTGAAACTCAGTTGCTAGTTCATGATTTTATTCTACATGTGATGTTATGGGTTAAACTTAGTAAAATCCACCTGTTTTGCACGTTTGGCTCATAATTCTAGGAATGTATCACATAATAGAGAGGCAGAGAGATACATACAGAATCCAAAATAGGAGACGCATTTTCATCCAACTCGCATTGTTCTTGCTTGGTGTCTAAGGGTTCTACATCATCGTCGTCGCCATCAACTAGATAGAATCTAGAAAACTCCATAAAAATATCATGGATATTATGGATGGATAATTCTAGATTATACATGTAATATCTATAAAATTCTCTAGATTATGGAATAATCTTGAGAAATCATGACTAATCCTAGAGTTAGTATAAATAGGTGAAAGGTGGTCATTTGCAAACCACCTCACAAAATTGTAATCAAACCACCTTGTAAAGGCTTTAATGCTCTCTTGTAAACGTTCTCTTGTAATATATAAAGTTTACTTAATTGCGAGTCTCGCAATTCCGCTACATAATCGCTTAGAATCGTTGCTCATTATTGGTTAAAGGTTGATCTTAGTAGGAGAATAAGAGTCGCACGTGAGTCAACATAATTACTCCGTGACAATACATATCGTAAAGAGAAATAATCATCAATCTCGAAAAATTAAAACGATACAGAGATATATAATAAGGTTAAAAGTATATGGGTTGGGCTTTGAGATATGTATTGGGCTTGTATTTGGGCCATTTCCGTTCGACGATCCAGTACGGCTAAAGGTCAAGGAGATTCATCTGGCCGCCATGTGAACGCCACGCTCCAACATCGAAAACGACCCTCCCCTTGCGCCGCCGGCTGCCACGGCGCGTGTAATAGGAAGTACTCTGGTGACCAATTCTCGCCGGGGGGTAACTGATACTCACGCACAACTATTCAGATGACGTGATCCGAGCAAAATCGAACAAACAGATACTAATAGATTGTGAGATTAAATATATATTTACATTATTAAATGATAACGATTTTCCAAACGCAATCGGCAAGCAAAATCAAACGCAAATTCTCCTTAGAGGTCTCCTTGCTAACATGATTTTCCGATGACGTAATCCGTCAAAATCGGAATGCAGAGGTCTCCGGAATCCGAAATATGACGTAACCGAACCAGATTCCGAAGAGAGCTCTCCGTGCTAACACGATTTTCCGATGAGGTAATCCGGCAACATCGAAACGCAGAGATTCCGAAGAAGTCTCCGGAATGGACACAGATTTTTGGTAACACTACGACAGAATCGAACGCACATAAATAGATACGATTTGGTAAAACTATTGACGTAATCGAAAGAATCGAATGCAGATAAATAGATACAAATTGCTAATAGAAAAAATCGGAATGCAGATTCCGAAGACGTCTCCGGAATCCGGAATGGATAGATTTGCTATCACGATGATTAATCAAGCAAAGAAGGCAGATTCAGTTATATAAATAATGAACAATTATTAAGTTATTAAATATCGACTTCAGATTACCAGACTTCCTATCAGAGCTCGCACACAGATTACTCTTTCCGATGAATTTCTGAGACATCCATTTTGAGAATTCCATATTGTCTTCGTTAAGAACTAAGACCTTCGTTTCCGGCGTATACACATTTTCCTTCACGAACATCTTCTTCGCCTCTTTCAGAAATTTCTCCGAGACAACCCTTCTGATCAGTCTGGTACGCTTCATCAGCGCCGTGAGAGGGTTCATCCAAGGGTTCAACGTGTGTACAAGAGGAGTGTATGAAGGTAAATGTAGACTGTAAGAAGACCATTTGGACCTTTATAGAAGTGCGTGCGTACATGAAACTGTTAGTTTGTTATGGAGGGAGACTAGAGTGTGGCGCAACCTACACAACCATTCTCCATATTCGTTCGTTGAGTGAGAAGTTCATTCATAAAAAAAGTTCATTTATTTATTCATTATATATACGTAAAATTCTTATGTTCTTGGTGGATTAAATAAAGTCGTGTGACACGTTTATAAGCAGGTCCATGTTCCTTGTTTGAAGAAAATAACACGATTAGTTAATCGTGTCGTGTTCATGTTCACTAACATGTTTAGTCATGTTTTGCTAGCTTTAGGGTTATACATGTCTGGGTTTGCTACACAAACAATGACTGGATTTACCCATGTGTTTGTTATGTGAGTTTGGTATTATTTTATTAAATATTTAAATATTAAAAGAAAGGATATGATTGGTTGAAAAATAAATAAAATTGATAAACATAATACTTTAACGCCGTGGAAATTCTCACAGGGAAAAGCCACGCACCAATCCACACAAGGTCGGGGCGGTGTTTCACGTTGTGAGTTGGTGTGGGTTGATGCCACATAGACCCACGCAGCTTCTTCACGGTACCATACCGCTTGATCTTATAAATATAAAGTATTAACATATAAAAAAAACAAAAAAAAAACTAAACAAGAATCGTGTTTATCTCAACCTACAAATGCGCTTGATGTATTCGTGTATCTGTCATTACAGGCTCGACCTATTATCTAGCGAACATGACAGGCTAACAAACAGGTATTCAAACATCATATTCTGTCACACGGAAACCTTTCCATGAGTGATTTTTCAAACATTTGAAAGTTTATAATTTTACAAAGACATTCCATTGATAAGATGAGTACCGAAGCTACCACTTGATCATCATCTTTTCTAAACCGGGTCCGCTCCCATTCGACAAAAATATGTGATATTCAATGGCAATCTTCTAATAATTAACACACCATAACATAATCTAACTAGCCTATACACTATACAACTGTATGATTTACCCATGAGTCTATTTTAGCTTTAGATTTCAAGATGTTATCATTTGGATTCTTTTCGACGAGATGCAATACTCTCACACATTTTTCAGCCATTTTAAACCGTTGCTGGGCAGCCACAAGCTCTACATGTCTCTCTCATATCCATCTGGGCAACTTTTCTAACCAAAATCACATTTTCTTTCATTTTCATAAGCAAACTGTAGTTACTGGCCTCCTTCCTTTTGTTAATGGCTTCCAGGTGAGTTTGAATCCATGACACATTAATGTTGGCTGCTTCTGCATCCGACACCAGACACTCTATTTCTTTGATTTTGCCAATAACATTGTGGGTCTGAATCCGCCTAACGACTTCACAAACAACCTCAAGAAATGATGATCGCACATAATGAGTTTTGAATACACATTTGGTCTGTAATGTCACCGTGTTTCTTGAAAATAGCTTCGAGAATTCTTGCATTCCTCCGCTTCACTTTGTAACCTTGGACTACAAATTATGCCACTTTGAGGAGATGAGAAGTTTTCCAGCTATACCATAAAATGGTACAGATTAGAGGTGACCATAATAATAGGAATGTATAACATAACAGAGAGGCAGAGGGATACATACAGAATCCGAACTAGGAGAGCTTTTTCATCCAACTCGCTTTGTTCCTGCTTGGTGTCTAAGCGTTCTACATCATCATCGTCGCCATCAACTAGATAATTTACCCATGAATGTATTTTAGCTTTAGATTCCAAGATGTTTTCATTTAGATTCTTTTCAACAAGTTGGAATACTCTCATAAACCTTTCGGCCTTTATAAACCGTTGTTGCCAAGCCAGAAGCTCTGAACATTTCTCTCTCAGATCCACCTGGACAGCTTTTTTAAGCAAAATCGTGTTTTCTTTCATTTTCATAAAGCAATTTGTACTTCTTATCGGTCTCCTTCCTTTTGTTAATGGCTTTAAGGTGAGCTCAAAGCCACGTCACATCAATGGCGGCTGCCTCTGCATCCGACACACGAGTCTCTATTTGTTCCATTTTCTCAATAAAATCGTTGCTCTGAATCTGAGCGACAACCTCACAAACGGAGTCAAGAAATGATGATCTAACAGAATTTGTTTTGAATGCACAATTGGCTGCAATGTCACCATGTTTCTTGAAAATTGCTTCAAGAATTGTTGCATTACTCCGCTTAACTTTGTAGCCTTGGACACAAATCATGTCACTTTGAATAGATGATAACTTTTCCACCTATACGATAAAACTATACATGTTAGAGGCAACGAAAATGAGAACTTTTCCACCTATTCGATAAAATTATACAGTTTTTTAATTTTCTTTAAATTCCATAATAATTATATAAATAATTATATACAGAATCCCAAATCTGCAAAGAATTTAAAACTAACCCCATACCCGGTTCAAGGACTACACAACCCAACTCATCCCATTTGACACGTGAATTGTTAAGCACCTCTTATTCTAGCATGTTTGGAAACACTGTTTCACCCAAAAGACTAACATAAAAGTTTAAATTCACCAGTTTTGTCCATTTAGGCCTAAATTGCCTTTTCTGATACGTCATAGGAATTGTATAACATAAATTGAGAGGTAGGGAGATACATACAATATACGAACCGCAGACACATTTTCAACCAACTCACATCGTTCCTGCTTCGGGTCCAAAAGTTCCACATCACCATCATCATCGAGTAACTACAGAGATAAAGTAATACATGTTAGTATGCATACAAAGTATAATTGAAGTGAAGAGTTGTAGATTTTAATAATTGTTGATTTTCATTTAACTTAAATTGTTTTATATTGACTTTTTCAATATAGATTCTTCATCTTTTATTCTGTTCTCATATGAGTTTGAAATTCAGCTATATCTTTGATTTCATGGCAAAAAATGTGTTAATTGTTATTTGGGTTGTATTTCTTGTTTAGTTATAATTTCAATTTACAAAATTTGAAGATTTGTGGTTTGAACAACTTTTTAACAGTCTAAGCAAAAGGGTTGCTCATCCAGGAACTCAGTTTTATTTTCACCCGATAAGTTGCTCACCAAGGAAAAACGCATCCTCGTAAAGAAGGCATCCACCCCCTAAGGAAAACTTCATTATCCTCTCAACCGATGTGGGAATTACAAACTTCCAATTTTACATAAAAGAAAAAAATCTACGAAAAGTATCCCCCTAACCTATTGTGATTATTTTAGCTTCTTCATTGTCTTGCCCATATTTTAACCATAGTTTATGTTCATGTGTTCACTGGTCTATAAAGTTTTCTCATATTATTGTCGATTTCTCCCCTTAATTGCAGTTCACTAGTGTTTATGTGCAAGTATTTTGCTCTGTATGCTCAACTTGTGCAAGTATTTTGCTCTGTATGCTCAACTTTTTACAATTTTACCAAAGAGGCTATAAAATGGGTCCGAATGCAACTATATAGATTTTGTCATACCTTAAACGAATTCCCACAGCCATCTTCACCATCACTATTACCTTCAGGCTGCACTTACAAAACGTTAAAAACTTTGAAAACCTCATTGGTATATAACATTATCAACCAAATAAAAGAAAAATGTAGCACTTGCTTTGTCTGCTGTTTGGTGTTCATCTGCACCAGCCTGCTTTTTCTCCCAGTCTTCCCAAGCTTTTTGATTCATCGACATGATTTGCTTTCGAACATCAGATGTTAGCTTCTGAATATCAGCCCGGTAGAAAAAAAGCTATAATTATGACTGTATATAATTTCAATAACTATAATTTCATAATAGATTGGAATACAAAAGACAAGATATAGAAAACAGACTAATTACCTGTTTCGAAAGTCGGATCAAGTTGCTAATCAATCCACGCATTCTTTCCTCTACACACTGCAAACTAAATTACATCAAAAATGTATAATTTCATGATTATAACGTAAAAACACAATATAACTTCAAGCTCACCAGCTCCAAGCATCGTTCCACCTCATTGCTTCGGTTCTTTACACCACATTCTGCCACTGTTAATGCATATATTACAACACTTAAACTCGTAAGCCACGTTCTGTTTGTTATAGTATTATAAGACATTGATAGGTGATAACAATAAAAGTCTTAACTGATTTCAGCAAATTTCTTCTGAAGTGGAGTTTTTTGCAAAATCAGCATTCTTCTTCTTCTTGAAAAACCTTTCTGGAAGCTTCTGAAGTTACATCATTAAGTTGCTCAATACTTTGATCCGAAAATGCTCCAGACACTTTTTGCTTCTTACTGATAGATACAGAAAAGAATTGAGAAAAACATACAAAGTCAAAAATTTAATTTGAAAGATATGTTAAAATTCCATAAAAGCAAACTACCTTAGTGAAGAAAGGTGTCCTTCTAATGGTTTTTTCAGGCCAACGGTTGACTTTATTGGCGGAGTCTCTGCATTACTACCAGATGCCATGAAGAGTTGTCAGCAGACTGTATTCAAAAAGCCAAAAACTTAAACTTCTAACAAACAGATCAAATATTTGAAAAGAAGATGAAACAAAAACAATGATGAAATAATATATTACTGCATTATGGCGTTTAAGTTGTGCAGTGACAGACATAGGCTCTTGCTTTTTCATAGATGTTGAGAAACCAGGCCTTGGCGACATTATCTCAAAAGTTTCTTCCTTTGATGATTCAATCTGACCTAGAGATTTTGAAGACGGGCCAAATTTATGTTGTTAATCTTTCGTCTGATAAAAGGGCTCTTGTTTTGCATCAGCCATAGATGACATAAGACTCTGATTTTTATGCATTGATGATTGCCAGTGGCGTGAACTTTGTTCAACAGATTGTAAAGACAAATTCAATTTTCGAGCTCTTGTAAACGTTCTCTTGTAATATATAAAGTTTACTTGATTACGAGTCTTGCAATTCCGCTGCATAGTCGCTTAGAATCGCTGCTCATTATTGGTTAAAGGTTGATCTTAGTAGGAGACTAAGAGACGCACGTGAGTCAACATAATTATTCCGTGACAATACATATTGTAAAAAGAAATAAATCATCAATCTCGAAAAACTAAAACGATACAGAGATATATAATAAGGTTAAAAAAGATATGGGTTGGGCTTTGAGATATGTATTGGGCTTGTATTTGGGCCATTTCCGTTCGACGATCCAGGCTGGCTAAAGGTCAAGGAGATTCATCCGGCCGCCATGTGAACGCCACGCTTCGGCATTAGAAACGACCCTCCCCTTGCGTCGTCGACTGCAACGACGCGTGTAATAGGAAGTACTCCGGTGACCAATTCTCGCCAGGAAGTAACGGATACTCACGCACAACTTTTCAGATGACGTGATCCGAGCAAAATCGAACAAACAGATACTAATAGACCGTGAGATTAAATATATATTTACATTATTAAATGATAACGATTTTCCAAACGTAATCGGCGAGCAAAAACTAAACGCAGATTCTCCTTAGAGATCTCCTTGCTAACATGATTTCCGATGACGTAATCCGTCAAAATCGGAACGCAGCGGTCTCCGAAATCCGGAATATGACGTAATCGAACCAGATTCCGAAAAGAGCTCTCCGTGCTAACACGATTTTCCGATGAGGTAATACGGCAACATCGAAACGCAGTGATTCCTAAGAAGTCTCCGGAATGGATACAGATTTTTGGTAACACTACGACAGAATCAAACGCACATAAATAGATACAGATTTCGTAACACTATTGACGTAATCGACAGAATCGAACGTAGATAAATAGATACAAATTGCTAATAGACAAAATTGGAATGCAGATTTCGAAGACGTCTCCGGAATGGATAGATTTGCTATCACGATGATTAATCGAGCAAAGAAGGCGGATTCAGTTATATACATAATAAACAATTATTAAGTTATTAAATATCGAGTTCAGATTACCAGACTCCCAATCAGAGCTCGCACACAGATTACTCTTTCCGGTGAATTTCTGAGACAACCATTTTGAGAATTCCAGATTTTCCTCGTTAAGAACTAAGACCTTCGTTTCCGGCGTATACACATTTTCCTTCACAAACATCTTCTACGTCTCTGTTAGAAATTTCTCCGGGACAACCCTTCTTATCAGTTTGGTACGCTTCATCAGCGCCGTGAGAGGGTTCATCCAAGGGTTCATCCAAGGGTTCATCGTGTGTTCAGGAGGAGCGTACCCAGGGTAATTTTTTTTTATTTTTTTGGGTTGTTTGTGAGAGTTTTGTTGATATATTTATAAAAATATAGTCGTTCGGAATATAGGATATATATATATCAGTATTGCCGTATTGGTACATATAGTGTTTGAAAATCCGGTTTTTGTTCAAAATTTTGATGGTTTTATTTTATGTGGCCTATTTAAAGCTTTTTGAAATGAACTTTTTTTCTTACTTTTTCTAATCCTCTCAAAAAATTGTTTATCAGTCATAAATAAGTTTTTAAGTCGTATTGTAGTAGCTTCACTTGATTTTTATAATTTTTATGAATTTTACCAGCAAATACAACAACTTAGAAGTTATTTCCTTAGAATAACTATCACCTCCATAACAACCGTCGGGGTTGTAGCTATCACCTCCGTTGGGGAACAATTCATCGAACCACGACATCTCTTATGATTTTTTTAGATTGAGAAAATGATTGAAGAATAGTGGACGATCGATCGATAATATGATAATATACGATCAATCAATCGATATATATATAAGGTTTTGAAAGAATATAACATCACATCTTATAATTCAATCGACAGATTGTGAATTTCAAAAAATGGGTGCTCACGATTGTTGATCGTAAACCACCCATAGCCAACGATCGTTTGGGGCCAAACGACCGACTAAAAAAACACTTATTTGATCGTTTTGCAGCTTTTGATGCCGACGTAACATTCCAAACAACCGTTTGGGTACTAACGATCCTTTGGGAACCAAAGAAAGAATCGGCGACGAAGATAGGCTAAAAAAATCTATTTTTTTAATCCACTAATACCAAGAACAGAAGAATTTTACGTACATATAATTAATAAATAAATGAAATTTTTTATATGAAATGAACTTCTCGCACAACGAACGAAAGAATGGAGAATGGTTGTGTAGGTTGCGTCACACTATAGTCTCCCTCCACAACAAACTAACAGTTTCATGTACAAGCGCACTTCTATAAAGGTCCAGATGGTCTTCTTACAGTCTACATTTACCTGCATACGCTCCTCCTGAACACACGATGAACCCAACCCTTGGATGAACCCTCTCACGGCGCTGATGAAGCGTACCGGACTGATCAGAAGGGTTGTCCCGGAGAAATTTCTGAAAGAGACGGAGAAAATGTTCGTGAAGGAAAATATGTATACACCGGAAACGAAGGTCTTAGTTCTTAACGAGAACAAACTGGAATTCTCAAAATGGTCGTCCCAGAAATTCATCGAAAAGAGTAATCTGTGTGCGAGCTCTGATTGGAAGTCTGGTAATCTGAACTTGATATTTAATAACTTAATAATTGTTTATTATTTATATTACTGAATCTGCCTTCTTTGCTCGATTAATCATCGTGATAGCAAATCTATCCTTCCGGAGACGTCTTCGGAATCTGCATTCCGATTTTGTCTATTAGCAATTTGTATCTATTTATCTGCGTTCGATTCTGTCGATTACGTCAATAGTGTTACGAAATCTGTATCTATTTATGTGCGTTCGATTCTGTCGTAGTGTTACCAAAAATATGTATCCATTTCGGAGACTTCTTCGGAATCACTGTGTTTCGATGTTGCCGTATTACCTCATCGAAAAATCGTCTTAGCACGGAGAGCTAAAGTCCAGAGGCAGGAGTGCGAATGTAAATCTCGTTAATCAAAAGCATAATAATGTGCTCTGGGAACTATCAATTGAAGAGTTTGCCGAGGATTTAAGGATCCAAAACATGGCGATCCGTTTTGATAGAATCGTTTGCAGAGAAGTCCTGGATCCGAAGATTGTCACGAGCTGTTTTCTGAGCGCTATGAGCTATCTTCCCCCGGACGGGAATTCCATTTGTTCTACAGGAGGAAGGGTCCCCCAGAATGATTGGGGGCACGAAGAACTAGCTATGCTGTTTGGGCTTGTGGTTGATAAATTCACTTCCTATATGGACCCGATCGCCATGAGTACACCATATTTCGTTACTATGATCAAGACTTACAATTCCAGAAGAAGGCGGCGGCGGCGCGGGAGGCTGAGATGCAGAGGGAGGAGGTGGAATAGGACCCGTTATGATGACCCGTTATGCTCAAGAATTTAAAGAATTTCATGATAAATAAATTTGTACGTCTTTTTAGTTTTCCTCTAATCCTCTTCCACCTCCTTCCCCTTCATCTCAACCTCCCACGCCGCCGCCGCCTCCGCCTTCTTCTGGAAATGTAAATCTTGGTTGTAGTAACGAAAAATGGTGTACTGATGGCGATCCGGCACATATAGGAAATGGATCTCGTCGACCACGAGTCCAAACAGCATTGCAAGTTCTTCGTGTCCCCAATCATTCTAGGGACCCTTCCTCCTGAAGAATAACTGGAATTCCCCGTCTAGGGGGAGATAGCTGATAGCCCCCGGAAAGCAGTTCGTGACAATCTTCGGATCAAGGACTTCTCTGCAAACGGCTCTATCAAAACGGATATCCATGTCCTTGATCCTGGAGTCGTCGACTGAATTTATTAGTCTTTCAAAGCCTTTTGAGCCTGATTTTGCCGATTAAGGCGAATTCATTTGTTTGTTGTATTTTGAAGATGGAAGTTTACTTATAAATTATAAATGAAACGGGTTTAGCTGTAAATCATGTATATTATAGCAGTTTTTTTATGTAACATAGAGCGACTAGGGGTGTCGATTTTACCCGAAACCCGATTACTGAACCCGACCCAAACTCACCCGACCCGAATTATTGTAAATACAAATAACACTTAAACCCGAACTCGAATTAGTTAAATGGGTCGGTAATAGGGTTGGTTTTGTGGTTCTTCGGGTCAACCCGATTAACCCGAGTACACACATGTTCATTCCGTCATATATATTTTAAATATAAGAATTATATTATTGATCTATTTTATATAGTATTCGACTGTTAATTTTGTTGATACCTGAGTGTTTGCTTTAAGATTTGTTTTGAGATTTTTTTTAACTATCGTTTACGGTTTGTTTTTATGAATCACTTTGAATTTTTTTCTTTTTTCACACTTTTCAAACAATTTCGCATGTGAAAATGAGCTATTTCACATTGAAAAGGTCTACAATGATCTTGGTTCATTGTAGACACTTTCGCATTTCGCATGTGAAATAGTTTTTTTTTTCACATGCGAAATTGTTTGAAAAGTCTACAAAAAAAAATTAATCACAACTATTAGATTAAGAGATCTAAAGGTAAAAAAGGGTGTCTATCTGTCTACACTTATAAGGGTGTCTACAATGAACTTTTCAATATATATAGAAACAGTTACATACAGAGATCGACAGAGTGTTCTCCTCCTTGATAATTAATCAACTGTCTCCCACAAGAACGTGTGATTAATTATATTTTTCAAGCTAGCAGTATGTAGATCAATTCATTAAACTTCAGGTGAATCAGTTTCTCCGTTAAAAAAGGCAAAAAAGAAGAACGGATTAATCATTTAATTCGTGAGCAGCTAGATCTAACATTTAATTCATGAACAAGCTAAACACTACCTGATTATGTACTGGATAGTTGCAATAAAACCGATCACAGAGAGGCTGCTCGGATCAGATGAGTGATGTGGCCTTTTTAGAGCTTCTATGGTTTTTCTTTCTTTCTCTTTTGTGTGTTGTTTACTGTATCCCAAATAGCAAGAGCACATTTTATAGGGATTTGAGAGGGGCAACCTCAAACCCTAGCTCCTTGTTTAAAGGCAGCAGATGCAAGGCCCAAAAGAAAGCAGCCCAGTTCAACATTTTATAGCAGCCCAACAGAACAAAGAATGAGAAAAAAAAAGGGAATTAAAAGGGTCCGGCTATATTTACACATACCTTTGATATTCGCATACTCTCCATTCGATCGTTTGAGTCCCAAAAGGAATATTTATTATATAAATACCCCATCCCTGAATTTTATGTGATAGTCGTCAATCCACGTATGTGTCGTTTTAAGCAAATTGATCGTATCAACTGTGTGTTTGAATATGAAGACAAAAAAAAAATTAGCAAGTGGGTTTTTGTTTTCTAACTTTAATCAATTGTTTATGTTTATTTTTTTCCTAATTTCTGTCATGTTTACTATTGACACTTTAGTATACGAAGTGTTTAACATATTTGAATATATTCTTCTTGATTTATTAACTTGTTTTTGTCTTGTTTAATTATTATACATCTGTTGAGCTGTTGTCTTCCAATTAAACAGGCACACTTTAGAAAATCAAGTGACTACATTCATTCTTCTAAGTTATAATAGACACAATTTGAAATTGGTCACTCGAACAGAACAACCAGAAGTGTTAAAACTCATGTCAAATTGTTCACTTAAGCAAAACAAAGAGAAGTGTTACCGATTACCAAAGTTGCGATGAAGATGGAGATGGTTGTTGTGCGATGAAAATGGCCGATGGATGGCTGCTAATGCGATGAAGATTGAAGACAAGATGGCTGTGATGTGAAGAGGAGAGGAGATGGAGATGGCTGCAAATGTTGAACTTGGAAGACGAGATGAATATGCCTTGGAGATGACTGCGCATCGTTTAACATATATATATATATAATATAATAATATAAATTGTTTTTTATTTAAATTAATCGGACGTCCGAATAACCCGAATAATTTTTTTACATGTATCAGAAATCTGATCCGAAATCCGAATAACCAATCCGGATTGGATTAGAATTCGATCCGAAATCCGAATAAGGATTCGATTCGGTCTTTCGATTTCGAATAAGGTTTGGTTTTCAGTTTGATTCGGATTTTGGATATTGTAAACACTCATAGAAAAAACAAAACTTGATGACTCGACTGTAAAGTTTTGTAGGTTTTGTATGGGTCTCACCAAGGACGCGATCTCAAATCAAATAACTTTATGTGGTTGTTTAGTGGTGAGGGGGTAACGTCTTTTTTTTATGTGAGACGGAGGTTCAAACCTTGAAAATGATGAAATTTAGTGAAAAAAATAAAAAATTAGTCGTTAGAAAAAAACTCTACTCTTTCCTATATGAAGCACGAAAGATAGAACTTGGAGACTTGGAGTGGCCGAAATGTTCCATGCTCACCGTGTTGTTATAAACCATTTACACAGATTTATGAAAAAAATTTGTTTAAATTATCTATCTATATTTTTGTAATCGCTAAGGGGACCGTAAAACGACTAATCCCCAATTAAACACCGATCAATCTCGATTTCTATAACACTTTCTAATAAGCATCAAAGTTTAAAACCCGTCACTTCATTGCCAAAAATAAAATTCAGGTAATTACTAAAAGTAATTGGATTTCTAAAAAATCATCTCCAACGTCCACCTGATTATTGTCTTAGAAATCCAATTACTTTAAGAAATCCAATTTCAAATAGATTAAATAAAACAATGAATGTTTTCTAGTTTTGTTTTGGTGTGGGTAATATTGTAATTTATGTTTGCTGATTGCCCCTGGTGGTTTAATAATATCGTATGCCTTTCAAAAATTACTTTTAGAAATCCAAAAACATTCATTTCAGTATGTTATATTTTCACCAACTATAGAACATTGGAAATAAATATACACTTTAATTATTTATGACAGCTGCACTTTATAAACAAACATAAAAATAACAACAACCGAATCCACAATTTTTCAAAAATACAAGTCTAAGGATCAATTACTTTTAGAAATTCAAAAACATTCATTTCAGTATGTTATATTTTCACCAACTATAGTACAGTGAAATAAATGTACACCTTAATTATTTATGACAGCTACACTTCATAAACAAACATAAAAATAACAACAGCCAAATCTAATAAAATTCAATCTTAGGATCTGAGGAGGGTAGATGTAGGCAAGCATTTCCTCTATCCCAAAAAGGAACAGAGAGGCCGCTTCCAGAGAGACCCTTGGTTTGAGGCAAGCATTTCCTCATACCGGTTTTTTGGACAAAACGGAATCGTTTTGAACCGGACGGTTTTCTAGTTTTTTCCGGTTCAACCGGTTTTCTGACATTTTAAAAATTAAAAAAAAAACTTAATTTTTTTTAATTTATTGTTAATTTTTATTATTTTTTAAAGTTTAAAGCTTATATTTTATTATGAAATACCTATTTGGTATTATTTTATAGTAGATTATAAATTGTATTTTAATTATTTTTATTCTCCTGTACAAGTTTATTAACATTTTTATAAAAATATATATATAAATCCCATAACCAGTTCAACCGGCCGGTTTAACCGGTCCGACCAGTCGAACCGGCCTCGAAAGGTTTTCCGGTCCAACTAAACAACCAGTTTTTAAAACATTGGGTAATACAACTACCCTTGACCACTCCCCCCTAAGGCCATCCGTAGTGGGCTCCATGAGGCTCCATGTTAAATATAACGCCCCTCATGGAGCCCCTTCCCACCCCCTAGGCGCCATATTGTTTGAATTGTTCCATAGGCGTTACTAACATAACGCCCCTGCCGTTTGAAAAAAAAAACATAACGCCCCTCAATGTCTTGATTTTTTTTTTCTTTTTTTTTG
Source organism: Deinandra increscens subsp. villosa (assembly GCA_039602395.1). NCBI lineage: Eukaryota > Viridiplantae > Streptophyta > Magnoliopsida > Asterales > Asteraceae > Deinandra > Deinandra increscens. Next base: position 11,559,303 of record JBCNJP010000016.1, read on the forward strand.
CTTTTTTCCTATTGGTTCTCCTGTCTTCATAACCCCCCTTCCTCATAACCCCCCACTACACCACTTTTCCCATGGAGCCCCTCCTGATGACGTGGACGCCACATGGCGCATAACACCCAAAGAGGGCTCCATCCACTACACATAGCCTAAAAAACTATCCTAAGGGTACTTCTTCTCTCTCATGTGACGGTTCTTCATTGGTTACACAAAAACTACCATTGACCACTCCACCCTAAAAAACTACCCTTAGTTTTCACGTGACGGTTCTTCATTGGTTAGACAAAAATTACCTTAAAAAACTACCATTGACCACTCCCCCTAAAAAACTATCCTTAGTTTACACCCTTAGTTTTAATACATGTCAGTTAGTAATTTCTATCATAATTTTATATTTACTAATAATTACTAGGTAAATATATATTTAATATGTAAAATAAAAATTATATGAACAGTAGCATTAGAGGTAAATTTTGAATAAATAGAATCGAGATTGGATATATGGAATAAATGAATACAATGTTAGAATTGAAAACACATTGAATAAAAGAATATGAGATCTAGGTAGAGAATAACACACTGAATGTGCCCAACTCCGTATCGGGTATAGCCCGATCCCGCTTGTCCGCTTATTCCCGCATCTTGGTTATGATGATGATGGTGGTGATAACTGATAACGGGTGCCGATCTTTCATGAAAAACAGACCTTCCCGAAATCATGCACTCCTAACTCTTATTTATGTTCTTCCCCAAAAATGTGGTTTGTGGCGACTTAAACCGTGTAGTGTTGTTGGATGGTTTCGATATCGAGACCCTTGAGCTTCACCACCGACTCCACGTGCCCTTTGAGGGTATGAAGCTCCCTTAACATGTGACAACGAATACGGATTGTGTCAGGTGAGACTATCATGTTAGATAACGGGTCAAAACATTAGGGCCCGTTGGGTCAAGTTGACCTCTCATATTTTGAATTTTGTCTTGCAAGTTTAAAATTTCTTACATGTCTTTCTAAAGTGTTTATTATCATATTACCATTATATAATGTAAGATATATCATATTCATCTATCTCATAGCAAAAACAACCGTTCCTACTAATATCTCACTTGTAAAGTAGGGTTTGAGAAGGTTGTGATGAAGACAAATCTTACAACTATCTCAAAAAGATAATTACGAATGATAAAACCAGTTACTTTGAGTAACCCACTCTAGGGTCCCAGTCACCCAACTCAAATCTGGTAGCTACAAAATTCGAATTCAAATTTCGGTCTTCTAACTGAATTTGAATTTGTGATTTCTAAACTGAATCGACCTGATTTTGAATTTGACTTATATTATATATTTTATTTATTTTACATATATAGATTTAGATATAGATATAGGATATATTATTCAAATCGTTTTTTCGAGTTCACCTTTCAAAACATTTAAAATCGAATAACGCGATTCTTATAACCCGAAAATCGATTAAGTTAACACCCATACAATACATTAGAGTATTAGACCAAGAGTAAGAAACAAAGACTTACCTAGCAACTTCTGCTCTCCTCTTTGCTTGTTCTGCAAGTTCTGATAACTCCCTGTAGTCAGTCTTATCACTCAAGATGTCGTTTGAATTCGGCGCTTGGAGACCATGCAAGGTGCGTTGGTACGAGGCCCATTGTGCTTCCCTCTCGCCCCGTCCATAGTCCTTTTTACTGGTGAAAGCAGTCTATATGTACAGAAAAATTGAATGTTAATAATTAACAATAATGATCAGTTTAGTTTAATGAGTTTAGTAATGAAATAATAATAACTAATGAAATGGGCTTGCCTTGTTTTGGAGCATATTGTTCCATGCCTTGCCACTCAATGCAAAACGGATGATGAATTTGAAAATATCTAAAGGGAAATAGATGACTATGCTGTAGATCCAGATCACACCAGCCCAACGCCAGCCGATTCCATGGACTCTCGCAAAGTCCCAATTCGCGTAGACCGCGAGTGATGTAGCAACCTTTGTTTAACAGAAATTTGTTAGAATTCTTGATGTAAATTTTGTATGTATTGGATAGAAAACTGAAGGTTTATAAGAATAAAGGTGTCCACTTTGACCCGTTTAGGCGTTTAATTATGTTTTATCTAACGGGTCAATAAGGTGAAATAAGAAAAACAACTAAAAAGAAAGGTCGAAAGATGCACATACGGAAATGGTGTTTTTATTGCGTAAACACGCATAAATGATTCTTATGCAAATGATATCGACACTATAATCTTGTTTGTAGAAAGGCCATTTCATAAATAAAAGGTGTGTTCACAGAACCCAATCTGACCTGAACTGTTTTGACCCGTCATAACATTACGCTTTTAACCCATTACCATACCTGCCAACCCGCCCACTATGTATTTTTTCTCTAATGCATAAAACCTCGTAAATCATTTTATATAAAAAAAGTGAGATGAATGATGAATATAATCTTCGTCATCATATCTGACACAATAAAACTTTATAAAATATTTATTATTCTTTTAGAAAAGGTGTCTTGGGTGAACCCAATCTGGCCCTATATGCTTTGACATGTTACCCAACCAACCATCCGGCCAATTTTCTGACCTCTACGTACTAATAAACTCACCAGCTGAGCTATAAAAAAGGCTGTAAGGAGTAAAAGACCAGGGCGTTCGACGAAAGACCAGTTTCTTGATCTCGTAACAAAAATGAGTGCCTGACTTATGATGCTGACTTGGAGGTAAAGAGCTGACATGAGCTCGTATTCACTGTCATTAATCGGTTTCACACCGAATTTCTCCTGAGTAAAATCAATAATAAATATTTTTAATTATAACAGAATGATTCTGTTTAGAAGTTGCAGTTTCAACCCATTGCTTATGAATAGGTAGATTTCGGTTACGTTTTATTTTAAAAGTGTCAAATAAAAAAGTAGCTAAAAAAGAAATGGGTCAAGCAGATCAACCAGACCAGTTTTGGACCATTAAATATAATCTTGTTTTAACCCGTTACCAACCCACTTCACCAGCCCATTTTCTTATGAATGAGTCAATGTGGATTGTGTTTTATCTCAAATGGTTCAGATAAAAAAGCTGCTAAAAGGTCAAACTGGTCTGCCTGAATCCATTTTGACCCGTTTCAACCCAGCCTGTTTTGACTTGTTACCCAACCCATCAATCTCACCACCTTTAGTACCAATTGTGAATCATATAAGCAATCAACGGTTTATCTTACCGTAAAGAAGTCAGAATCCTTTGCTAACCAAAAGAAAATCACAGTCGTAACAGCCATGTAAGTGCCAAGAACAATCCCAGTGGCAAAGATTTCTTTCAACTTCCAAGAATCTGGCAGAGGTGAAGGCTTGACTTTATCCTTAGATATGGTCATAATGGTTCCATCGTTGAGGATTGCAATAATCAGAACCATAAAAGGTGAGAAATCAAATCTCCATATGAGTGCAAGTAACATGAACCCGAGCACAATACGGATGGTGATAGAGACAGCATAAATGGTGTAGTTTTTCATCCTTTGAAAGATGGCCCGGCTGGTCAAAACCGCACTAACAATTACACTGAGTCCAGGCTCGGTCAACACTAAATAGATGAAGCAACAAATGTTAGTCTACATACAAAGTACAATTGGACTGAAGTGTTTGATGTTAATTACTGTTGTTTCTCCTATAATTTTAAACCGATTGTGTTCGCTATTTGAGTTTGAAACTAGGATATGTCTTCTTTAATTGCGTGGCAAAATTTTAGTTTACACGAATCGGGTATTATTTATTGTTTAATTATGATTTTAATCAACAAATTTGAAGTTTTACCCCGAACCTTTTGTGTCTGTTGTGGTTTCTTCTTTTGTGTATCCATGTTTCTCCTAGCAGGTTCCCTTGTCTTGCCCATATTATAACCACCCTGCAATCAAACAAGACAACATTACCAGCAAAAATATATATCTTAATTGACTCGGGATCTAGACATAATTTCTTAAATTAGAAGCATAGTAATCAAAGGCGAGTTTCTAGGAGCCCGGATTGCATTCAGCAAAGCGCGATAAAATGGGAAAATCTGTGCAAAATCTCAACAACAAAAAAAAACTGAAAAATCTGCAAAACCAGTTTAAAACAGCTAAAATGCCCTGTTTACACAGTGCACGTTGCTTGTCTCGGGCCATCACTTAACTCTCATGTACTGTTTTATTAGAACAATAAATTATTGCTCTAAAGGTATAGTTTTGTTAACCGTATTTAATATTCTAGTTATACAAATTATAAGAAAAATAAAGAAGGAACCCAATCCACCAATTTTGACCCGAAAATTATTGAACACTTTCTTTATTCTAGCCTATTGGGAAGCGTCATTTCACCCAAAAGACTTGCAACAAAAAATGCCAAAATCTAACTGGTTTTGCACATTTAACCTTAAACAGCCTTTTCTAATATAATCATAAGAATGTATAATATAATTGAGAGGTAAAGAGGTACATACGATATCCGACAAAGAAGACGCATTTTCATCCAACTCACATTGCCCCTGCTTGGTGTCTAAGAGTTCTACATCATCATCATCGTCGTGATCATCATGATCATCATCATCGGGACCATCACCATCAATACAGATTAACTAAATAGATAAAGCAATACTTGTTAGTCTACTTACAAAGTGCAATTGGAATGAAGAATTGTTGATGTTATTTATTGCTGTTTCTTGTCTAATTTTAAAACTAATTGTGCTTGTCATTTTCATTTAATTTCTTATTGACTTTTTTTATATACATTCTTCATCTTTTATTGTAAAATTATTCGATTCAAACATTAAGATATATCTTTGAGTGCATGGCAAAAATTTAAGTTTCAGTGATTTGGGTTTTATTTTGGGAAAATTTCACTGAATAGGAATCAAGTTTCTCAAGTGTTCAACTAAAGTCTCTCAAGGTTTTTTTTTTTTTTTTTTTACTCTAATGTGATTCAACTTTCATTAGGTGCTCCAATCTTGTATAATTTCTTTATAGTTTATTATGATTTCAATTAACAAATTTTGAAGTTTTAATCCAAACCGTTTGTGTCTGTTTTAATTTCTTCTTTTGTCTATCTGTGTTTCTCCAAGCAGACTCCCTTGTCTTGCCCATATTATAACCACTCTACAATCAAACAACACAACAATTAAACGCACAGAATTGCGATCTCCAATATATTATTTTAAACTGATTCAGTTCTTCATCTCTTTTCTTGTTGATCTTTTTCTATGCATATGCTGTTCTTATTTGAGTTTGAAACTAAGCTGTATTAATTGCAAGGCAAAAATTGAGTTTGTGTGATTTAAGTTTCAATTATTGTTCAATTATAATTCAATTTACAAAATTTGAAGATTTGAGATTTGACACCAAACCTTTTGTGTCTGGTTTGGGTTCTTCTTAGGTGCATCTGTGTTTCTCCAAGCACACTCCTTTTTCTTGCCCTTATAAACACTCTGCAATCAAAAAGACAACTATTACCAGCAAATATATACACATGATTACATGAACCCATATATATCTAAATTCAACACAAAGAATTGTGGTTCCTAGTTTATCAGAAAGAAAGCAGTGTATGTGCTATCAAGTTTTTAACTCACACAATGATTATAATAACAAAATAAGATTCGACAGACAAGACAAACACTTGATGATCTCATAAAGTAAGTGGTATAAGTTTTCTAGATAATCAGTTCCTATTGTTGTCTTTCTTTTAATTTTAAACCAATTATGTTCTTCATGTGTTTTCTAGTTGACTTTTTTCTATATGCATTCTTCATCTTCTATTCTGTTCTTATTTGAGTTTGAAACTAGGCTATGTCTTTGATTGCATGGCAAAAACTGAGTTTATGTGATTCAAATTTTAATTATGTTAACTATGAATTCAATTTACAAAATTTCAAGATTTATGATTTGATACCAAACCTTTTGTGTCTCGTTTTGTTTCCTCTTAGGTGCATCCGTGCCAGTGTTTCTCCAAGCACGCTCTCTTGTCCTGCCCATATTTTAGCCAATCTGCAATCAAGCAAAACAACAATTACTAGCCAAAATATAGCCACATGAACCCACATATATATGTAAACTAAAAGCACAACAGTGTGGTTCCCAATCTATCAGAAAGAAAGAGCTGCATATGTAATCAAGTTTTTTGTAAATCACATAATGATTTACAAAAAAAATGATTCAATAACATGGGTTCCTTTGTCTAAGCTTTTAACAATAAGATTCAAATACAAGATAAGAACTTGATGATTTTATAAGAAAGTGGCATGATGTTTTCAAATGAATATATTGTTAATAGTTTTATAGCAAATATTTGCACACTCTTTTCTATGTTTTCAGGATGTGTGACATAAATAAATTCCCAAAAAGTAGGGGTGTTCATAAACGGACGAAATCGCCAAACCGAAGAAAGTCGGCCGGTTTGATATACATACAGTTCCGTTCAAGGTTTGGTTTTTACGGTTTTATGGTTTGGAACTTGAAACCGGCCGTTTAACCTCTATTATTTTTTTTCATTTTAGGAATTTAAAGTAATATTATATATTATTCATGAATAATCCTACTCATTTTTTAAAATTTAATACAAAATCATGCTTTCGAAAATGAAAAGAATTTGTCAAAAACCGCTAAATTAGCAAAACTGAGAAAACCGGCCGGTTCGGTTTGTAACTTTAAAAACCTAAGTTAGCTTTCAAGCCGAAATTTGTTTACCAAAACCAGCCGAACCAGACCATGAACATTCTTTCCCTATATACATTACAAACACTTGTAAGTTAGGTTACTCTTTTGTCCTCTTTTTTTCTTGGAAAATTGGATTTAAATAATCTCAGGTTTTTTTTATTGGCAACCAATAATCCCACATTTAACATTGGCATCTGTTAGTCCCATATTTAGACTTGTTTATTTCCAATGGTCCCTCCGCTCCCTTGGTTTTTTTCCTTGAAATAAGAAATTTGTTTATTCTTTTTTCTTATTCTCCTAAATTTTAAGACTTCTTTTGTTTTCTTTTTATATAAATGTGACGAGTTTAAACAATAAGTTTGTGATGTAACAAGTGGTAGTCGTGTAGCATAACTTTTAACATAACTTTTCGGTCAGAGACTCTACACTTTGGGCGTTTGTCCCTGCGACAATGCGTGGGTTGCTGCAAATCTTGCTCCTAACAAAAGATATGTCTATGTGACGATGGACAAGAGAAGGTCTGAATGAAGCAAGTGGCAACAATATGCCAAATGACTCAAATTAAGATTCAAAAAATTACAAGACTAAACCTTGATGGTTTCAAATTACAAAATCGCCTCAATTTATCAATGCATAATGATGCAATTAAAGACCGACACACACATGAACTGAGCATCCAATCGAACAATTATTAGTTCATACAAATACAAACACTTTGTTAATTCGGTGTAATCATTCATGATTTGATCGCAAATAAACTAACAGCAGATTTAGGGTTAGGGTTCATACCAGATGTCCGTAACAGGTGTTGAAGATGAATTGGTGAGTCAAGATGGAGGTGTCATTAGTTAGTTAGTGGTTCGGATACAATGGAACGGTGGCCGGTGGCCGGAGCCCGGAGGTCCGAAGTGAACGGAGTTGTGGTGCGAGGACGGTGGGCTAGTTTACACGTCACCTTTTTCTTTCAAATTTATAATTTAGAGTTACACGAGCCCGACAATTTTGTACACGGATATGTTAACACGATAGAGTACGACACGAAGTTAAATATGTTTGGATTAAGTTAAATAGGTTTCGTGTCATAAACAGGTCGACACGTATATGACACGGTGTCTAAACAGGTTTTACACCGTCCAATATGTTTATGACACGACTAAACACGCTTATAACTTTAATGATTTTTTAAAATAGTTAGATACATAATGAAAGTCAAAATCATTTTATAAATTGAGATTTTCACCTTAACCTTTTTATTTTCACCACTATATCAACTTTGACGACTCAAATTCTTCAAAAATTCGTCAAATCGTTCTGTTTTATATTCGTTAATTTATTTTTGGTTTCCATTCTCAAAATATTAATCGTGTCTAAACAGGCCGTGTCGTGTGACACGTTTATAAGAAGGTAAGTGTTCGTGTTTGAAGAAAATGACACGATTAGTTAATCGTGTCGTGTTCGTGTTTAGTACCCATGTTAATCGCGTCGTGTCGTGTCCGGCATATGTAACACCTTTAGTCATGTTTTGCTAGCTCTGGGTTTAGCTGTGTGCCTGTGTGGGTTTGCTACACAGACAATGACTGGATTCCGTGTGTTTGTTGTGTGAGTTTGGTATTATTTTATTAAATATTTAAATATTAAAAGAAATGATATGATTGGTTGAAAAATAAATAAAATTAATAAACATAGTACTTTAAATACTTTAACGCCGTGGGAATTCTCACCGGGGAAAGCCACGCAAGGCCGGGACGGTGTTCCACGTCGTGGGTTGGCATGGGTTGATGCCACATAGACACACACAGCTTACCATACCGCTTGATCTTATAAATATAAAGTATTAACATATAAAAAATAAAACTAAACAAGAATCGTGTTTATCTCGACCTATGAATGTGCTTGATGTATTCGCGTATCTGTCATGACAGGCTAACAAACAGGTATTTTTCTAACATCAGATTTTGTCACACGGAAACCTTTTCGGGAATGATTTTTCAAACGTTTGAAAGTTTATGATTTTTCAAAGACATTCCATTGATAAGATGAGTACCGAAGCTACCACTTGATCATCTTTTCAAAACCGGGTTCGCTCCCATTCGACAAAAATATGCGATATTCAATGGCAATCTTCAAATTATTAACACACTATAACATAATCTAACTAGCCTATACACTATACAACAGGATGATTTACCCACGAGTCTATTTTAGCTTTAGATTCCAAGATGTTGTCATTTATATTCTTTTCGACTATATGCAATACTCTTACACATCTTTCAGCCTTTTTAAACTGTTGCTAGGCAGCCACAAGCTCTACATGTCTCTCTCTCATATCCATCTGGGCAACTTTTCTAACCAAAATCACATTTTCTTTCATTTCCATAAGCAAACTGTAGTTACTGGCCTCCTTCCTTTTGTTAATGGCTTCCAGGTGAGTTTGAAGCCACGACACATCAATGTTGGCTTCTTCCGCATCCGACACCAGACACTCTATTTCTTTGATTTTCTCAATAACATTTTTGGCCTGAATCCGCCTGACGACTTCACAAACAACCTCAAGGAATGATGATCGCACATAATGTGTTTTGAATACACATTTGTCTGCAATGTCACCGTGTTTCTTGAAAATAGCTTCAAGAATTCTTGCATTCCTTCGCTTCACTTTGTAGCCTTGGACACAAATTATGTCACTTTGAGGAGATGAGAAGTTTTCCAGCTATACCATAAAAGGGTACAGATTAGAGGTGACCAAAACAGGAAGGGTAGGGTAATGGGTCAAACGCGTTGGGCTGCCATGTTAGTTTTTCTATGTTCTTTGAATGCCATTATAATTAGTAGGGGCGAGCCCGGTGCTTTACTTAGCTCCCATTTTGCGCAGGGTCTGGATATGTTTGTTAGTTTGTTGTGAAATCTTTTAGAAAGGTTAAAACTTAAATACCCAATGGAACAAATATGAAACTTGAATACTATTTAGTGGTTTTTTTTTTCAAGTTTAAACCGGATTATGAGCTAATTGTGAAGGAAAAAGTCACTAGATAATAACAAACTTTCAAATTCTTCCATTTAGGTCTATCAGTTTAAAAATCATAAAAATTTCACAATGGTGGAACACTATTAAACCTTGGGTGGTTTTTATAGTTAAAAAAGTATGAATGACTTTATTGAAACTCAGTTACTAGTTCATGATTTTATTCTTACATGTGATGTTATGGGTTAAACTTAGTAAAATCCACCTGTTTTGCACATTTGGCCTATAATTACAGGAATATATAACATAATAGAGAGGCAGAGAGATACATACAGAATCTGAAATAGGAGATGCATATTCATCCAACTCGCATTTTTCCTGCTTGGTGTCTAAGCGTTCTACATCATCATTGTCGCCATCAACTAGATAATTTACCCATAAATGTATTTTAGCTTTAGATTCCAAGACGTTGTCATTTAGATTCTTTTCAACAACTTGGAATACTCTCATAAACCTTTCGGCCTTTATAAACCGTTGTTGCGAAGCCACAAACTGTGAACATTTCTCTCTCAGATCCACCTGGACAACTTTTTTAAGCAAAATCGTGTTTTCTTTCATTTTCATAAAGCACTTTGTACTTCTTATCGGTCTCCTTCCTTTTGTTAATGGCTTTAAGGTGAGCTCGAAGCCACGTCACATCAATGGCGGCTGCCTCTGCATCCGACACCCGAGTCTCTATTTGTTCCATTTTCTCAATATAATCGTTGCTCTGAATCTGAGCGACAACCTCACAAACGGAGTCAAGAAATGATGATCTACCAGAATTTGTTTTGAATGCACAATTGGCTGCAATGTCACCATGTTTCTTGAAAATTGCTTCAAGAATTGTTGCATTACTCCGCTTAACTTTGTAGCCTTGGACACAAATCATGTCACTTTGAATAGATGATAACTTTTCCACCTATACGATAAAACTATACATGTTAGAGGCAACGAAAATGAGAACTTTTCCACCTATTCGATAAAATTATACAGTTTTTTAATTTTCTTTAAATTCCACAATAATTATATAAATAATTATATACAGAATCCCAAATCTGCAAAGAATTTAAAACTAACCCCATACCCGGTTCAAGGACTACACAACCCAACTCATCCCATTTGACACGTGAATTGTTAAGCACCTCTTATTCTAGCATGTTTGGAAACACTGTTTCACCCAAAAGACTAACATAAAAGTTTAAATTCACCAGTTTTGTCCATTTAGGCCTAAATTGCCTTTTCTGATACGTCATAGGAATTGTATAACATAAATTGAGAGGTAGGGAGATACATACAATATACGAACCGCAGACACATTTTCAACCAACTCACATCGTTCCTGCTTCTGGTCCAAAAGTTCCACATCACCATCATCATCGAGTAACTACAGAGATAAAGTAATACATGTTAGTATGCATACAAAGTATAATTGAAGTGAAGAGTTGTAGATTTTAATAATTGTTGATTTTCATTTAACTTAAATTGTTTTATATTGACTTTTTCAATATAGATTCTTTATCTTTTATTCTGTTCTCATATGAGTTTGAAATTCAGCTATATCTTTGATTTCATGGCAAAAAATGTGTTAATTGTTATTTGGGTTGTATTTCTTGTTTAGTTATAATTTCAATTTACAAAATTTGAAGATTTGTGGTTTGAACAACTTTTTAACAGTCTAAGCAAAAGGGTTGCTCATCCAGGAACTCAGTTTTATTTTCACCCGATAAGTTGCTCACCAAGGAAAAACGCATCCTCGTAAAGAAGGCATCCACCCCCTAAGGAAAACTTCATTATCCTCTCAACCGATGTGGGAATTACAAACTTCCAATTTTACATAAAAGAAAAAAATCTACGAAAAGTATCCCCCTAACCTATTGTGATTATTTTAGCTTCTTCATTGTCTTGCCCATATTTTAACCATAGTTTATGTTCATGTGTTCACTGGTCTATAAAGTTTTCTCATATTATTGTCGATTTCTCCCCTTAATTGCAGTTCACTAGTGTTTATGTGCAAGTATTTTGCTCTGTATGCTCAACTTGTGCAAGTATTTTGCTCTGTATGCTCAACTTTTTACAATTTTACCAAAGAGGCTATAAAATGGGTCCGAATGCAACTATATAGATTTTGTCATACCTTAAACGAATTCCCACAGCCATCTTCACCATCACTATTACCTTCAGGCTGCACTTACAAAACGTTAAAAACTTTGAAAACCTCATTGGTATATAACATTATCAACCAAATAAAAGAAAAATGTAGCACTTGCTTTGTCTGCTGTTTGGTGTTCATCTGCACCAGCCTGCTTTTTCTCCCAGTCTTCCCAAGCTTTTTGATTCATCGACATGATTTGCTTTCGAACATCAGATGTTAGCTTCTGAATATCAGCCCAGTAGAAAAAAAGCTATAATTATGACTGTATATAATTTCAATAACTATAATTTCATAATAGATTGGAATACAAAAGACAAGATATAGAAAACAGACTAATTACCTGTTTCGAAAGTCGGATCAAGTTGCTAATCAATCCACGCATTCTTTCCTCTACACACTGCAAACTAAATTACATCAAAAATGTATAATTTCATGATTATAACGTAAAAACACAATATAACTTCAAGCTCACCAGCTCCAAGCATCGTTCCACCTCATTGCTTCGGTTCTTTACACCACATTCTGCCACTGTTAATGCATATATTACAACACTTAAACTCGTAAGCCACGTTCTGTTTGTTATAGTATTATAAGACATTGATAGGTGATAACAATAAAAGTCTTAACTGATTTCAGCAAATTTCTTCTGAAGTGGAGTTTTTTGCAAAATCAGCATTCTTCTTCTTCTTGAAAAACCTTTCTGGAAGCTTCTGAAGTTACATCATTAAGTTGCTCAATACTTTGATCCGAAAATGCTCCAGACACTTTTTGCTTCTTACTGATAGATACAGAAAAGAATTGAGAAAAACATACAAAGTCAAAAATTTAATTTGAAAGATATGTTAAAATTCCATAAAAGCAAACTACCTTAGTGAAGAAAGGTGTCCTTCTAATGGTTTTTTCAGGCCAACGGTTGACTTTATTGGCGGAGTCTCTGCATTACTACCAGATGCATGAAGAGTTGTCAGCAGACTGTATTCAAAAAGCCAAAAACTTAAACTTCTAACAAACAGATCAAATATTTGAAAAGAAGATGAAACAAAAACAATGATGAAATAATATATTACTGCATTATGGCGTTTAAGTTGTGCAGTGACAGACATAGGCTCTTGCTTTTTCATAGATGTTGAGAAACCAGGCCTTGGCGACATTATCTCAAAAGTTTCTTCCTTTGATGATTCAATCTGACCTAGAGATTTTGAAGACGGGCCAAATTTATGTTGTTAATCTTTCGTCTGATAAAAGGGCTCTTGTTTTGCATCAGCCATAGATGACATAAGACTCTGATTTTTATGCATTGATGATTGCCAGTGGCGTGAACTTTGTTCAACAGATTGTAAAGACAAATTCAATTTTCGAGCTCTTGTAAACGTTCTCTTGTAATATATAAAGTTTACTTGATTACGAGTCTTGCAATTCCGCTGCATAGTCGCTTAGAATCGCTGCTCATTATTGGTTAAAGGTTGATCTTAGTAGGAGACTAAGAGACGCACGTGAGTCAACATAATTATTCCGTGACAATACATATTGTAAAAAGAAATAAATCATCAATCTCGAAAAACTAAAACGATACAGAGATATATAATAAGGTTAAAAAAGATATGGGTTGGACTTTGAGATATGTATTGGGCTTGTATTTGGGCCATTTCCGTTCGACGATCCAGGCTGGCTAAAGGTCAAGGAGATTCATCCGGCCGCCATGTGAACGCCATTAGAAACGACCCTCCCCTTGCGTCGTCGACTGCAACGACGCGTGTAATAGGAAGTACTCCGGTGACCAATTCTCGCCAGGAAGTAACGGCTACTCACGCACAACTTTTCAGATGACGTGATCCGAGCAAAATCGAACAAACAGATACTAATAGACCGTGAGATTAAATATATATTTACATTATTAAATGATAACGATTTTCCAAACGTAATCGGCGAGCAAAAACTAAACGCAGATTCTCCTTAGAGATCTCCTTGCTAACATGATTTCCGATGACGTAATCCGTCAAAATCGGAACGTAGCGGTCTCCGAAATCCGGAATATGACGTAATCGAACCAGATTCCGAAGAGAGCTCTCCGTGCTAACACGATTTTCCGATGAGGTAATACAGCAACATCGAAACGCAGTGATTCCTAAGAAGTCTCCGGAATGGATACAGATTTTTGGTAACACTACGACAGAATCAAACGCACATAAATAGATACAGATTTCGTAACACTATTGACGTAATCGACATAATCGAACATAGATAAATAGATACAAATTGCTAATAGACAAAATTGGAATGCAGATTTCGAAGACGTCTCCGGAATGGATAGATTTGCTATCACGATGATTAATCGAGCAAAGAAGGCGGATTCAGTTATATACATAATAAACAATTATTAAGTTATTAAATATCGAGTTCAGATTACCAGACTCCCAATCAGAGCTCGCACACAGATTACTCTTTCCGGTGAATTTCTGAGACAACCATTTTGAGAATTCCAGATTTTCCTCGTTAAGAACTAAGACCTTCGTTTCCGGCGTATACACATTTTCCTTCACAAACATCTTCTACGTCTCTGTTAGAAATTTCTCCGGGACAACCCTTCTTATCAGTTTGGTACGCTTCATCAGCGCCGTGAGAGGGTTCATCCAAGGGTTCATCCAAGGGTTCATCGTGTGTTCAGGAGGAGCGTACCCAGGGTAATTTTTTTTTATTTTTTTGGGTTGTTTGTGAGAGTTTTGTTGATATATTTATAAAAATATAGTCGTTCGGAATATAGGATATATATATCAGTATTGCCGTATTGGTACATATAGTGTTTGAAAATCCGGTTTTTGTTCAAAATTTTGATGGTTTTATTTTATGTGGTCTATTTAAAGCTTTTTGAAATGAACTTTTTTTCTTACTTTTTCTAATCCTCTCAAAAAATTGTTTATCAGTCATAAATAAGTTTTTAAGTCGTATTGTAGTAGCTTCACTTGATTTTTATAATTTTTATGAATTTTACCAGCAAATACAACAACTTAGAAGTTATTTCCTTAGAATAACTATCACCTCCATAACAACCGTCGGGGTTGTAGCTATCACCTCCGTTGGGGAACAATTCATCGAACCACGACATCTCTTATGATTTTTTTAGATTGAGAAAATGATTGAAGAATAGTGGACGATCGATCGATAATATGATAATATACGATCAATCAATCGATATATATATAAGGTTTTGAAAGAATATAACATCACATCTTATAATTCAATCGACAGATTGTGAATTTCAAAAAATGGGTGCTCACGATTGTTGATCGTAAACCACCCATAGCCAACGATCGTTTGGGGCCAAACGACCGACTAAAAAAACACTTATTTGATCGTTTTGCAGCTTTTGATGCCGACGTAACATTCCAAACAACCGTTTGGGTACTAACGATCCTTTGGGAACCAAAGAAAGAATCGGCAACGAAGATAGGCTAAAAAAATCTATTTTTTTAATCCACTAATACCAAGAACAGAAGAATTTTACGTACATATAATTAATAAATAAATGAAATTTTTTATATGAAATGAACTTCTCGCACAATGAACGAAAGAATGGAGAATGGTTGTGTAGGTTGCGTCACACTATAGTCTCCCTCCACAACAAACTAACAGTTTCATGTACAAGCGCACTTCTATAAAGGTCCAGATGGTCTTCTTACAGTCTACATTTACCTGCATACGCTCCTCCTGAACACACGATGAACCCAACCCTTGGATGAACCCTCTCACGGCGCTGATGAAGCGTACCGGACTGATCAGAAGGGTTGTCCCGGAGAAATTTCTGAAAGAGACGGAGAAAATGTTCGTGAAGGAAAATATGTATACACCGGAAACGAAGGTCTTAGTTCTTAACGAGAACAAACTGGAATTCTCAAAATGGTCGTCCCAGAAATTCATCGAAAAGAGTAATCTGTGTGCGAGCTCTGATTGGAAGTCTGGTAATCTGAACTCGATATTTAATAACTTAATAATTGTTTATTATTTATATTACTGAATCTGCCTTCTTTGCTCGATTAATCATCGTGATAGCAAATCTATCCTTCCGGAGACGTCTTCGGAATCTGCATTCCGATTTTGTCTATTAGCAATTTGTATCTATTTATCTGCGTTCGATTCTGTCGATTACGTCAATAGTGTTACGAAATCTGTATCTATTTATGTGCGTTCGATTCTGTCGTAGTGTTACCAAAAATATGTATCCATTTCGGAGACTTCTTCGGAATCACTGTGTTTCGATGTTGCCGTATTACCTCATCGAAAAATCGTCTTAGCACGGAGAGCTAAAGTCCAGAGGCAGGAGTGCGAATGTAAATCTCGTTAATCAAAAGCATAATAATGTGCTCTGGGAACTATCAATTGAAGAGTTTGTCGAGGATTTAAGGATCCAAAACATGGCGATCCGTTTTGATAGAATCGTTTGCAGAGAAGTCCTGGATCCGAAGATTGTCACGAGCTGTTTTCTGAGCGCTATGAGCTATCTTCCCCCGGACGGGAATTCCATTTGTTCTACAGGAGGAAGGGTCCCCCAGAATGATTGGGGGCACGAAGAACTAGCTATGCTGTTTGGGCTTGTGGTTGATAAATTCACTTCCTATATGGACCCGATCGCCATGAGTACACCATATTTCGTTACTATGATCAAGACTTACAATTCCAGAAGAAGGCGGCGGCGGCGCGGGAGGCTGAGATGCAGAGGGAGGAGGTGGAATAGGACCCGTTATGATGACCCGTTATGCTCAAGAATTTAAAGAATTTCATGATAAATAAATTTGTACGTCTTTTTAGTTTTCCTCTAATCCTCTTCCACCTCCTTCCCCTTCATCTCAACCTCCCACGCCGCCGCCGCCTCCGCCTTCTTCTGGAAATGTAAATCTTGGTTGTAGTAACGAAAAATGGTGTACTGATGGCGATCCGGCACATATAGGAAATGGATCTCGTCGACCACGAGTCCAAACAGCATTGCAAGTTCTTCGTGTCCCCAATCATTCTAGGGACCCTTCCTCCTGAAGAATAACTGGAATTCCCCGTCTAGGGGGAGATAGCTGATAGCCCCCGGAAAGCAGTTCGTGACAATCTTCGGATCAAGGACTTCTCTGCAAACGGCTCTATCAAAACGGATATCCATGTCCTTGATCCTGGAGTCGTCGACTGAATTTATTAGTCTTTCAAAGCCTTTTGAGCCTGATTTTGCCGATTAAGGCGAATTCATTTGTTTGTTGTATTTTGAAGATGGAAGTTTACTTATAAATTATAAATGAAACGTGTTTAGCTGTAAATCATGTATATTATAGCAGTTTTTTTATGTAACATAGAGCGACTAGGGGTGTCGATTTTACCCGAAACCCGATTACTGAACCCGACCCAAACTCACCCGACCCGAATTATTGTAAATACAAATAACACTTAAACCCGAACTCGAATTAGTTAAATGGGTCGGTAATAGGGTTGGTTTTGTGGTTCTTCGGGTCAACCCGATTAACCCGAGTACACAGATGTTCATTCCGTCATATATATTTTAAATATAAGAATTATATTATTGATCTATTTTATATAGTATTCGACTGTTAATTTTGTTGATACCTGAGTGTTTGCTTTAAGATTTGTTTTGAGATTTTTTTTAACTATCGTTTACGGTTTGTTTTTATGAATCACTTTGAATTTTTTTCTTTTTTCACACTTTTCAAACAATTTCGCATGTGAAAATGAGCTATTTCACATTGAAAAGGTCTACAATGATCTTGGTTCATTGTAGACACTTTCGCATTTCGCATGTGAAATAGTTTTTTTTTTCACATGCGAAATTGTTTGAAAAGTCTACAAAAAAAAATTAATCACAACTATTAGATTAAGAGATCTAAAGGTAAAAAAGGGTGTCTATCTGTCTACACTTATAAGGGTGTCTACAATGAACTTTTCAATATATATAGAAACAATTACATACAGAGATCGACAGAGTGTTCTCCTCCTTGATAATTAATCAACTGTCTCCCACAAGAACGTGTGATTAATTATATTTTTCAAGCTAGCAGTATGTAGATCAATTCATTAAACTTCAGGTGAATCAGTTTCTCCGTTAAAAAAGGCAAAAAAGAAGAACGGATTAATCATTTAATTCGTGAGCAGCTAGATCTAACATTTAATTCATGAACAAGCTAAACACTACCTGATTATGTACTGGATAGTTGCAATAAAACCGATCACAGAGAGGCTGCTCGGATCAGATGAGTGATGTGGCCTTTTTAGAGCTTCTATGGTTTTTCTTTCTTTCTCTTTTGTGTGTTGTTTACTGTATCCCAAATAGCAAGAGCACATTTTATAGGGATTTGAGAGGGGCAACCTCAAACCCTAGCTCCTTGTTTAAAGGCAGCAGATGCAAGGCCCAAAAGAAAGCAGCCCAGTTCAACATTTTATAGCAGCCCAACAGAACAAAGAATGAGAAAAAAAAAGGGAATTAAAAGGGTCCGGCTATATTTACACATACCTTTGATATTCGCATACTCTCCATTCGATCGTTTGAGTCCCAAAAGGAATATTTATTATATAAATACCCCATCCCTGAATTTTATGTGATAGTCGTCAATCCACGTATGTGTCGTTTTAAGCAAATTGATCGTATCAACTGTGTGTTTGAATATGAAGACAAAAAAAAAATTAGCAAGTGGGTTTTTGTTTTCTAACTTTAATCAATTGTTTATGTTTATTTTTTTCCTAATTTCTGTCATGTTTACTATTGAAACTTTAGTATACGAAGTGTTTAACATATTTGAATATATTCTTCTTGATTTATTAACTTGTTTTTGTCTTGTTTAATTATTATACATCTGTTGAGCTGTTGTCTTCCAATTAAACAGGCACACTTTAGAAAATCAAGTGACTACATTCATTCTTCTAAGTTATAATAGACACAATTTGAAATTGGTCACTCGAACAGAACAACCAGAAGTGTTAAAACTCATGTCAAATTGTTCACTTAAGCAAAACAAAGAGAAGTGTTACCGATTACCAAAGTTGCGATGAAGATGGAGATGGTTGTTGTGCGATGAAAATGGCCGATGGATGGCTGCTAATGCGATGAAGATTGAAGACAAGATGGCTGTGATGTGAAGAGGAGAGGAGATGGAGATGGCTGCAAATGTTGAACTTGGAAGACGAGATGAATATGCCTTGGAGATGACTGCGCATCGTTTAACATATATATATATAATATAATAATATAAATTGTTTTTTATTTAAATTAATCGGACGTCCGAATAACCCGAATAATTTTTTTACATGTATCAGAAATCTGATCCGAAATCCGAATAACCAATCCGGATTGGATTAGAATTCGATCCGAAATCCGAATAAGGATTCGATTCGGTCTTTCGATTTCGAATAAGGTTTGGTTTTCAGTTTGATTCGGATTTTGGATATTGTAAACACTCATAGAAAAAACAAAACTTGATGACTCGACTGTAAAGTTTTGTAGGTTTTGTATGGGTCTCACCAAGGACGCGATCTCAAATCAAATAACTTTATGTGGTTGTTTAGTGGTGAGGGGGTAACGTCTTTTTTTTATGTGAGACGGAGGTTCAAACCTTGAAAATGATGAAATTTAGTGAAAAAAATAAAAAATTAGTCGTTAGAAAAAAACTCTACTCTTTCCTATATGAAGCACGAAAGATAGAACTTGGAGACTTGGAGTGGCCGAAATGTTCCATGCTCACCGTGTTGTTATAAACCATTTACACAGATTTATGAAAAAAATTTGTTTAAATTATCTATCTATATTTTTGTAATCGCTAAGGGGACCGTAAAACGACTAATCCCCAATTAAACACCGATCAATCTCGATTTCTATAACACTTTCTAATAAGCATCAAAGTTTAAAACCCGTCACTTCATTGCCAAAAATAAAATTCAGGTAATTACTAAAAGTAATTGGATTTCTAAAAAATCATCTCCAACGTCCACCTGATTATTGTCTTAGAAATCCAATTACTTTAAGAAATCCAATTTCAAATAGATTAAATAAAACAATGAATGTTTTCTAGTTTTGTTTTGGTGTGGGTAATATTGTAATTTATGTTTGCTGATTGCCCCTGGTGGTTTAATAATATCGTATGCCTTTCAAAAATTACTTTTAGAAATCCAAAAACATTCATTTCAGTATGTTATATTTTCACCAACTATAGAACATTGGAAATAAATATACACTTTAATTATTTATGACAGCTGCACTTTATAAACAAACATAAAAATAACAACAACCGAATCCACAATTTTTCAAAAATACAAGTCTAAGGATCAATTACTTTTAGAAATTCAAAAACATTCATTTCAGTATGTTATATTTTCACCAACTATAGTACAGTGAAATAAATGTACACCTTAATTATTTATGACAGCTACACTTCATAAACAAACATAAAAATAACAACAGCCAAATCTAATAAAATTCAATCTTAGGATCTGAGGAGGGTAGATGTAGGCAAGCATTTCCTCTATCCCAAAAAGGAACAGAGAGGCCGCTTCCAGAGAGACCCTTGGTTTGAGGCAAGCATTTCCTCATACCGGTTTTTTGGACAAAACGGAATCGTTTTGAACCGGACGGTTTTCTAGTTTTTTCCGGTTCAACCGGTTTTCTGACATTTTAAAAATTAAAAAAAAACTTAATTTTTTTTAATTTATTGTTAATTTTTATTATTTTTTAAAGTTTAAAGCTTATATTTTATTATGAAATACCTATTTGGTATTATTTTATAGTAGATTAAAAATTGTATTTTAATTATTTTTATTCTCCTGTACAAGTTTATTAACATTTTTATAAAAATATATATATAAATCCCATAACCAGTTCAACCGGCCGGTTTAACCGGTCCGACCAGTCGAACCGGCCTCGAAAGGTTTTCCGGTCCAACTAAACAACCAGTTTTTAAAACATTGGGTAATACAACTACCCTTGACCACTCCCCCCTAAGGCCATCCGTAGTGGGCTCATGAGGCTCCATGTTAAATATAACGCCCCTCATGGAGCCCCTTCCCACCCCCTAGGCGCCATATTGTTTGAATTGTTCCATAGGCGTTACTAACATAACGCCCCTGCCGTTTGAAAAAAAAAACATAACGCCCCTCAATGTCTTGATTTTTTTTTTCTTTTTTTTTGCTTTTTTCCTATTGGTTCTCCTGTCTTCATAACCCCCCTTCCTCATAACCCCCCACTACACCACTTTTCCCATGGAGCCCCTCCTAATGACGTGGACGCCACATGGCGCATAACACCCAAAGAGGGCTCCATCCACTACACATAGCCTAAAAAACTATCCTAAGGGTACTTCTTCTCTCTCATGTGACGGTTCTTCATTGGTTACACAAAAACTACCATTGACCACTCCACCCTAAAAAACTACCCTTAGTTTTCACGTGACGGTTCTTCATTGGTTAGACAAAAATTACCTTAAAAAACTACCATTGACCACTCCCCCTAAAAAACTATCCTTAGTTTACACCCTTAGTTTTAATACATGTCAGTTAGTAATTTCTATCATAAATTTATATTTACTAATAATTACTAGGTAAATATATATTTAATATGTAAAATAAAAATTATATGAACAGTAGCATTAGAGGTAAATTTTGAATAAATAGAATCGAGATTGGATATATGGAATAAATGAATACAATGTTAGAATTGAAAACACATTGAATAAAAGAATATGAGATCTGGGTAGAGAATAACACACTGAATGTGCCCAACTCCGTATCGGGTATAGCCCGATCCCGCTTGTCCGCTTATTCCCGCATCTTGGTTATGATGATGATGGTGGTGATAGAACGGGTGCCGATCTTTCATGAAAAACAGACCTTCCCGAAATCATGCACTCCTAACTCTTATTTATGTTCTTCCCCAAAAATGTGGTTTGTGGCGACTTAAACCGTGTAGTGTTGTTGGATGGTTTCGATATCGAGACCCTTGAGCTTCACCACCGACTCCACGTGCCCTTTGAGGGTATGAAGCTCCCTTAACATGTGACAACGAATACGGATTGTGTCAGGTGAGACTATCATGTTAGATAACGGGTCAAAACATTAGGGCCCGTTGGGTCAAGTTGACCTCTCATATTTTGAATTTTGTCTTGCAAGTTTAAAATTTCTTACATGTCTTTCTAAAGTGTTTATTATCATATTACCATTATATAATGTAAGATATATCATATTCATCTATCTCATAGCAAAAACAACCGTTCCTACTAATATCTCACTTGTAAAGTAGGGTTTGAGAAGGTTGTGATGAAGACAAATCTTACAACTATCTCAAAAAGATAATTACGAATGATAAAACCAGTTACTTTGAGTAACCCACTCTAGGGTCCCAGTCACCCAACTCAAATCTGGTAGCTACAAAATTCGAATTCAAATTTCGGTCTTCTAACTGAATTTGAATTTGTGATTTCTAAACTGAATCGACCTGATTTTGAATTTGACTTATATTATATATTTTATTTATTTTACATATATAGATTTAGATATAGATATAGGATATATTATTCAAATCGTTTTTTCGAGTTCACCTTTCAAAACATTTAAAATCGAATAACGCGATTCTTATAACCCGAAAATCGATTAAGTTAACACCCATACAATACATTAGAGTATTAGACCAAGAGTAAGAAACAAAGACTTACCTAGCAACTTCTGCTCTCCTCTTTGCTTGTTCTGCAAGTTCTGATAACTCCCTGTAGTCAGTCTTATCACTCAAGATGTCGTTTGAATTCGGCGCTTGGAGACCATGCAAGGTGCGTTGGTACGAGGCCCATTGTGCTTCCCTCTCGCCCCGTCCATAGTCCTTTTTACTGGTGAAAGCAGTCTATAAGTACAGAAAAAATGAATGTTAATAATTAACAAAATGATCAGTTTAAATAATTGAGTTTAGTAATGATAATAATAACTAATGAAATGGGCTTGCCTTGTTTTGGAGCATATTGTTCCATGCCTTGCCACTCAATGCAAAACGGATGATGAATTTGAAAATATCTAAAGGGAAATAGATGACTATGCTGTAGATCCAGATCACACCAGCCCAACGCCAGCCGATTCCATGGACTCTCGCAAAGTCCCAATTCGCGTAGACCGCGAGTGATGTAGCAACCTTTGTTTAACAGAAATTTGTTAGAATTCTTGATGTAAATTTTGTATGTATTGGATAGAAACTGAAGGTTTATAAGAATAAAGGTGTCCACTTTGACCCGTTTAGGCGTTTAATTATGTTTTATCTAACGGGTCAATAAGGTGAAATAAGAAAAACAACTTAAAAGAAAGATCGAAAGATGCACATACGGAAATGGTGTTTTTATTGCGTAAACACGCATAAATGATTCTTATGCAAATGATATCGACACTATAATCTTGTTTGTAGAAAGGCCATTTCATAAATAAAAGGTGTGTTCACAGAACCCAATCTGACCTGAACTGTTTTGACCCGTCATAACATTACGCTTTTAACCCATTACCATACCTGCCAACCCGCCCACTATGTATTTTTTCTCTAATGCATAAAACCTCGTAAATCATTTTATATAAAAAATGTGAGATGAATGATGAATATAATCTTCGTCATCATATCTGACACAATAAAACTTTATAAAATATTTATTATTCTTTTAGAAAAGGTGTCTTGGGTGAACCCAATCTGGCCCTATATGCTTTGACATGTTACCCAACCAACCATCCGGCCAATTTTCTGACCTCTACGTACTAATAAACTCACCAGCTGAGCTATAAAAAAGGCTGTAAGGAGTAAAAGACCAGGGCGTTCGACGAAAGACCAGTTTCTTGATCTCGTAACAAAAATGAGTGCCTGACTTATGATGCTGACTTGGAGGTAAAGAGCTGACATGAGCTCGTATTCACTGTCATTAATCGGTTTCACACCGAATTTCTCCCGAGTAAAATCAATAATAAATATTTTTAATTATAACAGAATGATTCTGTTTAGAAGTTGCAGTTTCAACCCATTGCTTATGAATAGGTAGATTTCGGTTACGTTTTATTTTAAAAGTGTCAAATAAAAAAGTAGCTAAAAAAGAAATGGGTCAAGCAGATCAACCAGACCAGTTTTGGACCATTAAATATAATCTTGTTTTAACCCGTTACCAACCCACTTCACCAGCCCATTTTCTTATGAATGAGTCAATGTGGATTGTGTTTTATCTCAAATGGTTCAGATAAAAAAGCTGCTAAAAGGTCAAACTGGTCTGCCTGAATCCATTTTGACCCGTTTCAACCCAGCCTGTTTTGACTTGTTACCCAACCCATCAATCTCACCACCTTTAGTACCAATTGTGAATCATATAAGCAATCAACGGTTTATCTTACCGTAAAGAAGTCAGAATCCTTTGCTAACCAAAAGAAAATCACAGTCGTAACAGCCATGTAAGTGCCAAGAACAATCCCAGTGGCAAAGATTTCTTTCAACTTCCAAGAATCTGGCAGAGGTGAAGGCTTGACTTTATCCTTAGATATGGTCATAATGGTTCCATCGTTGAGGATTGCAATAATCAGAACCATAAAAGGTGAGAAATCAAATCTCCATATGAGTGCAAGTAACATGAACCCGAGCACAATACGGATGGTGATAGAGACAGCATAAATGGTGTAGTTGTTCATCCTTTGAAAGATGGCCCGGCTGGTCAAAACCGCACTAACAATTACACTGAGTCCAGGCTCGGTCAACACTAAATAGACGAAGCAACAAATGTTAGTCTACATACAAAGTACAATTGGACTGAAGTGTTTGATGTTAATTACTGTTGTTTCTCCTATAATTTTAAACCGATTGTGTTCGCTATTTGAGTTTGAAACTAGGATATGTCTTCTTTAATTGCGTGGCAAAATTTTAGTTTACACGAATCGGGTATTATTTATTGTTTAATTATGATTTTAATCAACAAATTTGAAGTTTTACCCCGAACCTTTTGTGTCTGTTGTGGTTTCTTCTTTTGTGTATCCATGTTTCTCCTAGCAGGTTCCCTTGTCTTGCCCATATTATAACCACCCTGCAATCAAACAAGACAACATTACCAGCAAAAATATATATCTTAATTGACTCGGGATCTAGACACAATTTCTTATATTAGAAGCATAGTAATCAAAGGCGAGTTTCTAGGAGCCCGGATTGCATTCAGCAAAGCGCTATAAAATGGGAAAATCTGTGCAAAATCTCAACAACAAAAAAAACTGAAAAATCTGCAAAACCAGTTTAAAACAGCTAAAATGCCCTGTTTACACAGTGCACGTTGCTTGTCTCGGGCCATCACTTAACTCTCATGTACTGTTTTATTAGAACAATAAATTATTGCTCTAAAGGTATAGTTTTGTTAACCGTATTTAATATTCTAGTTATACAAATTATAAGAAAAATAAAGAAGGAACCCAATCCACCAATTTTGACCCGAAAATTATTGAACACTTTCTTTATTCTAGCCTATTGGAAAGCGTCATTTCACCCAAAAGACTTGCAACAAAAAATGCCAAAATCTAACTGGTTTTGCACATTTAACCTTAAACAGCCTTTTCTAATATAATCATAAGAATGTATAATATAATTGAGAGGTAAAGAGGTACATACGATATCCGACAAAGAAGACGCATTTTCATCCAACTCACATTGCCCCTGCTTGGTGTCTAAGAGTTCTACATCATCATCATCGTCGTGATCATCATGATCATCATCATCGGGACCATCACCATCAATACAGATTAACTAAATAGATAAAGCAATACTTGTTAGTCTACTTACAAAGTGCAATTGGAATGAAGAATTGTTGATGTTATTTATTGCTGTTTCTTGTCTAATTTTAAAACTAATTGTGCTTGTCATTTTCATTTAATTTCTTATTGACTTTTTTTATATACATTCTTCATCTTTTATTGTAAAATTATTCGATTCAAACATTAAGATATATCTTTGAGTGCATGGCAAAAATTTAAGTTTCAGTGATTTGGGTTTTATTTTGGGAAAATTTCACTGAATAGGAATCAAGTTTCTCAAGTGTTCAACTAAAGTCTCTCAAGGTTTTTTTTTTTTTTTTTTTACTCTAATGTGATTCAACTTTCATTAGGTGCTCCAATCTTGTATAATTTCTTTATAGTTTATTATGATTTCAATTAACAAATTTTGAAGTTTTAATCCAAACCGTTTGTGTCTGTTTTAATTTCTTCTTTTGTCTATCTGTGTTTCTCCAAGCAGACTCCCTTGTCTTGCCCATATTATAACCACTCTACAATCAAACAACACAACAATTAAACGCACAGAATTGCGATCTCCAATATATTATTTTAAACTGATTCAGTTCTTCATCTCTTTTCTTGTTGATCTTTTTCTATGCATATGCTGTTCTTATTTGAGTTTGAAACTAAGCTGTATTAATTGCAAGGCAAAAATTGAGTTTGTGTGATTTAAGTTTCAATTATTGTTCAATTATAATTCAATTTACAAAATTTGAAGATTTGAGATTTGACACCAAACCTTTTGTGTCTGGTTTGGGTTCTTCTTAGGTGCATCTGTGTTTCTCCAAGCACACTCCTTTTTCTTGCTTTTATAAACACTCTGCAATCGAAAATACAACTATTACCAGCAAATAGATACACATGAACCCATATATACATCTAAATTCAACACAAAGAATTGTGGTTCCTAGCTTATCAGAAAGAAAGCAGTGTATGTGCTATCAAGTTTTTAACTCACACAATGATTATAATAACAAAATAAGATTCGACAAACAAGACAAACACTTGATGATCTCATAAAGTAAGTGGTATAAGTTTTCTAGATAATCAGTTCCTATTGTTGTCTTTCTTTTAATTTTAAACCAATTATGTTCTTCATGTGTTTTCTAGTTGACTTTTTTCTATATGCATTCTTCATCTTCTATTCTGTTCTTATTTGAGTTTGAAACTAGGCTATGTCTTTGATTGCATGGCAAAAACTGAGTTTATGTGATTCAAATTTTAATTATGTTAACTAAGAATTCAATTTACAAAATTTCAAGATTTATGATTTGATACCAAACCTTTTGTGTCTCGTTTTGTTTCCTCTTAGGTGCATCCGTGCCAGTGTTTCTCCAAGCACGCTCTCTTGTCCTGCCCATATTTTAGCGTATCTGCAATCAAGCAAGACAACAATTACTAGCCAAAATATAGCCACATGAACCCACATATATATATGTAAACTAAAAGCACAACAGTGTGGTCCCAATCTATCAGAAAGAAAGAGGTGCAAATATAATCAAGTTTGTCAATCACATAATGATTCAATAACATGGTTCCTTTGTCTAAGCTTTTAACAATAAGATTCAAATGACAAGACAAAAACTTAATGATTTTATAAGACAGTGGCATGAGTGCATGACCGTGAACATTCTTTCCTTAGACCACCCACATCAATACCACACTAAATACCACTAAATACCACCTTTTTGGTCCAGTCAGCATGCCACGTCACGTACTTACCACATACCACAAAACCCACTTTTTTTCCACATCAAGTACTTCCCCACATACCACCTTTTATTTCCACATCACCATTTTATTTAATCTTTATTTATTTATAACGGCTATATTTTTATTAAAAAAATAATTTAATATTAAATTATTATTAAATGTTAACGGCTATTTTATTTAAAATTTAAAATTTTTTATATTTAATAAAAAAAATTAAACATGGAAATCCTACATTACTTTTATTAAAGCAAACCAAATTTAAACAACACAACAAATCCTAAAAGTTTAACTTAAACACAACTAATCTTCATCACACACCGGCTTGTTTGCCCAAAGATGCTCGACTAAATCGTTTCTTAGAGCCGTATGCTGATCCCTAGCACGCAAGTCTACGAACCTCTCAAGGGTATGGACAAATGCTTGAGGTGCTCCATGATTATATGGAGGTGGAGGAGGTGTACCATCCTCAGGAGTCCAATTCAACACATCACGTCCTTCGTCTTCCACAATCATATTGTGTAGGATGATGCAAGCCAACATAATATCACCAATATTTGGTAGATCCATTGACCTTGGTGGTCCTCTAATTATTCCCCACCTAGACTGGAGAACACCAAATGCCCTCTCAACATCTTTCCTGACAGACTCTTGTCGACGCTTAAAGTACCTCATCTTCAAGTTGTTCTCAGGGGGATATGTGAAACTCTTCACAAGTGTTGACCATGCAGGATAGATACCATCTGCAAGATAGTAACCTTTCCTATAGACATTCCCATTCACATGGAAGTCACACCTAGGTGCTTCCCCCTGCAAGATCTCGTTAAACAACGGAGATTGGTTGATCACATTGATGTCATTGTTTGATCCGGCAACACCAAAGAAAGCATGCCATATCCACAAGTCTTGTGAAGCAACAGCCTCAAGCATGATTGTTGGATAACCATGGTCACCACGAGTATAGTGCCCCTTCCAAGCAGTTGGACAATTCCTCCAACCCCAATGCATACAATCAATGCTACCAAGCATCCCTGGGAAGCCATGCTTCTCCTCATGGAAGGCTGTTAATCGATCAACATCTTCTTGGGTTGGCCTTCTTAGGTACTTCTCCCTATAGATCTCCACAATAGATCTACAAAAGTTGTGTAGACATTTGATGGCAGTACTCTCACCAATGCGTATGTATTCATCGCATTGATCAGCTGAAGCACCATATGCTAGCTGGCGAAGGGCACATGTGATTTTTTGGTTTGTTGAAAGGCCTAGTCTGCCAGCAGCATCACGACGTTGTGTAAAGTATCGCCAGTTAACAGACATACCTTCTGTAGTAATATCGGTAGCAATGCGGTTATAAAGGCGACGGGTCATTCTGTATCGCCTTCTAAAGAGGCCTTCATGATACACAGGTTTCTCAGCAAAATAGTCATTGAACAAACCCACATCACCTTTTTCACGTTCTCTGTTTATTTCTCTTCGCTTCTTCCTTGGTTGGGATGGACCAGCTTCGCTGGCAGCAATTGAAGCTTCCATCGCTTCGTACTCTTCCGCCAGTTGGACAAGATCACTCATGTCTAGTGCTATTTTGATGTGCTCGGGAAGGTGGTCGGGAATGTTGAGATCAGGGATACCAGGGAAACCAGGATTCATTTTTTAGAGTTTTGAGTTTGAGAGAGATTTGATATTGAGAGGGTTTTGTGAGAGATGTGTGAAATGAAATGAGAATACTGAGTGTATTTATAGCAGTGATGAAAAACTAGCCGTTAGGAAAAATACAAAAAAACTAGCCGTTATTAATATTTTATATTAAAAAACTAGCCGTTATAATAAGACAAAAAAAAAAATTAGCCGTTATTTAAAAAAAAAATACTAAAATTAATGTTTTAATTAATTATGAATTTTAGAATTTTTTTCAGATTTTTTTGAAATTTATTTATATTTTATTTGTATTATTAAATATTAAAATGAAACAAAAATCTTTGAATTTAAAAAAAAAGAACCGTTTAAAAGAAAAAGAAAAAGGAAAAAGAAAATGATGGGCCCACTTGTGTGCGTATGTATGCGTACGTAGGTACGTACGTACGCGCGTACGTACGTACGCCACAACGGGTACGTACGCCGTACGTACGTACGTACGGGGCTAAATACGATTGATGCGGAGGGTCTTATATACAATTATCAACATTTGTAAGTTAAATTACCACTTGCAAGTTAAATTACTCTTTTGTACTCTTTTTTTTTCTTTTCCTTCAATTACTATAGTGAAATGACCGTATTGTCCTCCCTTGATATTTTTTCTTAAAATAAGACATTTGTTTTTTCTTTTTTCTTATTCTCCTAATTTTCCGGACATGGGTTCAACACATTGAGCGTTCGTCCCCGCAGCAACGTGTGGGCTGCTACAAATCCTGTTCCTAACAAAAGATATGTCATGTGACTAAGAGTGTAAACGAGCCGGCCCGAGCTCGGCTCGTTTATAATTAATTTTTATTTTTTCTATATTATTATAATTAAATTTGTATATATTTAGAATTATTCATTTTCACCCCCCTGCGCGCGGACGGGAAGGCAATTTTTACCAAATTTGCATTCGTGTCCGTAGGTCGCGCGGACGGGAAGGCAATTTTTACCAAATTTGCAGCCCCCCTACGCGCGGGTAGATATCGGAGTAAAACACAACATAAGAACTTAATAAGTCATGTAGGTTTTCATATATAAACTAACAATGTTTTAGTTCCCACACCAATGTGGGACAAACTAAATGAAAGAAAAAAAATAGACTTTTTGCTCTCAAACCAATATGGGACAAAGTAAAAGAAAAAAATAAATTTTTTTGTTCTCACACTGATTTGTTAGCGTTTTTTTTTACCATACAGACAAGTCATTTAGATGTCCAAACAAACAGCATATAATGATTCAGAACCTTATTGATTTAGCAGTTCTTTACTATACAGACATCTTATTCATTTAGCACCAAATGAACTGAAACAAACAGCCCTTGATGGTTTCAGATTACAGAATCGCCTCAATTTATCAAGGCATAATGATGCAATTATAGACCGACCACACATGAACTGAGCATCCAATCAAACAATCAATTATTAGTTCATACAAATACACACTTTGTTAATTCCGTGTAATCATTCATGATTTGATCGCAAATAAACTAACATAGCAGATTTAGGGTTAGGGTTCATACCAGATGTCCGTAACAGGTGTTGAGTGAGGGTCTGAAGATGATGAATTAGTTGGTGGTTCGGATACAATGGAACGGTGGCCGGAGCCCGGAGGTCCGAAGTGAACAGAATTGTGGTTCGAGGAGGGTGGGTTAGGTTACACGTCACCTTTTTTCTTTTAAAATTTATTATTTAGGGTTATCCCTGTTTTTCTGGGTTTGACTGTACACAATGTTTTAAAAACCGGTTCAACCGTCATCGGTCTTTATATCGGTTTTTAATCCCCGGCTTTTTGGATGTTATCGAACCGTTTTGAACTGGGCGGTTTTCCGGTTCAACCGGTTTTCTGACTTTTGTTTAGAATTTTATTGTTATTTTTTTATTATTTTTTAGAGTTTAAAACTTATATTTTTGTTGTGAAATACTTATTTGGTATTATTTTTTAGTGGATTATAATTGTATTTTAACTATTTTTGTTGGGGTGTACAAGTTTATTAACATTTTTATATAAAAAAAAATACAAATCCCCTAACCGGTTCAACCGGTCCGACCGGCCCCGAAGGTTTTCCGGTTCAACTAAAAAACCGGTTTTTAAAACATTGGTTGTATGGGTTTGCTACGTTTGCAGCGTCTGGGTTTGACTAGATGGGTTTGCTAGAGGGTAAAGCCACACATCAACTCACATAAGGTCGGGGCAGTGTTCAACGCCATGGGTTGATGTCACATGAACCCACGTATAGCTTCTTTACGGGACCATATCGCTTAATGTTATAAATTTAAATTATTAACTTACAAAGGAATTTTAAAAAAAAAAGTAAAACTAAAAAAAATAGTGTTTATCTCGACCTACGAATGTGCTTGATGTATTCTCTATTATCTAGCGAACATGACTTGTTTCGTACCTTTATTTAGGACCCTTTGGAACAATTGCTATAGCATGAGTTAATATTGGACATGTAAATGCATCAAACTTTTAGCGAACCGTTCATTTTTTATTTGTTATTTAATAAATGACAATTTGAAATTTTTTATTAGTTTTATTAAATATAAGAAGTATCCCGTTCATTGATGCTTGTAAACGTTTCTACGTCTTCCTTCACATTGATAGTAAGCGTTGATCCGTTTATACCCATTTATTTACATATATTTATGTTTATTCGTTTATGTTGTTTAAAATCAATGTTTTAAAAATCGGATTGAACCGGCCGGTTCAACCGGTTGAACCGTTGATTGGTGGGTGCACCGGTTCGGTTGGGGCGGTTTTTAGTAGTTCCGGATAAAAAAAATGAACCGGTGGATTTTCCGGTTGAACCACCGGTTCTACGGTTCAACCGGGTGAACCGTTTTTTTTTAAATTTAGTTAAAACAAACATTTTTAAAACAATAAAGAGGTAGAGCCGTAGGGTTTTTCACTATTTTCTTAATTGAAGTTAACTGATCGCGCGAAAACAAATCAACACTTCGTCACTTGCCGCTAGAGATTCTAAAACAAACCATCCATCGAAGATAACTGAAAGTCTGATATTTTTTTATTAATATAACTTGATTAGAACTTATATTGATGTTATTTTGGATAATTGTAACTTGTTTTAAACTTTATTAAAGTTTCTTAACGACATTTGTTACGGTTGAATGTTTATAAAATCTATATTGTAATTTACATGTTTGAATAGTCAATCCGGTTCGACCGTCCGGGTCAACCGGTTGAACCGTTTTTTACATAAGGCCGGTCCAGTTTAAAAATCCGATTTTAAAACATTGGTTAAAATATGTCTCCTTGCTCCATAAAAGAAAAAGGCAATGGCTAGCAAGTGGTAACATTTAATTTAAAAATATAGAAAGTTCAAGAATATAGTGCGATTTCTTTTTACTTTTTTAATTTCAAAATCTTAATAAATAAACAAAATTTATGTTTATAATTTATAGTAACGAGGTATCAACCGCGCGTTGCAGCGATTCGTAAGCTGTATCAAAGTTACAGTAGGTGTTACAAATGTAGATGAAAAGTAGTAATAAAAATCTAGATGAAACATAGGTAAAGGATATTCAAATATATAGGTTTAGGTATATATAACATTATTATACTTATAAATTGTAAATATTTGTTTGCTCGATTTTCAAAAGAAATTTAACATCCACCAAATTAGTTTGTAGATAACCATTACTGAGACCTCATACATTCAAATTACATTAGAACGATTCATCACATGCTATTTGATAAAATTCAAAATTAGGCCTCTAAGTGACAACATTTATATTAGAATTCTTCAGGAATCTATAACCTTTGAACTAATAAACTATAACAAAATAATTCAGTACAATACAAATAAGCATATGTAGCATATCTTAAATGGCATGTAAGTAAAATGTTAGAACATAAAGTCCATTGTAGCCATTTTAATTCATTCGAGTCTTTAGTTAAAAATGCAGTCAAATTACTACTAATCACATAATAACTCTCACAACCTTCTAAACCCATTAAAACAAAATATGTTTAAGAAATAAAAACATTGAGATAAAAAAGAAAATTTCATTATCGATTTCATAACTCTTACTATCATAAAAATTCCATAACACTATCAGTCATAAGCTAAAACTAAGTGTGCCTTGCCTAGAAAAAATATCCATAACTCACAATCAGTTGTGTTTGGTCTGACAATTTAATTGCGGAATTTGTAGTATCAAAATAAATTGAGAAAATCAGATAAAAATATAAAATAATAAGATGAGAAAAATTTGGCTGAGAAGACTGAAGACTCGAACCCGGGTAAACGCGATGTGGTAGCTAAGATTTACATTACGTATCCGCTGAAAAATATATATAATATTAAAAAATATCAGATGTACTCACAACAACCTGACTCATGTATTAATATAGAATAGAAAACACATAAATTGTATATGTTATTTGAGTTCCCAATTAATGAGAATGATTTTCTCCCATTTCTTGTTTCTAATCTCATAAAATAAAAGGGTTTTAGATTTTAGTGTTATAAAATGAATTAGTTAAAAGTGTGCTGTTACGTTGAACATAAGATATTACATCACTGAGTGGGATTTGTTTACATATTTTATGATTTTTAGCATGGAGATTTAAATTAAATAAAGTATGTTAAATGAAAACTAAACATACATAGTTTTGATGCCTCTTTTTAAAGTAAACATACACATGGAAAGAAAACTTTGTGGGCTACTAATTTAATCAAGTGGGCTACAAATTTAATCATGTTAACAGGGGTGGTCCATATACTTCTTGGCTACATATTCTTTTTGGGCTAGTGTATCGAGAAGCAAACACTTAAAACAAAATTGACTGTAACAAAAAGTGGAGCACCCTAAGCTCGAACTCGCGACCTTATTGCCGATACTAAGTAGCAGCCAAAAATTTGTATCCATTTTTCATGATATTATGCATGGAT
Organism: Deinandra increscens subsp. villosa; assembly: GCA_039602395.1. Lineage (NCBI taxonomy): Eukaryota > Viridiplantae > Streptophyta > Magnoliopsida > Asterales > Asteraceae > Deinandra > Deinandra increscens. The sequence continues at coordinate 11,593,226 of JBCNJP010000016.1, forward strand.
CAGATATATCATGGCGAATTCTTCAGAAAAAATTCTGTCTTCCACAATGGAATCTGATAAGTGAGATTTCGAGTAAGTGTTGTGTTAAGAAAACAAAGAGATGCGCCGGCTGAGGTAAGTCACTTTTGCTAATCTTTGTCAACCACAATTTATTTAACATAGAAGGTTTTTTTTTCTTCTAGAAGAAAGTTGGTTATTGTGTTAATATAGAATTATATCATTGTCAAAAAATAGAAGCGGTATATAAAAAATAATAATAGAAACTAGTTTTGAAACCAAACAAGTGTTGACCAACTTTGACTCGATTCGATCCGGTTTTAAAACCGAACTGGTTCAGATTATAGACCCTAAACTGATTTTATGCACCAGGCCCAGAAAAAAACAAAAACCTTTTTTACTAGCCCAACAATCAAACACAATATAAAAAAAGAATCCATTCCATTTCTGAACCAATACAGATCTCAAAAAAACTTTCCATGAATGATATTTCAAACACTTGAATGTTTATGATTTTTCAAAGACATTCTATTCATAAAATGAGTCATGAAGCTACCACTTGATCATCATCTTTTCAAAACCGGGTTCGCTCCCATTCGACAAAAATGTGATATTCAATGGCAATCTTCTAATAATTAACACACCATAACATAATGTAACTAGCCTATACACTATACAACTGTATGATTTAACCATGACTCTATATTAGCTTTAAACTCCAAGATGTTGTCATTTAGATTCTTTTCAACAAGATGCAATACTCTCACACATCTTTCAGCATTTTTAAACCGTTGCCGGGTAGCCACAAGCTCTGCATTTCTCTCTCTCATATCCATCTGGACGGCTTTTCAAACTAAAATCACATTTTCTTTCATTTCCATAAGCAAACTGTAGTTACTGGCCTCCTTCCTTTTGTTAATGGCTTCCAGGTGAGTTTGAAGCCACGACACATCAATGTTGGCTGCTTCCGCATCCGACACCAGACACTCCATTTCTTTGATTTTCTCAATAACATCGTTGTTCTGAATCCGCCTAACGACTTCACAAACAACCTCAAGGAATGATGATCGCACATAATGAGTTTTGAATACACATTTGGTTGTAATGTCACCATGTTTCTTGAAAATAGCTTCAAGAATTCTTGCATTCCTCCGCTTCACTTTGTAGCCTTGGACACAAATTATGTCACTTTGAGGAGATGAGAAGTTTTCCAGCTATACCATAAAAGGGTACAGATTAGAGTGACCATAATCATGGGAATGTATAACATAACAGAGAGGCAAAGAGATACATACAGAATCCGACATTGGAGATGCATTTTCATCCAACTCGCATTTTTCCTGCTTGATGTCTAAGGGTTCTACATCATCATTGTTGTCATCAACTAGATAATCTACCCATGAATGTATTTTAGCTTTAGATTCCAAGATGTTGTCATTTAGATTATTTTCAACAAGTTGGAATACTCTCATAAACCTTTCAGCCTTCTTAAACCGTTCTTGCAAAGCCACAAACTCTGAACATTTCTCTCTCAGATCCACCTGGACAACTTTTTTAAGCAAAATCGTGTTTTCTTTCATTTTCATAAGCAATTTGTACTTCTTTTCGGTCTCCTTCCTTTTGCTAATGGTTGTAAGGTGAGCTCGAATCTGAGTCTGAGCAACAACCTCACAAACAGCGTCAAGGAATGATGATCTAACCGAATTTGTTTTAAATGCACAGTTGGCTGCAATGTCTCCGTGTTTCTTGAAAACTGCTTCAAGAATTGTTGCGTTACTCCGTTTCACTTTGTAGCCTTGTACACAAATCATGTCACTTTGAATAGATGATAACTTTTCCACCTATACGATAAAATTATACAGGTTAGAGGCAACAAAAATGAGAACTTTTCCACCTATTGGATAAAATTATACAACTTTTTAAATTTTCTTTAAATTCCATAATAGTTAGTATACAGAATCCCAAACCTGCAAAGAATTTAAAACTACTCATCCCATTTGACACGTAAATTGTTAAGCACCTCTTATTCTAGCATGTTTGGAAACACTGTTTCACCCAAAAGACTAACATAAAAGCCAAAATTCACCAGTTTTGTCCATTTAGGCCTAAATTGCCTTTTCTGATACTTTATAGGAATTGTATAACATAAAATGAGAGGTAGGGAGATACATACAATATACGAAACCGCAGACACATTTTCAACCAACTCACATCGTTCCTGCTTCGGGTCCAAAAGTTCCACATCACCATCATCATCGAGTAACTACAGAGATAAAGCAATACATGTTAGTGTGCATACAAAGTATAATTGAAGTGAAGAGTTGTAGATTTTAATAACTGTTGATTTTCATTTAATTTAAATTGTTTTCTATTGACTTTTTCAATATAGATTCGTCATCTTTTATTATGTTCTCGTATGAGTTTGAAATTCAGCTATATCTTTGATTGCATGGCAAAAAAATATGTTAATTGATATTTGGGTTCTATTTCTTGTATAATTATAATTTACAATTTACATAAGGTGAGTTTTTTTCTTGTTCTTCGGTTCTTCTACATCCATTTTTCTTGTTCTTCCATATCAGTTTATGTTGTCCAAGATTTGTTGCAGTTTATTGTTATTTATTTCATTTTCAGTTTATGTTCATGTGTTCACTGTTCTGTAAAGTTTTCTCATATTATTGCCGATTTCTGCCCTTTCCTGTTGTTCACGTGTAAGTATTTTGTTGTTTATGCTCAACTTTTGTTTATTTCTGTTGTTTAAATTCAACTCGGGTTTATTTTCTGCTGTTTGTATTTAACTTATGTGTATTTTCTGTCGTTTACGTTCAAATTGTGTTTATTCTCTGCTGTTTATGTTTAACCTCATTTTTACAACTTTAGCAGAGAGGCTATAAAACGGGTCCAAATGCAACTATATAGATTTTATCATACCTTAAACGAATTCCCACAGCCATCTTCACCATCACTATTACCTTCAGGCTGCACTTACAAAACGTTAAAAACTTTGAAAACCTCATTGGTATATAACATTATGATCCAAATAAAAGAAAAATGTAGCACTTGCTTTGTCTGCTCTTTGGTGTTCATCTGCACCAGCCTGCTTTTTCTCCCATTCTTCCCAAGCTTTTTGATTCAGTGACATGATTTGTTTTCGAACATCAGACTGCTTCTGAATATCAGCCCGGTAGAAGAAAAAAAAAGTTACAATTATGACTTTATATAATTTCAATAACTATAATTTCATAATAGATTGGAATACAACGATTCTTTCGCGGAGAAGGATGAAGAAAGATGATTCCACATTGTCTTCACAGTAGCAAAATTTTGTGCAATAGCAAGTACTTGTGGTTCCATTGCATTCCATAGAGCCATTTAAATGCCGCTATCCAAACTGCAGGATGAGTGATTCGTCGTTCACGGATTACTTTACTCGGTTCTCCAAACTGCAGGATGAGTTGCATGCTTTGTTTCCACCTACTACTGACTTGAAGGTTCAAGAGGAGCGCAACACGAAGATGGCTGTTATGATGTTTATTGCCGGTTTGTCCCCCAAGTACTCTAGCGCTCGACCATTGTTGTTGAGCAACTCTACTGCTATCAAATCTGTGGCATCCACGTATCATCTCCTACGTGAGATGTACGGTTCTGACACGGCAATTCCCGAATCCAGTGACACATCGGCCATGCTAACCACTACTAAGGGGATTGGTCGCGGATCTAACACGACTCAACGCAAGGGTATTGGACGTGGAAACGGTATTACTTGTCACTATTGTAAGCAGGACGGGCACACGAAGTACAATTGCCCAAATCGCTCCCCTGGTTCTCAGCCAACTACCCGTCCTCGAGCCAGAATAGCTACTGTGGATGAGCCCACTAACCAGACTGCCCCTACTTACACACTCAGCCAGGAGGAGTATGCTCGGTTCCAGCAACTACTATCATCTCACACAGCTAATCCCACTCCACAGGCCCACTCTGCTCATTCAGGTACATCTCCTAGTCTTGATTCATCTTGGGTTATTGATTCTGGAGCTACCCATCACATGACTGGGAACGAAGGTATCATCTCTAGCCTCCATAATATATCTCACCCACCCGTTCGTATTGCGGACGGATCTTCATGTCCGGTTCGTGGCATTGGATCCGTTGGTAATTCGACAAACCTTAATCTTTCCTCTGTTTTGCTTGTTCCTAAATTTCCTGATAACCTTTGTTCCGTAAGCCAAATCACTAAACAAAACAATTGTTCCGTGACATTTTATCCATCTTATTGTGTTTTTCAGGAGCTAGGGACGAACCGACTGATTGGCACCGGTTTTGAATCAAGAGGTCTCTACCGTCTATCCTTACCAACACATCCTAAAGCAAACATATGTGATTCCACTATCAGAGAGACTCACTACCGGCTAGGTCATCCCTCTGTAGCAGTTATGAGGCAAATGAGACCAGATTTTCCTATCTCTTCTGATTTTCATTGCGAGTCTTGTCAGCTTGGTAAACATACTCGACGTCCCTATCCTCCAAAAGTGTCTAGTCGAGTCAGTACCGTGTTTGAACTTTTACATTCTGATGTATGGGGTCCTTGTTCTACAAAATCTACCTTGGGTTTTCAGTATTTTATAACGTTTATTGATGACTATTCCCGTGCCACTTGGGTTTACTTGATGAAATCTCGTAATGAAATTAATTTCATTTTTCGTGAGTTTCATTCATATGTTCAGAACCAATTTAATACATCTATCAGAACTCTACGCACTGATAATGCAAAAGAGTATTTATCCACTGAGTTTTCTACATATTTGAAACAACATGGCATTGTTCATGAGTCCTCTTGCGTGTATACACCTCAACAAAACGGCATTGCTGAACGCAAGAACCGTCATTTGTTGGATGTTGCCCGTACTATCATGCTTCATTCTCATGTCCCTCACCGTTTCTGGGGTGATGTCGTTCTTACTGCTGCCTACCTTATTAACCGTATGCCTTCATCTGTTCTAAAAGGTCAGACTCCATTTTCCATCTTATTTCCTAAAGGTACTCCCTTTCCGCTTGCACCCAAAATCTTTGGGTGTGTTGCATATGTTCATGATCACCGTCCAGGTACCACTAAACTTGAGCCTCGTGCTATTCGGTGCGTTTTTCTTGGTTATTCTCGTGTTCAGAAGGGTTATCGATGTTACAGTCCTTCCCTTCGTCGGTACTTCACGAGTGCTGATGTTACCTTTCATGAGTCGTGCCCCCACTTTTCTAACTGTCCTACCCCAGCCTCTGATTTGTTTCCTGACCCTGAACCTGAGTCTGAATCTCCCATTATTCCCACCATTCCTCTTCCTTCGGTTCCGTCTACATCCTCATCTCCGGTCTCAGATTCCTCGAAAACTAATGATGCTACGACTGGCCTCCCGAAAGTGACACCTCCAGTGATTTTCGTGATTTTCACGTATGCTAGACGGAATAAGGATAAGACGACGCAACCTCTTGATACACAACCGGACCATGATGCAGGCCCATCCTTAGTATCCTCATCTGCAACTGAACCCAATGACTCTTTACCACCCACTACCCATAGTACCCATGATCCACCACCACTTGATATACAAACTTATGATCCACCAGGTGCACCGTATCCTGATATACCCATAGCTTTCCGCAAAGAGACTAGACAACGCTCCACCCGTTACCCTATTCAGCATCATGTTTCCTATGCACATCTCTCAGCGGAATCCCGTGCATACACCACTGCTATTGATTCTTACCCGATTCCCAAGGATGTGATGACAGCTCTTAATCACCCAGGATGGCGAAAGGCTATGGAAGACGAGATTGGGGCACTTCGGGCAAATCATACGTGGGATCTTGAGCCGCTTCCTCATGGGAAGCGTGTTGTTGGTTGTCGTTGGGTATTCACGGTTAAACTCAACCCTGATGGCTCTCTTCATCGCCTGAAAGCCCGGTTGGTTGCTAAAGGGTATTCTCAGGCTTATGGCATTGATTATGATGAGACTTTCTCCCCAGTTGCCAAAATGCCATCTGTCCGCATTTGTATCTCTCTTGCTGCCATCAATCATTGGCCGCTCCATCAGCTTGATGTCAAGAACGCCTTTCTTCATGGTGTTCTTGAGGAGGAGGTCTATATGGAGCAGCCACCCGGATTTGTTGTTGAGGAGGAGGCCTCGAAAGTATGCAGGTTACGTCGATCCTTATATGGCCTCAAGCAGAGTCCAAGAGCATGGTTTGGGCGTTTTTCTGAAGTTATGGGGGAGTTTGGGATGATTCGCAGTGCATACGACCATTCTGTTTTCTTCAGACATCTTCATGGCAGAAGGATTATTTTAGTTGTTTATGTGGATGATATCATAATCACAGGAGAAGATGAGGTCGGAATTACCAAACTCAAACAATTTCTTCAATCCCGGTTTCAGATTACTGACTTAGGACGGTTACGATACTTCCTTGGCATAGAAGTGTCGCGCTCTCCACAAGGAATACTTCTCTCACAACGGAAGTATGTCCTTGACATATTGACTGAGTGTGGATTACTGGGTTGTAAGCCGGTTGATAGCCCAATGCTTCCTACGGGGAAGCTTCTTCCAGAGGATGGGAGCCCGATGAAGGATCCAGAACGATACAGACGGTCGGTCGGGAAACTTAATTATTTGACTGTTACCCGTCCAGATATCTCATTCACAGTTAGTGTCTTGAGTCAGTTCATGGCCACACCATATACTGGACACTGGAATGCTGCCCTTCGGGTTTTGAGGTATCTCAAGAACTCACCAGGTCTTGGAATCTTGTATTCTGATCAGGGTCACTGTCGTGTGGGTGCCTTTACAGAGGAGGGAGATGGACGGATATCAGGATTCTCTGATGCAGATTGGGCAGGATGTCCTATCTCAAGACGATCCACTACTGGCTATTGTGTGTTTGTCGGTGGAAATCTTGTATCTTGGAAGAGTAAAAAGCAGCACACGGTATCTCGATCAAGCGCTGAATCAGAGTACAGAGCCATGGCAGATGTCACATCAGAAATGATATGGGTTCGCCGCCTCCTTAGAGAACTTGGGGTTAATTCTGATGATCTGATACGACTATATTGTGACAATCAATCAGCTATTCATATTGCCAAGAATCAAGTATTTCATGAAAGGACGAAGCATATTGAGGTTGACTGTCACTTAATCAGAGATCGAGTAGTAGGGACAAAAGTTGATCCTCCATCGATTCAACCGATACATATTAAAACACAGTTTCAACTTGCAGACATTCTTACCAAACCCCTTCGGAAGACCCAGATTGATTTCATTTGCAACAAGTTGGGCATGATTAACATCTATGCTCCAACTTGAGGAGGAGTGTTAAATAATATATATGTATATATCTAAATATCTAGATCTTTCTATCTAGATATTTCTTATAGGTAGTTGGTAGATAGGCATTTATTATACATAGATATTTTGTAACTTGTGTAGTATAAATAGGGGTTCTCCCCCCTTCATGTAAGATAATCAGATTTATACAATAATCTGTTTCACTTGCCAAGTCCCTGCATTGAAAATGGCTGATCACTCTCTTGCTTTATAGCATCAACATTAGAAGACTTATGGACTCCATGTGAATCCATTGGTAGACCGCTTGGCTTAGCAGTATGCTGAGCAGGTTAACAAAATTGGTTAGATGTATTAGAAACAAAATTTCTACTACATTTTTTCATATGTAAATGCCAATAAGAATTCATATAAAGTGTAGAAGTTGGTTAAGGTGCATATAGTGAAACAATGCTATTCAGATTATAGATTTTAGGTCTATGAACATTGAGTCTACTATGAAGTTATAAAATAAAAAATAAAAAAAAATAAAGAAAGAAAGAAAGAAAGAAAGAAACTATGTATCAAGTTGTTATGAGTGTGGTATTCTGGAATTTGATATATAAGAATTTAACAAAAAAATAAAAGAAATATTCAATAACAGAGAAAACTGAAAACAGATGAGAAGGTGTTTCTCTTCTTTACCTGCCCTTGTTGTACTTCATAGGCTGCCATCTTAAGCATACGATCTCCTACAAGACTTCGCAATTGCCGGAAAAATTCTTCTTTGTTAATGTTATTGCTCTGGGAATAAGTATGCATTTAGCATGATGATGGGTTGATATATCACATCAAAAACATCAAAATAATAATAATAATAATAATAATAATAATAATAAATAAAATAATCAAAAAGCATAAAAGAAAGAAATTTGAAAATAAAGATTGCTACAGGGTCTCCCCCTAAACAATACCAGTAATCGAGCATATAAACCCTGAAGTTGCCCAGCCCTGCCTTTATCAAGTTGCGGTTTTATAACACGGATCAGCGGTGCAAAAGATACTTGCTGAGCAGGCCGATTCATTGCACTAGCTGGTTGCCTTGCTGTCATTGCTTGTTGATTACCAAGTTTTTGCATTCTTTGCAACTGAGATTCGTCTTCTGAGGTCTGAACTATAAATTGAGAAGGACTTTTATCAGCATTCTGCATACTCGTAGCTTGAGACATACTGTGCTGGTCAGCTTGGTTAACTTATATCACATGAGGATTCATTTGGTAGATGTTGACTTTCTAAACCACATCTATATTGAGTTCTCTCCATTGCAGATGATTGTTGCTCTTGTGTCTGTATTTAACTTCCTCTTCACGTTTAGAAGATTGCCACAGTTGAAACAGTTGGATTGGCGTATCACTGGTTCCTTGAGATAAAGTTGTAATATTAGTAAGGTTTTGTGTTATACCAAGAATTGATAATTAGTATAAACATAACAAAACAAACAAACATATAAGCATATACAGGTAATCAATACATAAAGGAGGCTGCTCCCAGAGAGACCTCCCGACTCATGAAAAACCGCCCCCGTTTTTTTAAGGCAAAATACAAAAAAAATATACAAGGATAAATCAAGTAATCAATACATATGATAGAGGAAAAAGAAAGGAAGACATAAAACAAGTAACCAAGGGCATAAGATAGAGGAAACATGAAGGTATAAAATCCCCAAGGCCAAAGTAGCTAACTTAGCTAAGACTAAACCTAATGGCACACCTAAACTCCTACACCTGCAGCTAAAGGCAACCTAAGTGAAGGATACGCCAAGATACAAAGCCCCAACATCTCCAGGAACTCCAGTCGTCAATCATGTCCTCATAGATGTGCAAGTCTAACAAGTCCCGCCGAATCATCCTAATTGAGGTGCAAGATTTCAAAGAGAATGATAGTATAAGAGAAGCCAAGGCATAATTGACCTCACGAGATGGAATAGTTGTCAATAGCAATCATAGCAGGCGCTATAGCGCGCTATGTAGCGTAGCAAGGGGTTAGCACTATCTTAGGTTTAGCGACAAATAGCGTGATTTTCAAATTTTTTTAAATATAAATAGAGTTTTTAAGTTTCTAGAGTATATAAATAGCGTACTTTAGCTATTTTTGTTCATAAATAGCTATTATATAGAGTACATAAATAGAGTATATAAATAGCTATTAGCCTATTAAACATAAATAGAGTTTTTAGCTTATCGCTAAACATGAAATAGTGCCTGCTATTTTATCGCTACCGTTATGTAGCATATAAGTAGCTTGTCGCGATTTACCGCTATTCGCTATTGACAACTACATTGATCATGCTTCATGCATACAAGTGAATGTCTTTCAAATTCATCTTCATATAAACCTACTTCTATACTTCTACATATGTCAAATTAAATCAATGTGTTTTACTACAAGTTAAGATTCGAATTGCGCATATCTGTTAGGGCTTGAATCATATCATGAAATAGACAGACATGTAGACGAATAATGTTAAGCAAAGTTTTAAGTTTCATAAACTATGGCCTTTTTACAAGTGGCCACAATATGTCAATTGCAACTTTCTAAATCGAATCCTCATTACAGAATTGCCTCGATTTATCAAGGCATATGGAGCTTTTATTAGTTGTTTGATTTTAATAAAGGAGTTGAGATCGGGCTTCAAACAAAACAAAAAAAAAAAAAAAGGATTTAATGGATTTATGATTAGATCACAAATAAAGGAAACAAATTTAGGGTTAGGATGGATACCAGACGCCCTTAGGAGGTGTTTGAAGATGAATTAGTGAGTTAAGATGGAGCTTTTATTAGTTGGTTGTTAGGGTTTTAGGAGGATACAAGGGAACGGTGAAATGAGAATTTTTTTGGCAGTGGATCTTTTCAAAATCAATTGGTTTGTGGGTGGGAAATTTATTTTGGGATTATTATTATATTATTATTAAGTTTAGGAATTAGTTGATCATTAAGGTTAGTTAAGGGGTGTTTAATGTAACTTAAGCATTGTTATTTAATTTTTGAGTAATTCGATTTTAATAATCCAAACTATCTGATATTGGGCGATAATAGTCTAAACTTTCTGTTTGACCAGTAATGGTCCCGAACTCCTAACTTTCATTTTTGTTGTATAGAGCAGTCCTCGTAATATAATATTCTTACATTTACATTTATTTTACACTTGCTTTGCTCTTGTTTTTACTTTTATGTTTCTTCATTTTGTTAAAAATCAGCAATACGAAGCGGAAATTAATAAAAAATGTATGAAAATTATGCTACCGGGACTGCTCTAGACCACGAAAATGAAAGTTGAGATCGCCACTGATTAAACTGATAGTTTGAATTTTATCGGCCAATAGATCATTATTTGGATTATTAAAATTCAATTTGTGTAAATTAATTAATAATACAATGAAATTTCATAGATTAATAGTAAACTTTTTGTTTTTCAAACTTTTGCCACATGACTTTGGTGCTTTGACGCTCTCTACCCTAAACTTTTACAATTTGTTTTTTTTCTTTTTAAAGAAATAGTAAACTTTTGGTTTTCATAGTTTGGCCACATATGTTTCATACTCTTACATTTTGCACCATTTAACTTTTAAAGTTTTTTTTTATTTTAAGTTTTGTTGTCTTCTATTTTGACCATGAAACTTTTAACTTTTCTACTTTCGCTTTTTGTATATTTATAGTTTATACTTTCCTTACAAGACTTTTAGACTTTTACGTTTTTTACCCCTTAACTTTTTTACACTCTAACTTTTAAACTTTTCTTTTTTTGTTTTAGGTTTTGTTGTCTTCTATTTTGGCCACAAAACTTTTAACTTTTCTACTTTCGTTTTTAGTATCCTTTTATAGTTTTATACTTTCACCACGAGATTTTCAGACTTTTACGTTTTATATCACTTAACTTAGTATATTTTTATAGTTTTATACTTTCACCACAAGACTTTTAGAATTTTACGTTTTATAATCCTTAAATTTTTAACCCTCTAACTTTTAAAGTGTTTTTTTTATTTTAAGTTTTTTTGTCTTCTACTTTGGCCACGAAACTTTTAACTTTTCTACTTTCACTTTTAATATACTTCTATAGTTTTATACTTTCACCACGAGACTTTTAAACTTTTACGTTTTATACCACTTAACTTTTTTTTACTTTCGTTCAGTATACAAATTCAACCCCGCAGCAACGCGCGTGGGAGGTAAACATCTCGTTTTATGTAATGTGTGTTATGTAAGATAGTAAGAATGGAGATTAGTGTTGAAATTGAATAAATATTTCGTATTCATATATTTCTCTAATGGAGTTTAATCTTATCAATAATCTATATCGTCTTTTCATATTTTCTTCATCAAATCATTGATTACCATTGTTACGCATCAAGAAATAATTTTCATTTGATAACATGGTAGTTTGTTCCCTTTCGCTATCACCATGGAAGCATTAAAGTTAATCATGACAAATGCGGAAGGTCATGTATTTTTCATGGCATTCGATTACCAAATTATGGTCCAACACTAACACATTTGTTGTTCGCGTATGACGTGTTGATTTTGTGATAGTGGTCGCGTGGCAACATTATGAACCTTAAGTCGAATGTTACGATGTTTTCATATGGCTTTCGGACTAAAAGTTAACATAAAGAAATCCAAATTTAGATGCAATAAAGGCGAGTTCGCATTCACGTATCTAGGTTTACCAGTCAATGACACCCACTAGTTTATTCTAGTGACAAAGGTGTATGACCTCTAAACTAGAGGTCTTGGGTTCAACTTTCAAGTCCCACTTGTAATAAAGAATAAAAAAATTTGGGGTTACAAGTTGGGCCAGGGGCTTTTCTCACCAGAGGTGAGTTTCCTCCTGATGAGGATTGGAGATGATCGGGTGGGTGGTGTAATGCCCCCGTCAGTGATCCAAATTTACCGTTCAAAAAAAGAAAGGTTTACCAGTCAATGCCAATATGAATTTGACTAAAGATTGAATTTCCATTAGGGAAACATTCGAAAAAGGCTGTCTAGGTGGAAAGCAAAAACACTAATTGGAGACCGCCTAACACTTATCAAGGCGGTCCTTTCGAGTCTACTGATTTATTTCTTTGTCATCTTTCAAAGCTCCAATAAAAGTCAGTGATTGTAAATTTAAGTACACTCTTTGTTTTCCTTGGTCTCTAGTCATAAGGTTTGTTACTGGTTGTTCTCTTACCAAAATCCGGTTGCTTTGCCAATACACATGTGTTTTCACATTAACATTTACTTGTCATTTATACTACTTATATTTCTGTTTTAGCCTCATACTCATCTTTTCTCACCATATTACATTGAAAGGTCAAAAGGGGTTCTAATGTTGATACGCAGCATAATTACAACAAACTTGTGTGGCTTCAAGATCCGCCACTGCGAATAACCGTTTGATTTTGAACTTTATATGTAACATGGAAAATCCAAGAGGTTACAAATAGGCCACCTCCTTTGGTTTTATTTCTTTAGGCCGGTTGTTTTAATAAAACCGAACTGGTTTAGACCCAATAAAATATGCAAAAACCTTTTTTCTAGCCCAAAACCCAACCCAATGCAGAAAATACTCAATTTGTGCACCTATCCAGATTCAAAAACCCTTCCAGGAATCCCAACGCTAGAATGCCTTGCCGAGTTGCCACCGTGCCGCTGCACCACATTAAGCCACCACTCGGGCCTTTTGTTGCCTAACAGAATCCTGCAGCTAAGGCTATAAGGACAGAGTTTTAAATACCAACCTTTTGAAACTTTATGTTTCTCAAAGACACTCTATTTGATGAGTCCTGAAGCTGCCACTTGATCATGGTCTTCTCAAAAACGGGCTCGCTCCCATTCGACCAAAATACGAGATATTCCTTGGCAATCTGTTAATAATTACACATAATATAATCTAACTAGCCTACACAACATGATAATTTACCAATGAGTCTATTTTAGCTTCACATTCCAAGATGTTGTCATTTAGATTTTTTTTTACGAGATGCAGTACTCTCACACACCTTTCGGCCTTTTTAACCAGTTGTTGTGCAGCCACATGCTCTGCACATCTCTCTCTCATATCCATCTGGATAGCTTTTCTAGCTAAAATCACATTTTCTCTCATTTCCATAAGCAAACTGTATTTACTAGCCTCCTTCCTTTTGTTAATGACTTCCAGGTGAGTTTGAAGCCACGACATATCAATGTTGGCTGCCTTTGCATCCGATATCCGACACTCTATTTCTTTCATTCTCTCGATAGCATCGTTGGTTTGGATTTGCCTGACAACTTCACAAACAACCTCAAGGAATGATGATCTCACAGAATTTGTTTTAAACACACATCCCGCTGCAATGTCACCATGTTTCTTGAAAATGGCTTCAAGAATTGTCGCATTACTCTGTGTTATTTGGTAGCCTTGGACACAGATTATGTTTTCCACCTATGCCATAAAAGGGTACAAGTTAAAGGTGACCAAAATTGGACAAGTCAGGTAATGGGTCAAACATGCAGGGCATGTTAAATTTCCTATTTTCTATAAGTCCTGTAGTAAATAGTATATGAAACTTTATTTTAGAATTTACTATTTAATATTTGTACATCAAAATAATCAGGATATGTAATAGTAGCCAAGTTTCTTTTTTCTTTTTGTTCAATTACAGTTGCTTAAAGTTTTTTCTAACTATTGTTGTGAAATAGTGGGTCGGGGGGGTCTCTCTCTTTATCTCATGGGGTAGAGGTAAGGTTTGCCCTAATCCAACCCTCCCTAGACCTTCGAGTTTCTGTTTGAGTGGGATTTTGTGGGGTATGTTTGTTTGTTTGCTTGCTTGTTGTGAAATCTTTTATAAATGTTAAAACTAAAATACCTAAATGGAACAAATATGAAACTTGACTACTATTTAGTGATTATTCAGTTCAAGTCTAACCTGGAGTATGAGCTAATTGTGATGAAAAAAAGTTAGTAAAGTCTAAATAACAACCATTTTTCATAATTGTTCCATTTGAGTCACTTAATTTAAACAATAATGAAGAATTCAAAACGGTGTAACAATATTAAAACTTGAGTGGTGTTTTTTATTAGAAAAAAATACGAGTGACTTTACTGAAACAACATTAAAACTCGGGTTCGGCTACTAATTTATGATTGTATTCCAAATGTGATGTTATGGGTTAAACTTAGAAGGACTAAACACTTAACCCTCTTGTACTGTTTGATAAGAAAAATAGACTATTGTTCCAAGTGTACTCCCTTGCTAAGATAATCACTTATATATTTCCCCCAAATTTCCCATTTTCATATTAAATTACTTACCCCTTTTCAATTAATAAATACCAACTTTATGTTTTTTTGTATTTGTAGATGTAACTTTGATTATAAATGATTGTTGTTTCGAAATGATTTTTTAAACCTTTGTATTTGGAGATGTAATTTTGTTGTTTTTATTTATACATAAGGCTCGAACTTGGAGAAATACATAATTGGTGGTCTTAGGAAGGGAAATATATATAAAAAAATCTCTTGGTAAAAATAAGGATGAAATCGTCGCTAAATGAGTTAATTTTAATGAAACAGATAAATAAGTAATATATATGTTTTAGGAAGGGAAATATGTAATTATTTTTTGGGGAAATATGTAATTAATAATCTTAGGAACGGGTAATAAGTAACCATATTAAATATCCTAGTTGTATAAACTTTAAGAAAAAGAAAAAAAAAGGAACCCCAATCCACCCATTTTGACCCGTAAATTATTAATCACTTTCTTCATTTTAGCCTGTTTGGAAATGTTCTTTGACCCAAAGACTTGACAGAAAATGCAAAAATCCACATGGTTTTGCCCATTTGGCTCTAAATTGCCTTTTCTAATATAATCATAGGAACGTATAACATAATTGAGAGGTAGAGAGATACATACAGAATTCGACATAGGAGACGCATTTTCATCCAACTCCTGCTTGATGTATAAGGGTTCTATATCATCGCCATCAACTGAATGATTTACCCATGAGTCTATTTTAGCTTTAGATTCCAAGATATTGTCATTTAGATTCTTTTCAACAATTTGCAGTACTATCCTACACCTTTCGACTTTTTTCAAAAGTTGTTGCGCAGCCGCAACCTCTGAGCGTCTCTCTCTCAAATCCAATTTAACAACTTTTTTAAGAAGAATTGTGTTTTCTCTCATTTTCATAAGCAAACTGTACTTCTTCTTACTGGTCTCCTTCCTTCTGTTAATGGCTTCAAGGTGAGCTCGAAGCCACGTCACATCAATGGTGGCAGCCTCTGCATCTAATAACTGAGTCTCTATTTCTTCCATTTTCTCAATAAAATCGTTATTCTGAATCTGCGCGACAACTTCGCAAACAATCTCAAGAAATAATGTTCGCACAGATGCTGTTTTGAATGTACATTTGGCAGCAATGTCACCATATTTCTTGAAAATCGCCTCAAGAATTGTGGCATTACTTCGATTCACTTTGTAACCTTGGACACATATTATGCCTCTTTGTGGAGATGATTGCTTTTCCACCTGTACAACAAAATAATATAGATTGGGGGAACAACATGAGCAAGTCGGGTGGTTGGATAAAGGGTCAAACAGGTTAGGCTGACATGCCTGTTTTTCTATTTTTTGAATTCCGTTATAATGAGTATATGAATTCAGTATTAGAAATTCAGTTTTAGAGTTTGCTACAGAATATTAAAGGCGACCAAAATGGGACAGGTCAGGTAACGGGTCAAACGGGTAGACTACATGTTAGTTTTTTCTACTTTCTTTGAATCTGTAATAATTAGTATACAGAGTTCAATTTTAGAATTTACTATTTAATATTGTAGCATCAAAATAATGAGGGATATGGAACTTCAATTTATTGTTCGATTAAAGTTACCCAAACTTTTTTTCTAACTATATCATTCAAGTTTCAATGTTGTTCAATTGTTAAGATTTTTTTATAAATGCTAAAACTAAACGACCTAAATGGAACAGATATGAAACTTGAATACTATTTAGTGACTATTCTTTCCAAGTTTGACCTAGAGAGTATGAGGCTATGAGCTAATTGTGATGAAAAAAAAAAGTTACTAAATGATAATCTACGAGTGGATTTTACTTGGTACCCATTCTAATATAATCAGAGAAAGGTATAAGAGAGGTAGAGAGATACATACAAAATCCGACGGAAGAGACGCATTTTCAAACAACTCAGGTCGTTCCTGCTTGGGGTCTAAGAGTTCTACATCATCATCACCAACATCATCATCATCATCATCATCATCATCATCATCAACATCATCATCATCATCATCATCATCATCATCGAATAACTAAATAGATAAAGCAATACATGTTAGTCTACATACAGAGTACAATTATGACCAATCTGCAATCAAACAAAACAACAATTACAAAAAATGATTATGTTCTTCATTTTCACCTGTTTTCTTATTAACTTTTTCTATATACACTCTTCATCTTTTATTGTGTAATTATTTGAGTCTCAAATTAGAATACGTTTTTGATTGCATGGCAAAAATTGAGTAAATGTGATTTGGGTTTTATTTATCGTCTAATTATGATTTCACTTTACCAAAATTGAAGTTTTTCCCGAACCTTTTGCATATGTTCACATCTCTTTTGTGTATTTGTGTTTCTCCAAGCACATTCCCTTGTCTTGCCCATATTATTACCAATCTGCAATTAAACAAAACAACAATTACAAGCAAAAAGAGACCAAAGAACCCATATATATCTAAAAAATAAACACACAAAATTGTGGTTCCCCATTTATCAAAAAGAAAGCAGTTAATATGTTATCAAGTTTTTAACTCACACAATGATGTCAATAACACAATAAGATTCAAGTGACAAGACAAACGCTTGATGATCTCATAAAGCAAGTGGCATAATGTTTTTAAATGTATATAATGTTAATTAATTGTTTGATTACAAATATGGAAAAATTCGCTGATCATTTTCTATGTTTTGAGTATGTGACATAAGTAAATTCCTAAAAAAAAAAGATGCCATGAGACAGAATCTATTGTTGAATATGGAAAAATTCACAGACTATTTTCTATGTTTTAAGTATGTGACATAAACCAATTCCCAAAATATATGTCAAGAGACATTGGACAAGAAGAGTTGTTTAAGATAAATTGCATATGTTATCAAGTTTTAACCTGCAACATGATTTTAATAAGATGCTATACCTTTGTCTGAAGTCTGAACTTTTAACAACAGGATTCAAGTCACAAGGCAAAAATAAAGCAAATGGCAACGACATGCCAAATGCCTCTTTCTAAAGCGGAGCCCCATTACCGAATCGCCTCAATTTATCAAGGTATAATGATACACTTAGAGTTATTATATTATTATGGTAGTTTTAGTCATAAAAGATAACAGGGGTCAGTATTGTAAATCTCCGTAGTTAAGGGTCGTAAATAGTCGACTACCATAACTAACAATAAATCTCTCAGCTTGTTATAACAAACAATGACGGATTACTTAAGCCCTTACCAGATTCAAATGAAAACTACAAACAAGTTAGTTACTTTCTCTATCTAGACTTTTTCTTTGCGCTTATAAGTGATAAATGGCAACAAACGTATCAACTAGCAACCAGGAAACATCCCTTTGATGAGAGTTGCATTCTAGTATTTGATATATAAAAATTAACAACAAAGAAGAAGAAATATTCTATCACAGACATGTGAAAACTGAAAAAGGATGAAAAGGTATTTATCTTCTTTACCTGCCCTTGTTGTACTTTATATAGTGCCGTCTTAAGCATATGATCTCCTACAAGACTTCGCAGTTGCCGGACAAATTCTTCTTTATTAATGTTATTCCTCTGTGAATAACATAACCATTTAGCATGATGATGCATTGATAAAACAGATATATAACACATGAAAAACATTAGAAAACAAAACACAAAAAAAAAATATATGTTGATAAAGATTGTTATGGGTCTACCCCTAAACAATACCAGTAATCGACCATATAAACCCTGAAGTTGCCGAGCCCTGCCTTTATCAAGTTGCGGTTTTATAGCACGGATCAGCGGTGCAAAAGAAACTTGCTGAGCAGGCCGGTTCATTGCACTAGCTGGTTGCCTTGTTGTCATTGCTTGTTGATTACCCATTTTTTGCATCCTTTGCAACTGAGATTCGTCTTCCGGGGTTTGTCCTATATTTTGAGGAGGATTTTTATCAGCATTCTGCATATTTGTAGCTTGAGATATATGAACACTCTGCTGGTCAGCTTGCTGTAGTGATGGGTCCTCTTGGGGTCTGGTTGGTTGACTTATATCACGTGAGGCTTCTGAAACTCGACTGTCCTCTTTAGACCCAGAAAATAATTGCTCTTCCTCTTCCTAGAGGACCAAATCATCACTGAATTAATTAATTGGTTTTCCTGAAACACGTGTCTTCATAAGAGAAGAACACATACCCTGAGATTCACTCCACAAACAGAAGTTACATCATTAAGCTGCTCAATACTTCGATCTGAAAATGCTCCAGACACTCTTTGCTTCTTACTGATATGTACCAGAAAAAAATTAAGAAAAGAATACAAAGTCAGAATTTTAATTTGAAGGATATGTGAAGAGACCATAAAAACCAAACTACCTTAGTGAAAAAACAGGTGCTTCTAATGCCTTTTTCTGGCCAATGGATGGCTTTTTTGCGGAAGTCTTTGCATTACTTGCATATGCCAATGAAGAGTTTCCAGCAGACTGTATTAAAAAACTTCAACCTTTAACAAACTGAACATATATTTGAAAAGAAGATGAAACAAAAACAATGATGAAATGATATATTACCACATTCTGGCGTTCAAGTTGTGCGGTGAAGCACATAGGCTCTTGCTTATTCATAAATGTTGAGAAACCGGACCTTGACGGTTGCCAAAGGCCTGAACTTTGTTGCAACCCTAAACTACTAGTGAAATCACGGGTCTGCTGTTTAAAAGACTGTGAGGACATATTCATATTTGCAACAGACGACCGTGGAAAGGGCATACGATGTTGATGTGGCTTGCCAAGTCTCTGCATGGAAATTGGCCGATCCCTCTCTTGCTTAATAGCATTAACGTTAGAAGACTTATGGATTCCAAGTGGATCTGACTGGTGTTCCGATAATCGTGGTTTTTGAGCATTATTATCCATTGGTAGACTGTTTGGCTTAGCAGTAAACTGAGCAGGTTAAAAAATTGGTTATATGTATTCTCCATCATCCATATATGAGCAAAAGCACATCACATCTATCTATTAGAGACAAAATATTATACTACATCTGTTCATATGTAAATGCCAATAAGAATTCATACAAAGCGTAGGAGTTGGTTAAGGTGCATATAGTAAAACAATGCTATTCAGTTTATAGAATTTAACTCTCTGAACAATGAGTCTACTATGAAATTTGAAGGAAAGAAGTAGGTATCAAGTTGTAATGAGAGTTGTATTCTAGTGTTTGATATATAAGAAATTAACAACAAAGAAGAAGAAATATTCTATAACAGACATGTGAAAGCTGAAAACTAGATGAAAAGGTGTTTCTCTTCTTTACCTGCCCTTGTAATTTATAGAATGCCTTGTTAAGCATCTGATCTCCTACAAGACTTCGCAGGTGGCGGAAAAATTCTTCTTTATTGCTCTGGGAATACATAGCCATTTAGCATGATGACGGGTTGATAAAACAGATATATAACACATGAAAAACATTGAAAAAAAGGTAAAAAGGAAAGAAATTTGAAGATAAGATTGTTGCAGGGTCTCCCCCTAAACTATACCTGTAATCGAACATATAGATGCTGAAGATACATGGCCCTGTATTTATCAAGTTGCGGTTCTATAAAAGGACGCAATAGTGCATAATCGAAATCCTTAGCAGACCGATTCATTGCATTAGTTGGTTTCCCTCTTGTCATTGCTTGTTGATTACACATTCTTTGCATCCTTTGTAACTGAGATTCATCTTCTGGGGTCTGTCCTATATTTTGAGCAGAATTTTTATCAGCGTTCTGCATACTCGTAGCTTGAGCATATGAACACTGTGTTGGTCAGCTTGCTACGGTGATGGATCTTCTTGGGGTCAGTCTGGTTGACTTATATCATGTGAGACTTCATTTGGTAGATATTGACTTTCTAAAACAGATCCATATCAGTTATCTCCATTGCAGATGATTGTTGCTCTTCATGTTTAGAAGATTACCACTGTCAAAACAGCTGGCTTGGAGTATGCTTGGTTCCTTGAGATAAAGTTGCAATATTAGTAAGGTTATGTGTTATACCAAGAGCTAATAGTTGGTTTTAAAAATAAAAATAAAAACACTCAAATCGTAGAGTCGGGATAGCGAGATGGGGGCAAACCTTACCTCCGGGCTCATGAACCAAACAATCCCCCCCCCCCCCCTCCCAATCCCTTTTTTTAAGGCAAAATACAAAAATATACAAGCATTAAAAAGAAGTAATCAACAACATAAGGTACACGAAACGTGAAGGCATAAACATGGCTAAATGAAGGCACTCCTACACCTACGGCTAAAGGCAACCTAAGTGAATTAGTATAAGCCAAGATACGGAGCCCCAACATAACACACACAGACACTAACTCCTAAAAATCCCTAACCCTTATCCGGCGTCTCCATGAACCCCTTTCACCGATCACTTCCTCAGAGAGGCGCACGTCTCACAAGTCCCACCAAATCTTCTCATCTCACGCCAGTTCCGGTCTTCCTCTACTCCTCTTCCCCTCCATTGTGAGGTGCAAGATTTCAAAGAGAAATATAATATAAAAGAAGCCAAGGCATACTAGACTTCACCATATGGTCAATAGGTACAACTACATTGACCATGATCACAAGTCAACGCCTTTCAAATTCATCTTCATATAAACCTATTTCTATACTACTACACTTCTGCATGGGTCCAATTAAACCAGTGTGATTTACTACTAGTAAGTCAAGATGAGTCAAATGCCTCTTTCTAAACCAAACCCCCAATACAGAATCGCCTCAAGGCATGGTGATAAAATCAGTGTTGCTATATTAATGCAACTAAACACTTGGTTCATAAAACACACAAAATTTGTGATTCAGTGTAATGTATTTATGATTAGATTGCAAATAAGAAAACAGAATTAGGGTTGGGATCCATACCAGACGCCCTTAGGAAGATGAATTGCAGAGAGAGTAAAGATGGAGTAGCTGTGATTAATTAGTTGGTGGTTAGGGTTTGATGTGAACGGAGTTGGTGGTCCGATGGCGGGAAAATGGGAGCTAGAGTGAAGAGTGTTGTGTCAGACAATCTTTTTTCTTTATCTTATTATCATCTTTATCCTTTTACTTTTATTTTTTATAATGATAGATTTTTTTGTAATCACTAGTGATGGTAATGGGGCGGGTTTAGAACAGGTTTTAGTAATCACAACTCCACACCCGGTTATAAAAATGAGTCTCATACCCGGCTTAAAACCCTTCGGTTTATAGCGGGTATTTACCCATCAGGTATCGGGTATACCCGCCGGTGTTGGACGTACCCGTCGTCTGATATATATCGGCTAACTATAAATTTACATTTATCATAATTATAATAAAAATATCTCAAATAACTAAACATATATAAGTTTAATAATATATAAATCAATGTTTTTAACAAATAACTTAGTATTATATACAAAAATAGAAAATAGATAAATAAAACCATATAGCATAATTAAAAATAAATAAATAAAACAAAGAAAAAAATAGCGAGTATATATTATCAGGTAATCAGAACGGGTAAATGCGTATATCACCAAATCTCATACCCATCTCATATCCACAAAAAATTTATCAAAAGTTATCACATACCCGATTACCCGACCCCATACCCGTCTCATGTGTGTCTGGTTTCAGGTTTTCCCGTCGGGTTCGACTTTCATTGCTATCCATACCCACCACACATGGTTTGAACCCTTTTTATCTGAAATATCTTAATTAGAAGAATATAACTTAAATTATTGTTATTATATATATTTACAAAAATAATTGGTGGTCCAAGACACAATGTCAACTATTCATATGTTGACCAATGAGGGCATGACACGTGTCATGCCTAACCAGTAATAGCATGACATGTGTCATTTTTAACCAATACATTTTTCCACCCAATAATTAAATGACACGTGTCATGTTGTTTTTTTAAATTTTACGTTTTATAACACTTAACTTTTTTACTTTCGTTTTTAGTTTTTTTACTTTCGTTTTTAGCCTTTTAACTTT
Source organism: Deinandra increscens subsp. villosa (assembly GCA_039602395.1). Lineage (NCBI taxonomy): Eukaryota > Viridiplantae > Streptophyta > Magnoliopsida > Asterales > Asteraceae > Deinandra > Deinandra increscens. The sequence continues at coordinate 11,615,817 of JBCNJP010000016.1, forward strand.
CGTTTTTAGTATACTTTTAGAGTTTTCGACTTACGTCATCCTTTATAGTCGTTAAAAGGTGACCCGTCGCAACGCGCGGTGGTCAACTTTCAGACCACTTTTAGAGTTTTTGACTTTGCTCACAGCGTTTTGAAAAATGGGTATTAGGCCGCGTGTCATGTACATGTGGTATTTTTTTCAGACTTAAGCGCAAGTGAACAACTTTTAAATCACTTTTAGAGTTTTCGACTTTGGCCACGGCGTTTTAGAACATAGATGGCCCGCCGCGAAGCGCGGGCGGATCACCATCTTGTTATATATATTAACAATTGTGAGTTAACTCAATTTGCACACGTGGTTGATGCTGATTTTTTTTCGGTTCTGCATTACACTTTTCGGTTAGATATTTAGCTTTCCACTTAATACACAAATGTTTCTTTATGCGGGTGGTTCGTTGTTTGTTATTGGACATAGAGGACGCCGGCTCTACTCCTTCTGGCTACCATTTTTTTTGTTTTTTTTCTTTTACGGTTATATGCACCTGATTTGAACACTTTCAGTTTGAGCTTCCTTCTCTACTGTTCTTCCTAATCGCCCTTTTTCTCCATTGTTGAGTTAGGGTTAGGGTTAGGGTTAGGGTTAGGGTTTTATCAAAAGAAGAAGCAATGAATGAAGCTCCCATCAGGACTGCACGTGGCTCCCTGCCTCCGATAAAAGCTCTGGCCTATGGAATCCGGATGACCTCTCCCTTGTCCGTACAAACACCAGTCATTGTCTCCGGAGCTGCTCATCATTCTGGAAAAATCCATAATGTCAAATCTAACAACACTATTGCTAGCTACTCTTGAGGCTCCTCCTTCCTTTTGAAGTCGTCTGGCAAATGCATTTTGATCCTAGGGTATAATAATAATAATAATAATAATAATCATCTCCTTTAACCTTTTGGCTTCTGTTTATGATAGTTTTTTGTTTAAATAGTTAGAAATTTGTCCATGACTATACCAAAATAATTAGGCTTTAACTGATTACTTGCTGATTTTGTTATTGTAACTCCTTTCGGCTAATATTTCGATTCGATTTACCCTTCAATGATTCATATGCTCGCCTCTTTACTTTTAGTAAGTGATATTACATATAGATTGTTAGGAAAATACATTTCAGATCTTCAGTTTCATGCTCCCAAAATGTTGATATATCAGTCTTTATATTATTGATAATTACATACTCAAACCAAATGATGGTGTGACAGGGTACCACTCTTTCTGTTGTGTATCACTTAAACTATGGGATTCTCTTTTTTACTTTTCAGGTCTACAACATTCAGTCCGGATATAAGTTCTGTTTTTGTACTTGGATCGATGTCCATAACAGTTTAGTATAATGTTGTGCTTCTAAATTGCAAGTTATTTAAGCAAGCATTGTGCGTGAGTTAAAACAGAAACGAATTTGGGTGGACGAACCAAATCTAATAGGCCTTAACAGTGACTTTTGTATTTATGATTCTTTCTTCGTTTCTAGCTTTGCTGTAGGTGTTTGCCTATACCTCTTTGGTACTAAGCTGTTTGCCAATCAGTGTTCTTGCCTTTTGGATGGATTAGTTGTTGTTTCTAAATGGGTGTAAGCAGGTGAATGTGTTTTTAAACCTGGCTTGAACTATGAATTTTTTTGATTTAAAAACATCTGATGTGTGTGTTTTTCATTATGAGATTTGGCTAATTTAGTAAGCAAAACAACATGTAAGCAAATTGAATATTTATCCAAGTTTATTAGTTGTATTGTTGTTGTTGTTGTTGGATTGAAACAGATGACTTTAGTTTTTGAGGTTTCTTCTTATTTTGGCTTTTCAGGTGTCAATTGGCTATTCTCGCTCTCAAATTTGGGTATAGCTTTTCCTTTCACTTTCTGTTTTTGTTTTTTTTTTATGTGAAACTTATATTTTCTTCTGATTGTTATGTTATAATGCTTTTAAAAGTGTTAGTAGTTAGTGTTTTCTATTATAAATTCTGGGCAATTTAGTGAGTTGCATCCGACCCTTGAAGGTCATCTTAAAAATGGTCTATTTAATCATGTTTTGCAGTTTGATGTCAAGTATGTTCAGGTTTTACTATTTTTGCTTTGGTAATCAATTTATACCACTTAGGCCTCTGATTCTAAATCTTTTCATGCTCAAGTTTGTGCCAGCCCGGTACACATCCCTACGAGAATGAGCTTCATATTAGTGATTATCATGAAAGGTGATTTGAACAATTTCACTACTGCTATGTAGATTCCAAACCATAAATGTGCATATTTTTAACATGATATTTTACAATAATATTTGAGAATGACATGGTATTTGGTATCTTCCCATAAATGAAAGTAACCAAATGTTTTAGCTAAGTTGTATTATTTTCTTTTAATACGTTAATGAATTGACTCCATACTCATAATTTATATAATAGATTACTGCCATCTTTTTTGGTTTGCTTTACAGATAGTTAAGAGAAGAATTTTGCTCCTTTTGTGTCATTCAACAACAGTAGAACTTCATGAGTTCTAGCAGGTTTTATAACATGTTCTTTATCCTCTGTTCTCAATTTTAGGAACATCTTGAATATTAATGAATGATAAATGCCACAAATAAGTTAACAAATATTATTTAACTACGCTAAGGTTTATTTTCTTAGCATTGTTCGTGATGAGTGTATACACAATCTGCAAATTTAGATCGAGTTTTTCTAAAAGCTCATTAATTAATGTCTGTTTCAGTTGAATTCCTCTTGATCTAATCTTTGATTGTTGATGTAAAAGCATCATTCTAAAGAGTCTTCTACATAGGAATCAGGTAACGTTTTTCATGGTTGAATTCAAACTAACTTCGTTTTCTAAATGAAGATTTGAATGACCATAATGATTTGTTTTTTGCTTATGACATGTATTGTGAAGAATAATTGAGGTATTATTTGATATTCTTTCAATTGCATGAAGCTCTTTTAAATGGAATTAAATGCTGAGGTGGTTTATATTGTTTGTGCAGCGGAATTTTTGGAGCCAAACTAAACAATATGTTCATTCAAGTCTCCATTGACAATGAAGATAGTTCCACCCAGAGGTACATACATATTGCTTTCCTTATGCAGATTTTTCTTATATACATGTAGCTTATACTGTCGTTGAATCTTGAACAACTTAGTTAAGAACATACATTTGTGGTAATAGCCATTCAATCATTTATCGAGGCCATTACATTTTGCGACCTTTAACTGAATTAGGATTCTTCAACGCAACTCAATAAATCTTTATTTGTATATCTATGTTGAGTTTGCTAGAGTTTTAAAAGTTTTTGCCCGTTTACAAGAGTCTTAGTTTTACAGAAATAGTGAAAGAAAGCTAAATATGAAACAAAAAAAAAAACCCTATATCTACATAAAAACAATATGACATCTAACATCTGACGTGTCGCATCCTTGCCGCCCTTTTTTGATTGTAGCCTTGCTATGTCACATGGTCTAGGCTTCTATCTCTTCTATACACTCGGCGGGAAGTTTATGTTTCTTCTACGCTTCTTCTCGCCGAACTCTCTGCCGATATTTGCCCCGCTTCTTCTTCAGGTAATTTACAGATGTTTACTTTTCTATGCTCTGATCAGTTTGTGTTTATTGTTTTGTGCTATTAAACTGTTTAGGTTTGTATTAGAGGGTATATATACAGTGACATGATGCTAATTGTTTAGGTTTGTATTAGAGGGTATATATATATAGTGACATGATGTTAGCTTTGAGATCAGACTTAGGGTGAGTTGTTAGCCATAATCTCTTATTCTCCTGCTGATTGTTAGGGAAGAAACCAATAGGATTTTAATTTTAAGATCAGATCTAGGGTAAGGAGTCGGGCTTTTTTCCCGTCCTTATTGTTAGGGAAGAAACAAACAGGTTATGAGTTTAGTGGTAGTTATTAATACAGATAATAGAAATCTTTTTGAACTAGGCTCTTGAGGTTGTTGATAAAGGTCAATTATTTACCTTGTCAGACCTTTTAGGTTAAGAGATAGTTACCATTTGTTACATGTATTTGTTGTTATATTTTAGGTGTGGTGAATGACAGGGTATAATAAAAGTTTTGTGCATATTTTTACTCATTGTTACGGAAGATACAAACAGTGGTGTTTTCATAAAGTTTTTAGATGATATGATAGTATACTCTTGCCTAATGAAGATTGCAGATATTATTGTTGGCTGGTAGATTTTTCTTTCTTTTTATTTAGAAGATGCCAGTATATCACAAACTTTTTCCTGCATCTTCTTAGGTTAGGAAGTGATTAAGCTGTTTCTGATTTTCTATATGATCCCAGCTCTGCCTGCTATAAAATCTTTAAATCGTCGGGGTATTTGTGTACCGCGCGATGCGGCGGTCTTGGCCATATAACAGCCACACATCCACTGTACAGTTATACGGTTTAAGTTTGGTGCATACATTTTGTAACTTACTATGGACACAGGGCAACAGAACGCCCGGTGAAGACAAACAGACAATTATATAACATTTGTCTTCAAAAGTAAGTTTCGTCACTGTACAGTTATACGGTTCTAAATTTTTTTATAATGAATATGTAGTGTAAAAGTAGTGTATATAATAACTGGTACTGTTGTTGTTGACGGTTTCTAAGACTAGATTGTATCATTGATGTCTATAACAGTGTATATAAACAACTTTTAAGTTACAGCAGCTAATTATAGAGACATACCTACACCATCTTGCAGATCTCTTTTGACAGTGGAGTAGGTAAGAACTGCGGGGGCATGTACTGGAGGTGTATGTGGTGGGGCGACAGGTGGTGCAGTTGTAAGTGTAGAAGCTGGGCTGAGGTTTTCTTTTGGTTACTGTTTAGTGAATTAAGGAATTGAGTGAAATATGATAGACAAAAACGTTCACTGTAAATCATTTGTTTACTGAGACGACAATAACAAACGATATAACACATAATATAATAAAGTAATATCACATACACTGGTTGTGCAACAGGAATTAGCTAAGGTGAGTCCATGTGATACTAATTTAAAATTTCGTCTGGACATCTCATGTGTTATGAAACAATTGTATAAGAGCTATTAAAAGTTAAATGTTTCAGTGGCATGTGAAGGATCAGATCATACTTTAAGGATTAACTTGTGTTGCTGAAAATTCACTACACGACTGGGCCAGATATATAACATGTTAAGAAATAAAGGCCCTTGTGTTATGCCAACACTAAAGTAAACAATTGTATAAGAGCTATTAAAAATTAAATGTTTCAGTGGCATGTCAAGGGTCAAATCATGCTTTTAAGGATTAAATTTTGTTGCTGAAATTTCACCACACGATAGAGCAACATATATAGCCTTTTAAGAAATAAAAGCTTTGTGTTAATAAAGAAACCACAAAAACCAAAAAAGTATGCAGGTATTCTTAGAGGACACTGCCTTACCTACAACTATATGTATTCGGCTGCGTTACTTATAAACGTTGATAGCAGAAACTTTGCTGCCTGTATAGGATCTTGTTAGTAATTGCTTACTGTTGCAGCTATTAAGGAAGCTACTATCGGGTTATTGGATGATTTATGGTTATGGGTGCGTATGTGTTCTATTATAAAAGGATTTCTGGACAAATTACATACGTAGGGCGGTAGGCTGTAATCATAAATTACAAGGTTTTATGTGTTTCCATATGTAGTAAATATAATCTATTAGAAAGTGTCAGCAACTTTTTTTACTTATTGTTACAGAACACACAAACGTTTAACGGTTTTGGTGGTGGTCATTGGTAGAGATAAGTGGTCTTATTATAAGATAGTTACATGTAGCTGCCTCTTTAGTGTTTTCATAAACTTTCTAGATGACATGGTGGTATGCTTTTGCTTTACGGTTTATGTCGAGGATCTCTTTAGGCAAGAGACTAGCTACTAATATTATATGTGAAGCTTTCAGCTCCTATTGTTTGAGTGTTGCAGAAAGATCTGCACTTCCCTTTTACAAAAGCATAGGAGGGAGGCGCCTCCTTCCTAAAAAGAAAATGGCGGCTTCACGACTGCTGCCTGCTCTCTCCTTCTTCGGCACTTCCCAGTCTAAATACTGCTTAGAACCTCAGCCTAATACTATGTTATACCACAGGTGCAGGCAACTTTTTTACTTTAAATCTCCTAAAATCATATGCAGATCAGGTTTAGATTTATTTTCTAAGTAGACCAATTTTTTTCCAATTTTCAGACAGGTTACTAAAATGAAGAATAACGTGACGAGTATACTGTTCTTTATGATCACGACCGGCGCAAAGCGCGTTCAAGATCTTCCCCTAGTTTTGTTCTAATCATAAGTTGATGCTTTGGATTATCCATGCGAGTGGATCTTGGTTGTTTCTGGGGTGCCGTTCTCTCTGCGGAATGGGTTGTTTGAGGCTGCTATGGTTATCAAATGGCTTAAAAATGGGTGGGGGGCTAAATGGCCAATCTGCTGGGGCTAAATGGCGATTGGGTGTACTTCATTTCATGTATGATTTTTTTTTTGGTGGCGTGTGTGAGGTCATCTTTTCTTGGGGGGTGTGGCTCTACTTTGGCACTTCGTATCGTCTTGGTGGGTCGGGTGTGCATGGGTTTGATTGTTGGCTGGGTATGCGGTGGGTTGCTGTAAGGGTTTGGGTTGGGTGTGGTTCTATGTGGTGGCGGGTTATTTCGAGTGGTGGGGCTGCAGAGATGGCTCTCATTGATCTGTTTTGTGGTGATGGTCGTGTATTCTGTGTTCTCTGTTTTTTCGAGCCGGTGGTGTTCTTGAGTCTGTAGCAAAGTGATTATCTATTCATTCATTCTATTAATTCTGAGACTATATCGTTATAAATGCCGCTTTAGAGTAGATGTGGCGATGGAAATAGAAGAGGTGATGGGGAGTTGTGGGTTGCGGATTCGTTTTTTCTTTCATGTCCTATGAGGTGTCGGGTCGTATGTTCGGTGGATGGAAATTTTGGAAAGGATACATGTATCGATCCCGGTTCGACGACATATATTCATGTTGATGGGGCTGGATGTGTTTCTCTCCTTTTGTTTTGGTGAGCTGAAGATTTTGTAATGCTGGGTTGTGCATGTCAGGGGCTGCATTTTTCTTGCCTCATGATGCTGCTTTCTTATGTCTAAGCTGGGTTGTTTCATGGTTTGGATGTTATTTGTTTGTTTGGTCTTGTTTCCCTTGTGTTTTTCTTTTGTTTTTGTTATTGTTCTTGGACCTATTGTACTGTTTCGCGCCTTCTTAGCTCCTCGCTAAGTGTCGTTTGCGTGTGTTTTAATCTATTGGCTATTAAAAAAAAAAAAAAACTAGATTGTTAAATGGTTAATCTATAGAGACAAGGAGATGTGTAGCTTTGTGAACAAAATCAGATGTGCATTAAGTTTGAACATACTATAATGCTAATTAGGAGTTCCAGACTTCCAATTGGTGGTTCACATGCTCTAATCATCATTTTCAACAAGTTAATATTTTCCAAGTGGGGTGGCGATTGAGATGCTTATTAAAGAACGTTCTCATATCTCTTTAAATGTTTTGCAGTCTTTTTTTTTATTTAAACGGCCAATAAAATTATATAAATAAATGCTTTGCGTCTTTTTTTTTGAATAGACAACAAAAAAAAAAGACAATAAAATTACATTAACAAAACTACCAAGATGGTAGATACAAGTAAACCATGAAAACACAAAAAAACATACAATAAGCACAACTACATTATACTATACTAAAGCGACATCAATCAACCCAATCAATTGCTTTCTTCGCACGACTTTTGAACCAGAGATACCCGAGTGTTTTAGTGCCTTCAATGATTTTTTTCGATGATACCGGTACTTGATTGAAAACCTTCTCGTTCCGTGATTTTCACAGATTCCAAATGGCCGTGTATATCACCAACTGCACTAACATTTTCCGCACAGAATTACCTCCGATGTGTCTACGCATGGTGAGTAGATCTTATATAGAAAATAAGTAAAAGCTGAAAATTGCACACCATCTACCAATAAACTCTCAAACGGATTGTGCAAGACCACATTTAATAAAAAGATGGTTTCTGTGGTCTCTTCAAAATCATCACACTATGAATACCCCTAATTGCTAAAGCCTTGGTAGTATATTTAGTTGCAATATAAAATGAATGCGTATATTTATTATTATTAAGTAAACCGCGGGTTTACTTCAAATTGATTTGTGGCATTCAAAATTATACAAATCATATTTAGTTGATTTTGCAGTACCTTTTTAGTTTGGGGTTTTTTTTTTTGAAATGTCTAAAAGTTGATTGCCATTACATAGAGCACTCCCATGAGCAATGATCATATTGTAACATATTATAATAGCAAAACTCATAGGTTGATGGAGATCATGTTATTGCTTCAAGAAGGTATATTTCGGGGAGACGGTGTTGTCTCTCAATACGGCGTTCTCTCTCAGTAACCAATAACTACTACTGTTCATGTTCTATGGCCACTAAAATTTCATCATGTGGCATTTTGTTTTTATTTATTTATTTTTTTCATTTATGCGGCTGTAGATTATTACTTTGTTTGTGAATTAAAAAGGCGAGTGACAATCTCGTTCATATATATATATATATGTGATTCACATGGAGTCGTCAAATAGCCCTTTATCAAAATTAAGTCGATCGATGAGAAGGATCACAAAATTCAAACCATCTTCCTTCACTGTTTTTTTTCTTGTAATTGATCAACCAATTAAGCACTATATTCAAGATCACAAACCAGGACCAAATTCGACAGATTCACTCGATCGAACACCGCCACTCCCATAGGACTGGAGGGACGGATCGACAGACTCGAGCTAGTTACAGACGCACCATCGGCTAGCAGTACTTGGAGTACGTAAATTATTGCAGTTTCACAGGCAGGAACAAGATTATACATATGATCCACAAATTAATTGACATTCTGCATGTCATTTCTTTGGATTAATTGAAAACTAAGTAGATAAGAAAACACAAACAAAGTTACCGAGATTCCTAGTTAGCTACTTCGCTAGTGGTCCATCCATCATCTTTTACAAACAAAAGAAATTATGTACTAATATATTGATCATAAAACCACAGACTCACAAACTAGCTAATCTGCTTCCACGTCCGCCTTCCACGCATTCTTCTCCTTCTTATCCGCTTCTATCATCTTTTGGATAAGCAATTCTTGATCGTTATAGTAGCGGTAGAGCGTACAAGGGTGCTGATCCGGGCCATACGAGAAGTGTAGTTCTTCAACGACTAGCTCATATCGCTCGGCTAGCATATCGTGCACCCATTTGTTATGTGCCCCACTTCTCTTATAAAATAGATGAAATTCCCCATCCGGGGAGAGACACTGCGTTGCCCCGTGAAGGCACTTTGTCACTTCAGCTGGGTCATCGACCTCCCGACAAATAATCCGATCAAAACGGATCCCCATCTTTTTGAAACGGTGATCGGTAAGAAATTCTCCAACTGACAACTTCCATATAACATCCTTCTCCTTTTGCTCCTCCTCCTGCTGCTTCTTCTTGTTCTGGTTAAGCTTCTCTTTCAACTTTTTTAGGTTGTGTAGGCGGCTTGTATTTTTCAACTCATTGCTACCTGTTGTTTAAAGAAGAAATAAACAAAAAATTAGTTTCCATCGATCGATCGGTTTTCTTCGGTGAGATCATTAAATATACTTTTGTAGCTATCAGTATGTACTAGATCGATTCATTAAGTTCAGGTGAATCAGAACGAATAGATCTAACATCTAATTCAATTCATGAAAAACTTGCAGCAAATTATATGTGTAAACTAGTTACTTAAACTAGTTACTTACCAGCTTCTATGCGCGAGGAGGTCCAGAAGTTCTCACTCTTAACGAAATTCTCCAAGATCCAATTTGAAAACTCAAAGTTGTCCTCATTCAACACAAGGACTTTCGTGTCCTCTGTGTAGAGCTTAATCTTCATCAAGTTTTTCATCACATCACGAAAATATGTTGTTATATCTCTCTCGAAGAAATTGGTACCATTTAGAAGGATATTGTAGTAACGGAACAGACTACAGTGTTGATCTGTCCCCCAAGTTAATTGCAACTTATCCACAACGAGCCCATGATGCATCCCTAGTTCTTCATGAGCCCATTCATCATGGGTTCCATTTCTTTTATAGTAAAGGTGAACCTCCCCATCCGGGGAGAGACTTCGCTTTGCGCCCACAAAGCAATCTGCTACATCATCTGGTTTTACGAATTCCCGACACACGATTCTATTAAAAGGGCGTCCCTCCTTAATTCGGCCCTTTTAATAGAATCGTGTGTCGGGAATTCGTAAAACCAGATGATGTAGCAGATTGCTTTGTGGGGGCAAAGCGAAGTCTCTCCCCGGATGGGGAGGTTCACCTTTACTATAAAAGAAATGGAACCCATGATGAATGGGCTCATGAAGAACTAGGGATGCATCATGGGCCCGTTGTGGATAAGTTGCAATTAACTTGGGGGGACAGATCAACACTGTAGTCTGTTCTGTTACTACAATATCCTTCTAAATGGTACCAATTTCTTCGAGAGAGATATAACAACATATTTTCGTGATGTGATGAAAAACTTGATGAAGATTAAGCTCTACACAGAGGACACGAAAGTCCTTGTGTTGAATGAGGACACTGAATACTCACTCTCTTTCTCGGTTTTTTTGCCGGATGCAAAGCCGGTTCAATCGTGTTCTCCCAACCGGCGGTAAAAGCATCACACGGCATCACGCGCCGCGAGATTCATCCGGCCGAGCAGCCACCGTCATGTGAACGCCACGCTCCTCCATCGGCATCGGAAACCACCGTCACATTACGCCGCCGCCTGCGACATGTTTGGATTTATTCTTCGTGATTTATTAACTTGTTTTTATATTGATTAATTATTACAGATGATAGATCTGTTGAGCTGTTGTCTTCTAATTAAACATGCACACTTTAGAAAATTAAGCAACTACATTCATTCTTCTAAGTTAAAATAATAGACACAATTTGAAATTGGTCACTCGAACAGAACAACCAGAAGTGTTAAAACTCATGTCAAATTGTTCACTTAAGCAAAACAAACAGAATTGTTACCGATTACCAAAGTTGCGATGAAGATGGAGATGGTTGTTGTGCGATGAAAATGGCCGATGGCTGCTAATGTGATGAAGATTGAAGACAAGATGGCTGTGATGTGAAGAGGAGAGGAGATGGAGATGGAGGCTGCAAATCTGAGATGGAAACTTGAAAAAGAAACCCTAAATGTTGACTGAGATGGAGGCTGCGCATTTTCTTGTAACAAAAAGAAACCCTAAACTTTAACATATATATATATAATATAACTAGTCTTTTATACCCGTGCATTGCACGGCTGGGGGTAAAAGAAATACTAAAATAAAAACAATAATAATCTACCATATATAATTATTTTCTTTTATTACATAGATTAATAAAAGAAAAACATATGAGACTAACTAACAAACCCCCCTTGCCTCATATGACCGACCTGACCTGCAAAACAACTCTTTCTAAAACTCTTTTTTATTCACTTAGTCATTCATTTCCAATAGTAAAATGTCTAAAATACAATAGAACCAAGCTCCATTATATAGATAGATAATAAACAAAAAGATTTTGTTGAGTTGTCATCACCACATACCTCGCATATAAAAATAATTTTATAATTGAACTAATTTTAAAAATTTAAGGTTAAAATAATAATAAAATATTTGATTCGATAAGGTCATACATGCGCTATACCAGCGCGAAGGGCATTTGATGGCGCGAAACACCGCCCCCATCCGTGTGATGGGGTGGCACAGTGATATCTCGTGAACATGTGAGGTGGCACGGTGATATCTCGTGAACATGTTGTCGCCGTAATGGAAGAGAAAAGACCTTTCAACAGTTTGGGATTTTAAAAAAATCTAATAAAAACAATCGAAAAAACATTATGAATCAAGTGTTCTAAAATCAATCAGACTGAAATATTAAATAAATGTAAAACTATAGAAAAAAATGCCCAAAAAAGATATGAATTTTACCTTTCTTGTTGATTTTAGCAACAAAATTATAATTAGGTTCCGAAATAGAAGTCAACTTTCATTTTATTACGGATTATAGCAACCAAGTTACACCCTCGGCCCAAACCTCTCCACATTCCTATCTCATGTATAATAACCTACAAAATGTAACATGGGATAGGTAAAAGAATGTGTAGAAACATACCAGTGGTGAGAAATTCCTCTCAACACAATTTTGCTTCTTTCAACAAATCTAAGACATGTTTTCCATCTTAAATTTGGCAATTCGAATGGATCTGTAGTGTAATAGCACTTGAATTTTAATTAAAAGTGGTGTTAACAACATATTTAATCAAAATAATGAAGAAAATGATCCAATAAAATCGAATAAAACACAAAAGTTGAATATAAGAGAACAAACAATGAAACAAATTTAAAAAAGATAGAAGACAGTGGCAATATTTGCATAAATATGCATTGTATAAGCAGAATTCATAACATATGTAATTATAATCTTTAAGCCTTCATCATAGGCTATTCCCATAACAAAAAAAATCTTAGATGTTTTTTATACATACAAAAAATAAACATATCTATATACTATACCTACTCATGATGCTTGATGAATCTACCTATATATTATACGTGATTACATAACTAATAATCTATTTCTTCAAAAGCGATTTGAGTAGGTTATAGGACATAAAAACATTTTGGACGCCTTTCAAACAGCTTCTCTTTTAGCTTTTTCATTGGACCCATACGTCCGAGGTTATAAGAAAGAACATAAACCAAATCAAGCTCTAAAAAAATAAGGTACTTTTGGAAACTTCTAACACGTTTGAACATTTCCTTTTTTAGTTGTTTGTTTTAGTTTACAAAACAAACTACAGCAAAAGATTCAGGAGGATGTATGGATTAAAAAATGCAATTCATGACTTTCAAGTTGACCCATTAGACCTGTTCTCCTTTTTTCTTATTTGACCCATTTTAAAAAACTTCCAAATAAATATGTGGAACTTGCCACATCTATAGATAAAATACACAATATTGCAATTAGCAAGTATTGCATACCTGGAAATTGTCAAAGGTGCGACAACGGATATTATCATCAAATTCCTTCACTGTGTCCTACGCCCCATCACCAACTCTAACTAATACAATTGATAGCGAAAGCTTGCTGTCAAAAAGAATATCCCACTTCAGCTTGAAACCATAGAGAACATATAAAAAAAACTACTAAAGTTGCAGACTTGCAGCAAATCAAATCTTATTTTTAAACCCAAACAATCAATATGGAACAGAATAAACATAAAATATTACCTGACCATGCAATGATAACCAACAAATGATATTGCCCAGCGACTTCTTCAACAATTTGTCATAGCCTTTTCAATTATAGGGGCGAATGATGTTGGGCCTGTGGTGACGACATATAAGAATTCACCCAAAAAAGAACATGTCATCATACAAAAATGATTGCATATTGCAGAATGCACTCACCATACGAAAATGAGAATATCAATGGGTCCATGTAAGAAATTCCAATAACGATCTTAGATTTAAAAAGTTTAGCATGTTAGAACACAAATTCAATGAAAATAAATGAAAAGGATCTACTATCTTATTTTAGAAGCAAATACAAAATAATCTAAAATACATTCCAAATAAGCATAGAACATGAGCAAAAGAGTACAACCAACGAATATGGACAATCTACCATGGCTAACTTGTAATTAATGTCATATTTTTTTATTATAAATGGAGTTCCTGATGATATTACAGTTCATATTAAGTCAACAGATCATTATATGAAAACTCATATCTAAAGTTCATAAATTAACAAAATAAACCCAAAGATTGTGTTAGATATATTCAGATAACCGTTATGGTTTAGTAATCTTGTCAATTTTAAAGAGCCTCAATGTTAAAAATTCTACAAAACTAATGAACAAATGTTTATTAGATATTTAGATAACAAATTCTTAAACCCTGCAGCTCATATAGCCTCATAATTAGGATGGAGGCATTACATTAACACAAACTAAATCATTACTTACACTCTTACCTTTCAACAGTTTGGGATTTTAAAAAAATCTAATAAAAACAATCGAAAAAACATTATGAATCAAGTGTTCTAAAATCAATCAGACTGAAATATTAAATAAATGTAAAACTATAGAAAAAAATGCCCAAAAAAGATATGAATTTTACCTTTCTTGTTGATTTTAGCAACAAAATTATAATTAGGTTCCGAAATAGAAGTCAACTTTCATTTTATTACGGATTATAGCAACCAAGTTACACCCTCGGCCCAAACCTCTCCACATTCCTATCTCATGTATAATAACCTACAAAATGTAACATGGGATAGGTAAAAGAATGTGTAGAAACATACCAGTGGTGAGAAATTCCTCTCAACACAATTTTGCTTCTTTCAACAAATCTAAGACATGTTTTCCATCTTAAATTTGGCAATTCGAATGGATCTGTAGTGTAATAGCACTTGAATTTTAATTAAAAGTGGTGTTAACAACATATTTAATCAAAATAATGAAGAAAATGATCCAATAAAATCGAATAAAACACAAAAGTTGAATATAAGAGAACAAACAATGAAACAAATTTAAAAAAGATAGAAGACAGTGGCAATATTTGCATAAATATGCATTGTATAAGCAGAATTCATAACATATGTAATTATAATCTTTAAGCCTTCATCATAGGCTATTCCCATAACAAAAAAAATCTTAGATGTTTTTTATACATACAAAAAATAAACATATCTATATACTATACCTACTCATGATGCTTGATGAATCTACCTATATATTATACGTGATTACATAACTAATAATCTATTTCTTCAAAAGCGATTTGAGTAGGTTATAGGACATAAAAACATTTTGGACGCCTTTCAAACAGCTTCTCTTTTAGCTTTTTCATTGGACCCATACGTCCGAGGTTATAAGAAAGAACATAAACCAAATCAAGCTCTAAAAAAATAAGGTACTTTTGGAAACTTCTAACACGTTTGAACATTTCCTTTTTTAGTTGTTTGTTTTAGTTTACAAAACAAACTACAGCAAAAGATTCAGGAGGATGTATGGATTAAAAAATGCAATTCATGACTTTCAAGTTGACCCATTAGACCTGTTCTCCTTTTTTCTTATTTGACCCATTTTAAAAAACTTCCAAATAAATATGTGGAACTTGCCACATCTATAGATAAAATACACAATATTGCAATTAGCAAGTATTGCATACCTGGAAATTGTCAAAGGTGCGACAACGGATATTATCATCAAATTCCTTCACTGTGTCCTACGCCCCATCACCAACTCTAACTAATACAATTGATAGCGAAAGCTTGCTGTCAAAAAGAATATCCCACTTCAGCTTGAAACCATAGAGAACATATAAAAAAAACTACTAAAGTTGCAGACTTGCAGCAAATCAAATCTTATTTTTAAACCCAAACAATCAATATGGAACAGAATAAACATAAAATATTACCTGACCATGCAATGATAACCAACAAATGATATTGCCCAGCGACTTCTTCAACAATTTGTCATAGCCTTTTCAATTATAGGGGCGAATGATGTTGGGCCTGTGGTGACGACATATAAGAATTCACCCAAAAAAGAACATGTCATCATACAAAAATGATTGCATATTGCAGAATGCACTCACCATACGAAAATGAGAATATCAATGGGTCCATGTAAGAAATTCCAATAACGATCTTAGATTTAAAAAGTTTAGCATGTTAGAACACAAATTCAATGAAAATAAATGAAAAGGATCTACTATCTTATTTTAGAAGCAAATACAAAATAATCTAAAATACATTCCAAATAAGCATAGAACATGAGCAAAAGAGTACAACCAACGAATATGGACAATCTACCATGGCTAACTTGTAATTAATGTCATATTTTTTTATTATAAATGGAGTTCCTGATGATATTACAGTTCATATTAAGTCAACAGATCATTATATGAAAACTCATATCTAAAGTTCATAAATTAACAAAATAAACCCAAAGAT
Organism: Deinandra increscens subsp. villosa; assembly: GCA_039602395.1. Lineage (NCBI taxonomy): Eukaryota > Viridiplantae > Streptophyta > Magnoliopsida > Asterales > Asteraceae > Deinandra > Deinandra increscens. Next base: position 11,631,876 of record JBCNJP010000016.1, read on the forward strand.
TGTGTTAGATATATTCAGATAACCGTTATGGTTTAGTAATCTTGTCAATTTTAAAGAGCCTCAATGTTAAAAATTCTACAAAACTAATGAACAAATGTTTATTAGATATTTAGATAACAAATTCTTAAACCCTGCAGCTCATATAGCCTCATAATTAGGATGGAGGCATTACATTAACACAAACTAAATCATTACTTACACTCTTACCATCTCACATAACACAAACAAAATGATATTATGAGAGAAGGAGATACCTGTAGAATAAATGCCACAACTAACAATGATAAATAGAGTAACAGTCCAAATGGGTTGAAAGTTCAAGTCCATTGGTTGCGCCATTATCTAACAACAACCACACCGAATGGGATCTGCATTTGAAAAAAGAAAAAGGGCATTGAATATATTACAGCAACCAGCCTATTTGGTAGAAACAATAAAAAAAAATAATACATGTGATTACCACAAAGAATAGTTAAACAGAATAGAAAATTTCAAAACTGCATACCTCAATATGATTTTGGTGTTCATACCTAATGTACTACAGTTATAATGTCGAAACTGCATACTACAGTACATACCTCAACAACACTTTTTAACAAAATATTGGAATACCTTACCAATAGAAAAGGTAAATAAGCATAAATACCAAGCATTAAGCTCTTTGTATATATATATCTATGCCTTGTTAAAAAGCTACATAAACTCAACATTCTACATGTCATCGATCAAGTTATATGAGGGTTATTCCATTAAACACCCAAAAACAAAAAGTACACCTGTGAGAAAAAAATTCCAAATTCAAACTTAGGAAACAACATTTAAAACAATGGAATTTGTAGCAAATGTCCACCCTAATTTCATATATATTCATGAGCATACATGAGACAGTTCATATACATGAAGCTTTTTTCACAAAAAAAAAATACATAATGAACATAAGAAATAGGCTGGTACAAATACAAAACCATTAAATATACAACATCTAAAACTTTTGGGTGGAGCATACATGAGATTACGAAATCACATATACAAACAAATCTAGGGTTTCAATCTGCTTAGTATAAGATCAAAGGGTGAAAGATAGCCTGAACGAAAATGAAGCGTGAATGATTAGATGATGATGAAGGGATAACGAATGAGTACCTGATGCTTTGTGATTGTCGATTAAAAGACCTTGGAGAGCAGTCGTCGATGAAGAGCAGGAAGAGAGAACAACGCCTTGAACCTAGCAGCAATCAACTTTTATGAACGACTAAAGGGAGAGCTGTGATTTTGATAAAAAAAAAAATCGTTTAGGGCTCGATTTCATGGAAACCAAATTCAAATCAACAACCGGTAACACTAATCGATTCAACCACATGTATACATAATCGATTGAACAAATACAGATCTAGATAAAGAAGCGTGATTGTAGAATGAAGCACTAATCGATTCATGCCTTCGATGAAGCAAAAGAAGCGATACCCCAATGGCTGGTCGATGAACGGTGGAGAGAGAGAGTGACTGAGTCTCTTGGTGTGCAATTAGGGTTTTAAGTTTTTGATAAGGAGGATCCGCACATCCGAATAACCCGAACAATTTTTTTACATGTATCAGAAATCCGAATAACCAATTCGGATCGAATTAGAATTGGATCCGAAATCCAAATAAGGATTTCGATTCGATCTTTTTGGTTTCGAAGACGGTTTGGTTTTCGGTTTAGTTCGGATTTTGGATTTTTTAAACACTCCTAGAAAAAACAAATCTTGATGGTGACTAAACTAATGATTGGACTCGACTGTAAAGTTTTGTAGGTTTTGTATGGGTCTCACGAAGGACGCAATCTAAAATCAAATAACTTTATGTGGTTGTTTAGTGGTGAGGGGGTAACGTCTTTTTTTATGTGAGATCAAGATTCAAACCTTGAAAATGGTGAAATTTAGTGGGAAAAAAATTAGTCGTTAAAAAAAAAACTCTACTCTTTCTTATATGAAGCACGAAAGATGGAACTTGGAGTGGCCGAGATTTTCCATGCTCACCGTGTTGTTATAAACCATTTACACAGATTTATGAAGAAAAAAAATTTGTTTAAATTATCTATCTATATTTTTGTAATCGCTAAGGGGACCGTCAAACAACTAATCTCCAATTAAACACCGATTAATCTCGATTTCTATAACGCTTTCTAATAAGCATCGAATTTTAAAACCCGGCACTTCATGGCCAAAATTCAGGTAATTACTAAAAGTAATTGGATTTCTAAAAAATCATCTCCAACGTCCACCTGATTATTGTCTTAGAAATCCAATTACTTTAAGAAATCCAATTTCAAATTGATTAAATAAAAGAGTGATCAGAATTATTAAAATTCAAATTTTCAAAAATACAAGTCTAAGGATCAATTACTTTTAGAAATCCAAAAACATCATTTCAGTATGTTATATTTTCACCAACTATAGGACAGTGGAAATAAATGTACACTTTAATTATTTATGACAGTTGCACGCCTGCACTTTATAAACAAACATAAAAATAACAACAACCGAAACCACAATTTTTCAAAAATACAAGTCTAAGGATCAATTACTTTTAGAAATCCAAAAACATTCATTTCAGTATGTTATATTTTCACCAACTATAGTACATTGAAAATAAATGTACACCTTAATTATTTATGACAGCTGCACTTTATAAACAAACATAAAAATAACAACAATAACCGAATCCAGTAAAATTCAATCTTAGGGTCTGAGAAGGGTAGATGTACGTAAGCATTTCCTCTATCCCAAAAGGGAACAGAGAGGCCACTTCTAGAAAGACCCTTAGTTTACGACTGAGTTGAAGGTGCAATCGAAAATTCTAGAGCAAGCCACCTGAAAGGAAACAAACAACACTAAAAGAGGTCTAAACTAGAAGCTCAACCCAGATCATTAGTATACTAAACTATATATTATAACATAATAATGAAAGCTAAAAAAAAATTAAGTTAGTACGACAAAGCCAGGAAACAAGTGGCCGCCCTCCCCATAAAGGTCCTTAACCTTAATCCTATGTTTCCACGAAATCTTATCCTTGACCATATCTTCAGAGATGTGCAAGTCTAGCAAATCATGCATAATTACCTATAATTATATATAAAAACATAAAAATAATTAAATGATACACGTTATGTTATTGTTTTGGTCAAAAATTCACTTAGGAATCCTGTATTCCAAACTTAGATTGTGAGGTAGAGTGCTTAACAATATGATAAACAAATAATCCAAGCTAGGATGATAACACAAGGATTTTAGCGAGGAAAACTCCAGAATCCTTTGAGTTGCCTCCAGGAATCCTGGATAAAAACCTCGGGTGCCGGATGGAAACCGCCACCAAGTCAATGTTATTAATTATCAAACGATTTGTTACAACGGGTTGGAGGTTTGATCGATCAGAGCTAAGTGATACAATAATTCGTAGTGAGAAACCAGTGTGCGAGTGTAATTGTCTGTTCCTACTGATCGAATCCTCGATTTATATAACAAATACAATGATAACTAACTTTCCGGGATTCCCGAGATCCTATCGTCCAACTAACTCGACCGTTAGAGGCCTCTCCGTTCACTTGGTCCACGATCTTCTTCAGCTGGAGCGTAAGTTTCGGAGGTCGTTGATGATTCCGGTAATACCTGGTCAAATAGACATGTGGCAAAATATGAAGGTTAGTTAAAATATTATGATCAGGATACCTGAATGTACGAGATTCCCAGATGACAATAGGATTCCTGAACTGTCTGAGCTTCCTGTGAGCATCCTGAAAATACACCCTCAACAGTTATATAAATATATTTCTAACTATGATTATATATAAAAATATTAATATATATATATATATATATATATATAAATAGAATAATAAAAGGAGTCGAATCAAGCTCTAACCTGGCTAGAAGTTAGTCAAATTCAAGCTTAGGATGGTTTAAACTTGACTTAACATACTTTTTACTTGACTTTAGACTACTTACCATATTTTTAACATGGCCCGTTACACATGGCCGGAACCAGGGGTCCTTGTTCGACCAAACTTTGTCTTAATAGAGATAGTTTTTTTTAACAACAACACTTGATTGGCTGATATGTATCCAAATGAAAGTTTGTACATCCATCGGACTATCTTTATTTTATAAGTTTTTCAGGAAAATCGGATCGGTTCTACGAAAGCAAATGTGTCCTGAAATTTATAAGTGGTTGGACTGGGTCCTTGAATCTAACTGAGAATAATACCAAATAAAAACCAATGAACTCATGTGTATGAAACTGACTTTCCTTAAATCACATAGTCCGAAAAATAAAAATGTTCAAATCACATAGTCTGATAAATAAAACATACTTGTCAGGTTCAATAATCACGCATCATATCATAATCTAATAAGCCAATAAACTTTGAATGCTTTACCCGTAATCATTGCGCTTCGAATAAGCATGCTCGCTCGTATCAACCCAAAATACTCAATATTTTGTGGTATCTTGTAATTATTACACATCATAAAAATCAACATGATTCAATTAGCCTATACAAGTGAGTGCTTTACCCATGAGTCTATTTTAGACTCCGATTTTTTAAGATGCGGTCATTTAAATACTTTTCAACAAGATGCAATACTCCAACACACCTTTCTGCAACTTTAAAGTGCTCTTGTGCAGCCATGAGCTTTAGAGATCTCTTTCTCAGATCCATTTGGACAAATTGTTTAACCAAAATCGCATTTTCTTCTATTTCCACAAGTAAACGGTGGTTTTCACTTGTCTCCGTACTTCTGTGAATGGCTTCAAAGTGTGCTCGAATCCATGACACATTAATGTTGGCAGTTTTAGCATCCGACACCTGGGACTCTATATCTTCCCCTATCTGAGTCATATATCTGGTTTGAGTTTGTTTGACGACTTCATAAATAACTTTAAGGAGATGTGTTCTTGTGGACGATGTTTTGAATATGCAGTTAGCTGCAATGTCACCATGTTTCTTGAAAATGGCTTAAAGAATTGTTGCACTACTCCGCTTCATTTTGTAGCCTTGGACACACTCTTCTTTCATCGATTTTTCTTCCTTTTCACTTTACTTTAAACATACTAGGTTACTTTTAAGATTCAATAAGGAGGGTTGCTTCCAAAATTTCATGGGTGTCGATCAAAATCAGATTATATACATAATAATAAAAGAGAAACTTTATGGATGTCAAACGACACCAATAAAACCCACTTAGGCTTGCCCTTCTTAAGACACTGGCATTATATGTAGGCAGCATACATATATACGTTCGACAAAACAAAACATTTTAAAGAAGAGAGAGAAAACAATAATATAAAATTACGATACGAGTAGAACTGGTCATATTAGACTAAAATGATGACGTGTCTTACGAGTTAGGCTTAAATTGGGGAGGGGGAGTGGTGGGCGGGTAGCAGTGGAGGTTACCACTCCTAGTGGGGAGGGTAGTTTTGGAGCGGGCAGTTTGAGCCTTGAGGGGTAGGAACGGGTAGTAGAACCCGCTTGAATCCGTCGAAATGAGGGACATATTTTTTACCGTTGGGGAAAATGGGTAATACAACTACCCTTGACCACCCCCCCCCCCCCCCTAAAAAACTATCCTAAGAATACTTCTTCTTTCACCCTCTTATCTCTCAACTTTCATGTGACGGTTCTTCATTAGTTATACAAAAACTACCTTAAAAAACTACCATTGACCACTCCCCCCTCAAAAACTATCCTTAGTTTACACCCTTAGTTTTAATACATGTCAGTTAGTAATTTCTATCATAATTTTATATTTAATAATAATTGTTAAGTAGATATATATTTAATATATCAAATAAAAAATCATATGAATAGTAGCATTAGAGGTAAAATTTGAATAAATAGAATCGAGATTGGATAAATGGAATAAATGAATACAATGTTAGAATTGAAAACACATTGAATAAAAGAATATGAGATGTACGTAGAGAATAACACATTGAATGTGCCCAACTCCGTATCGGGTATAGCCCGATCCCGCTTGTCGGCTTATTCCCGCATCTCGGTTATGATGGTGGCGGTGATGACGGATGCCGATCTTCCATGAAAAACAGACCTTCCCGAAATCATGCACTCCTAACTCTTATTTATGTTCTTCTCCAAAAATGTGGTTTGTGGTGACTTAAACCGTGTAGTGTTGTTGGATGGTTTCGATATCGAGACCCTTGAGCTTCACCACGGACTCCACGTGCCCTTTGAGGGTATGAAGCTCCCTTAACCTGCACAACGAATACGGATTGTGTCTGGTGAGTCTATCATGTTAGATAACAGGTCAAAACATTACAGGCCAGGTTAGGTCAAGTTGATATCTCATATTTTCAATTTTGTCATATAAGTTTAAAATTTCTTACATATCTTTCTAAAGTGTTTATTATCATATTACCATTATATAATGTAAGATATATCATATTTATCTATCTCATAGCAAAAACAACCGTTCCTACTAATATCTCACTTGTAAAGTAGGGTTTCAGAAGGTTGCGATGAAGGAAAATCTTACCTCTCTCTCAGAAAGATAATTACGAATGATAAAATCAGTTACTTTGAGTAACCCACTCTAGGGTCCCAGTCACCCAACTCGAATCTGGTAGCTACCAAATTCGAATTCAAATTTCGGTCTTCTAACTGAATTTGAATTTGTAATTTCTGAACTGAACCGACCTGATTTTGAATTTGACTTATATTATAAATTTTATTTATTTTACATATATAGATTTAGATATAGATATATTATTCAAATCGTTTTTTCAAGTTCACCTTCAAAAGATTTAAAACCGAATAACGCGATTCTTATAACCCGAAAATCCAATCCATTAGACCAAGAGTAAGAAACAAAGACTTACCTAGCAACTTCTGCTCTCCTCTTTGCTTGTTCTGCAAGTTCTGATAACTCCCTGTAGTCAGTCTTATCACTCAAGATGTCGTTTGAATTCGGCGCTTGGAGACCATGCAAGGTGCGTTGGTACGAGGCCCATTGTGCTTCCCTCTCGCCCCGTCCATAGTCCTTTTTACTGGTGAAAGCAGTCTATATGTACAGAAAAATTGAATGTTAATAATTAACAATAATGATCAGTTTAGTTTAATGAGTTTAGTAGATAATAATAATAACTAATGAAATGGGCTTGCCTTGTTTTGGAGCATATTGTTCCATGCCTTGCCACTCAATGCAAAACGGATGATGAATTTGAAAATATCTAGAGGGAAATAGATGACTATGCTGTAGATCCAGATCACACCAGCCCAACGCCAGCCGATTCCATGGACTCTCGCAAAGTCCCAATTTGCGTAGACCGCGAGTGATGTAGCAACCTTCGTTTAATAGAGATTTGTTAGAATTTTTGATGTATATTTTGTATGTATTGGATAAGAAACTGAAGGTTTATAAGAATAAAGGTGTCCACTTTGACCCGTTTAGGCGTTTAATTATGTTTTAACTAACGGGTCAATAAGGTGAAATAAGAAAAACAACTAAAAAGAAAGGTCGAGAGATGCACATACGGAAATGGTGTTTTTATTGCGTAAACACGCATAAATGATTCTTATTAAAATGATATCGACACTATAATCTTGTTTGTAGAAAGGCCATTTCATAATTAAAAGGTGTGTTGACAGAACCCAATCTGACCCGAAGTGTTTTGACCCGTCATAACTTTACGCTTTTAACCCATTACCATACCTGCCAACCCGCCCACTATGTATGTTTTTCTCTAATGCATAAAACCTCGTAAATCATTTTATATAAAAAAAGTGAGATGACTTCCAGATGAATGATGAATATAATCTTCGTCATCATATCTAACACAATAAATTTTTATAAAATATTTATTATTCTTTTGGAAAAGGTGTTTTGGACTTTTGGGTGAACCCAATCTGGCCCTATATACTTTGACATGTTACCCAACCAACCATCAGGCCAATTTTCTGACCTCTACGTACTAATAAACTCACCAGCTGAGCTATAAAAAAGGCTGTGAGGAGTAAAAGACCAGGGCGTTCGACGAAAGACCAGCTTCTTGATCTCGTAACAAAAATGAGTGCCTGACTTATGATGCTGACTTGGAGGTAAAGGGCTGACATAAGCTCGTATTCACTGTCATTAATCGGTTTCACACCGAATTTCTCCTGAGTAAAAATCAATAATAAATATTTTTAATTATAACAGAAAAAATTATGTTTAGAGGTTGCAGTTTCAACCCATTGCCTTATGAATAGGTAGATTTCGGTTACGTTTTATTTTAGAAATGTCAAATAAAAAATTAGCTAAAAAAGAAATGGGTCAAGCAGATCAACCGGACCAGTTTTGAACTATTAAATATAATCTTATTTTAAACTGTTACCAACCCACTTCACCAGCCCATTTTCTTATGAATGAGTCAATATGGGTTGTCTTTTATCTCAAATGGTTCAGATAAAAAAGCTGCTAAAAGGTCAAACTGGTCTACCTGAATCCATTTTGACCCGTTTCAACCCAGCCTGTTTTAACTTGTTACCCAACCCGTCAATCTCACTACCTACCAATTGTGAATCATGTAAGCAATCAACAGTTTATCTTACCGTAAAGAAGTCAGAATCCTTTGCTAACCAAAAGAAAATCACAGTCGTAACAGCCATGTAAGTGCCAAGAACAACCCCAGTAGCAAAGATTTCTTTCAACTTCCAAGAATCTGGCAGAGGTGAAGGCTTGACTTTATCCTTAGATATGGTCATAATGGTTCCGTCATTGAGGATTGCAATAATCAGAACCATAAAAGGTGAGAAATCAAATCTCCATATGAGTGCGAGTAACATGAACCCGAGCACAATACGGATGGTGATAGAGACAGCATAAATGGTGTAGTTTTTCATCCTTTGAAAGATGGCCCGGCTGGTCAAAACCGCACTAACAATTACACTGAGTCCAGGCTCGGTCAACACAATATCAGATGCACCGCGGGCTGCATCGGTTGCATCAGCAACTGCAATACCAATGTCCGCCCGTTTTAATGCGGGTGCATCGTTCACACCATCTCCAGTCATTCCACATATATGATTTCTCTCTTGTAGTTTCTTCACAATTTCATATTTGTGTTCTGAAAAGAAAAGAAACAACACAAGGGTTAGCGTAGATGTTGAAAACTATTAGATATAACACATACTCTAATAATAACAATGATAGTAGCAATAATAATACTAATAATAATAGCAAAGTAATTTAACTCATAGTTGCTTTGGTTTGCAAAATAAGAAAATACTTGAGTTGTTTAAGATAAGTTTTAATATATTATTAGTAAAAGTGTTGTTGTGCGTTGCTGTTTTGTCCAATTATCCTTAATGCTAAACTATACTAACATGTCAACTATTTATAAAAATCAAAAACAAATGAGTAGAAAAAGTTTGTGGATCCGTCCGTCTGACCCGATCTGACTGGTGTACCACCCCTATCTCTAATAAGAGTGTGAGTATGAGTCATTTACCAGGGAAGACTCCAGCAAAACCATCAGCCTTTTCAATAAGCTCCTCAATTGGTATATCTGCAATTGCTGAATCCTTATTTTGGCCCAGAAGTGAAGAAGAAGGATACATGTTTGTTCCCATCCCAAGCCTCCGGCCCGTTTCCTTGCCGATGGCTAACTGATCACCCGTGATCATCTTGACATTGACTCCAAGATGTAGGGCCCGTCGAATGGTTTCAGCACTATCATGTCTTGGTGGGTCAAATAGTGGCAATAAACCCACAAACACCCATGGGCCTCCCGAGCTCTCCTTTGTTTTCTCAGGTACCGTCTATATAATAATTATAAACCATCATTACTTTCCGGATCAAAATACCGAAAGACGAAAAGTTGGACTGCCAGGAATATAGAAACTCACTTGTTGGCAAACAGCTAGAGAACGAAGACCACGTTCAGCAAATTTATCAATAATGGAAAACACTTTTTTCTTCTCTTCATCCTTTTGGTTGCATAGCTCCACAATCTGAGATGTTTTGAGATATCATGTACACATAAATAGGATTATTACAAATGAGTTGATTATGGCTCAATGTTACCATTAACGGGTTAATTAAAAAAGCCAAAAAGAAAACACGTCAGATATGTTGAAAGTGCACAAAGTGTACTTTTTAATGCATAAAACCTTATAAATCAGTTTATTTCCTAATCATATCTAAGGTACTAATCCTTTATAACAGAAATTTTAAACTTTTGGGGGTAAATATATGGTCAACTTACCCCGTTTCTACCAAAAAGGTATTTGTTTTGAACCATTATCCAACCCATCTAGTTACACAATATAAGAGTTTATTTTACCTGCTCAGGTGCACCTTTGCTCACTCTATACCAATTTCCGTTCGGATCTATGTATGTTATAGCTGTTCGTTTGTCCACAGGATTGAACGGGAGAAAATGTACCTCGGTGATCCCTGCTCGTGCCTGTGTAGATAAAAGATATATTGAAGGCATTTATTATTAGTATTATTATTATTTATAATGTTATTATGTTATTACCTCCTTTGGATCTGAAAGCATTCCTACAATACAAGCATCTATTGCATCTTGATTTTCCACTCTTGAAGCCCTTGCTCCATATAGAATCACTTGATCCTTATCCATATCCTTTACAAAGACCTGAAGAAGAAAGGAGCTTGTTTCAGTGGTTCATTGTTAAGAGGTGGCAATTTCGGCCCATTTACTTTTGAATGGGTCAAATGGGATGAAATCGTTACGTCTATATATAATCCATGCAACATCTAAATCATTGTGTTCAAATATACAAATCGTTTGTAACCAAGACAAATTATTATCAAAGTAATAAGAAAATGAATATAATGTTTGTGGGACAACCCTGATTGTTTCTGACCCGTTACAAACCAAATCCTGATGTTAAAACTGACCTCAATGAGAGTTTTGTCAACTGTGAGTTTGTTGAGGGTGAGAGTTCCAGTTTTGTCACTACACAAAACATCCATCCCAGCCATTTCTTCAATGGCAGTCATTCTCTTGGTGATTGCACCTTGCTCTGACAACTTGTGGGACCCAATTGCCATGGTGACTGACAAAACAGTAGGCATGGCAATTGGGATTCCTCCAATGAGAAGAACAAGTAAATTATCAATTCCGTCTCTATAAGTTCGTTTCTGAATTGGGTACATCACCACTATTTCGATTATGAGCCCAATGGCAATGGAGCATATGCAGAAGTTGCCAATGGAGGTCAACACCTAAAAAACAAACCATCAAATATTGTTACATACTAGTTGAGATTTGAGAAGGATATTCAATCCAATAGACTATGAGAGTATATGAAACCGTAAAGATGCACAAACGAGCCTAGGCCTGGTCCTCCCCAAGCCCGAAAAAGCTTGGTTCTTTTAGGTCCATTCCTAGGCCTCGTTAGGCCCGATACTAGGACTTATTAGGCCCTGAATGTTGGGTTCTAATCTGACCCATGAGCCCAGTATATAAAAACAAAAGTTCCACGTAATTGTGATATTCTGGTTTTCTTATACAATTATTATTTAATCATTTTGTGACTTGTAATAACTTTTACATGTAACAAACATGAGACTTTTTATACTTTTATGTTTTGTGAAACTAATTGAGGTATTTAAAAAGTAATAATCTTTGTAAAATTAATTGTTGATAGTTCTAGTTTTAAAACTCAAAATATTTTGTTTTGGTTAAAACACTCTGGTGATTATGATTTAAAAATATAAACTGTTTACTTAAATATTAAAATAAGCCATAGATTCAGGAAAGGTTAGGACATCAGGTCCATATCAGTCCCCTTTTCCAAACCTTAGGATCAGGCTTTTTCAGGACCAGCATAAAATAACTATGTTAATGAGCCGAGCTTGACTCGTTTAGACTCCTAACTTAGGCCTTGTCATTGTGATGGTAATACCTTTTGGAAATGGCCGACTTGATTTGTACTATCGACTAAGTGAGCAGCTTTCCCGAAGAAGGTGTGGACCCCGGTAGCTATTACAACTGCTTCAATTTCACCTTGTTTGCATGTTGAGCCTGAAAACACACTATCACCTGGATGCTTGGTCACAGGTAATGATTCACCGGTCAGTGCAGATTGGTCAATCTTGAGTGGATCTCCTTCAAGAAGGCGTGCATCAGCTGGAATAATATCTCCCAATTTGACACTAATTACATCCCCTGGTACTAAAATGGCTGCATCATGTTCATCCCATTTTCCATCCCTTATGAGCTTTGCTTTTGGAGCAAGACCTGCCATTAAAGCTGCAGCAGCATTGCCTGCATTATTTTCCTCTATGAAACTAATGGTGGAGTTGATTATCAGCAATGTTGTGATTCCAACAAAATCTTGCCAATCTGGAGGCTTTCCCTGTAATTAGGTATTCTAAATCAGGTAGGTATATGTATATAGATTTGTGTATGTATGTGTACATATATGAATGATCTGTCACATGTGTGTTTTGAAAAGTGATTATCTGGATTAGTGTCCAGTTTTGGTTAATCCACTTTTGATTATGATAATTATATTGAATACAGGACGGATAATTATCAATTTAATACCAACCACAATAAAACTGATTGTTAATTAGTAGAAGTGTATCACTTTTATCTATAACTACATTAAAATATCAAACTTTGTAGAATGCTTAGCACCATAAACACTATATATCACTTGAGCGACAAATCACATATAAACATTGTATTGTTTTTCTTTTTCTTTAACGAACCAATTACACAAAAAATTACTATATGTGGAAAACTCAGATGACCCCACCAATACCCTGCTAACCAAAAGGACCAGGTAACACGCAGCTTGCTCTGGGTAGGTGGCCTTCAAAGGGATTAAAGACAGAAAACGAGTGGAAGGACTCAAGCACTTACCACCGCTCAACCCATTGAAGGTTGGATTCAGACACTTGTCAACAAGTTTGTGACATGGTACAAGATTTTGTATCCAAATTGTTATTGATTCGAGTAAGAAAGATTCATACCCCTCCATTGGCCAAGACAATGGCCATAAGTGCAGCAGCCTCCATGACCCATGACAATGGATTCCACATGAACCCTAAGAACTTGAGAAGCTTACTTTCCTGTCAATTCAAGTATATCAATAAGATCTCACCATTTCATAAACACAAGTACAGCAAAATAATATCAGAAATCAAAAACAGTTTTCAGTTATTGAATTACCTTCTTCTCTTCTAGCTTGTTTGGGCCAAATATGTTAAGCCTCCTGTTCCCCTCTTCACTTGTCAGTCCCCCTTTTGAAGATTTCAATGCTTCAAATACCTCATTGACTGGAACAGTCTCCTGTACAGATCAAAAGAAAAATTAAAATCACCAAATCAATCTATCGTTAAAAACCTAAGTTTTTCCTAAATCCACCATTCAAATTTGAACAGTCAATTGAAAAGTAGTCTGCAACATTTCAGAGTATGGACTCTCTCGATCCTCATACAGAAAATAACAAAAAAAGAACAAAACTACGCTTCTTCTAAACCCTCGATTCACTCGAGTCATGAAAACAGCCTATTCACCATAGTCAGTTACAGGGGCGGAACTAGAAATTTTTTTGAGAAGGTCCACATAAGATAAATACGACACAAAAACAAAAAAAATATCATCATTAGAATTTAAATAATATAGAAAAAATGAAGATAATGGAAGATTTCAATAAAAAAAATATCATAAACGAAATGAGGATGATCAACAATTTTGTTTCGAATGGAGCATCAATGTTTATTTATTGATAATTAATTTGTAGATTACATTTGGATTGAACTATTAGATACTTAAGTTTGGCTATTACCTACTAATTAGTTTTAAAATGCAGACTTGTGTTACAACACGACAAATTAAAAGATGAAAGTGAAATAATGGTCAATAGATTTACACATTTGTCCGAAACCCACTTGCGTTACTCTCCTCACTAAAATCAATAAATAAATAAAAGTGGGAACCTCTCATTTAGTCTCCACACTTATATTAATTAAAAAAAATTAGAAAAAACATGCGTTACTCACAACAGTAAAGTTAATGGAAAATAGTGGGGAAAAGGAAAAAAGAGCAGTACTAGAATCGAACTTGCGTCTTTTCCAAATACCACGGAGAATTCTACCACTAGACTGATATATTGTTTGGTTATATTTTGCAAAACCTTTTATTTAATAACATCTAATCCCAAAAAAAAAATTAACTAAAAACCGTTCACATAATTTCCACTTTACGTACGAAGTTGAGGGGGTCCCCGGGAACCCCTGGGCCTATTACAGGTCCGCCTCTGGTCAGTTAACCACTCGTCTGTAATAATCTAACAAAAACTTCAGATTACGAAATTGGTCCATCCTCATGCAAAAAATAGCATATGAAAGTACAAAACTATGATTTTCCTGAATCAAATCATTAATTCAATTGAATCATGAGAACATGTGATTAATCATACTCAATTGAACAGCCGTAAACTTCAGAATACGGAATCAATCGATCCACATGCAAAAATAGCAAATGAAAGTACAAAACTATGATTCTCCTGAATCGTCAATTCAATCGAATCATGAGAACAGGATAGTCAATCGAACAGTCGTAAACTTCAGATTACGGAATCAATCGATCCTCATGCAAATAGCAAACAAAAGTACAATTCTACGATTCTCCTAAATCATCGATTCAAATAATTCAATCGAATCATGAAACCAGACGATTAATCACAGTCTATCGAACATGTAGTGATAAAAGTTAGGGCTCGAACAGTCGTAAACTTCAAATTACGGAATGAATCGATCCTCATGCAAAAAATAGCAAACAAAAGTACAACACTACGATTCTCCTTAATCATCGATCCAATCGAATCATGAAACCAGACGATCAATCACAATCAATTAAACAAGTAGTGATAAAAGTTAGAGAAAGAGGGAGATCATACGAGATCCACGTTTTCCTTCTTGAGATCGTCCCAGCTCATGCCTGAACTGTCCGCCATTGGTGAGCTCTGTGTGTGTGAGTGGAATGGGAAATTGGAATGTCAAGTGCATGGAGGTGAGGGAGCTACTATAACAATGGTGGAAAGGGAGAAAGTGAAGAATGAGAGTGAAACTAGGAAGGAAGTTGGAGGTTTTTATGGTGTACGTACATTTGTTTATTAGTCCGTTTATTTGTAAATCAACTTCTAAAAGTTGGAATTTAGTAAATCGTTAAAATATATTATTCAAATCAATACACGTGTTAAAATAATCTTTTAGAAGAGGATAATTGTTACGGTACGTTTGGGAACTCGCTTCATGTTTTGCATACATATCTCGTTTTTCTAAAATTAGAAAGAAAAAAAAATCGCTTTTTGATTTTAGATTTAACGAGTTGGTGACCCGTCCGCGCGTTGCGGCGGGCCACCGAATAGATAAACATGACACGTCCAAGAGTGGTATCGAGTAATATCTCAAATATACAACCCCAAGCCAAAAAAAAGATTATAGATTTTTAAACACGAACCTAGTAACTTTTATAAGAAAAAATACATGACATGGCTAAGTTTCCTGAGGCCACGTGGCGGGTATCTAGTACATTTTGACCATCTCATTCTTAAAGACATAAAAGCAAAAGCAATAGACGTGGTTACGAAGAAGTTAGCTACAAACAAAGAGAACATAGTAGTTTCCTATTTATTGTATGTACCTTGTAAATGTACCTGAAATATTTTCATTACGTCTCTTGTCATATTAATGTTAGCTTAGTTGTTAATCACAGATTAATGTTAGCTTAGTTGTTAATCATGTCTACCTTTCACCATTTAAGTAATCATTTTTACTTATATTTCTTCGTTTGCATGCTTTGTTATAATTAATGAGGCATCAAAGTTGACCTGTCAATCTTATCTTCGCATCTCATTTTCTGTTTGTACTGAACTAGAGATCAACCGCGCGTTGCTGCGGTAATCTGGACAAATACAAGAAAAGTAGACAACGAAGCAAATCTATTTAAAAAAAATTATAATGGAACTTGTTCGATACTGGGACCTTTATTTCAAAAGACGTGTGGTAGTAGTTATTGTGTAGGAAGAGTACCCGGAATGCAAATAATAATTAAAATTTGTCTAAAATTTATAGCAAATGCGAGAGAAAAATATGATGTAAGTGAATATCTAATAGAGTCTAGGTCAAATAAACTGACGACAGAGTATTTATTTATTTATTTATTTTGTAAAAAAGAGTAGTATATGCAGTGCGCTTAATAAAAAACTTTAAAGTACCTCCCTAAGTATCCAAACCTCAATACTTTGCTTATATCTTTATATAATCTGTACATATTTCATAGCTTAGTTTTAGAATTCAGAAATAAACAATACGTTAAGGAAAATTTGATCTTAATAATCCTAACTTTGACTATTGGCCAACAATAATCTCACATTTAAATATCATTCTCAACAGTCCCGACTTTCACTCAATTTTTTTTAATTGGACCCGCCGTTAACTTTTTTAACACCGTTAAATGGGTGCTGACATGGCATGCTGACATTTAATAATATTTTAAATTTTTTATTTTGTTTTTCCACATAAGATATATATATATATATTTTTTAATTTCCCTTTAAAATCGGATTATGAATCCCTTCTAATTAAGAATCCCTAAAACCTTGAATTTCCGACGACTATAACTTCACGTCATTTTCTCCGACATTTCAATTTGGTAAAAAGAAATCAAGATTCTATCAATTTGGTGTTGCTTTTATTCACTTTGGTTATTGAGTTTCTTAGTAGAAGTATTAACAATAATGATACCTATATATATCTAAAATGGGTTTAATCGGAGCTCAGATCTGATTTGTCAACCGGAGCTCCGGTTTCAAGCCTGTTGGTATCAACCTCAAATCCTGATCTCCGGGAGTTGTCTCCGCCGTGGAACCACCATGTGGAACCCGCAACCCCAAATCGTATGCCTCCGCCGCCATAGCTTTTATCTCCAGTCGTCTACTGTCTCAGCCCCAAATCGAATCGGAGAACCCACTTCCCCCGGCTGTAAACGAACGCTTCCTGATTAGATCAACGGCTCGGTTAAGAGCCCCTTCGACGACACCGGCACGTGTCTTATCTCCTCCGATCTACAAATTCTGGAACCTGAGACTCCTATCAGATGTTGAAATCACCGATCTTCTCATCTTCGAGCCTTTTTACAGTCCAAGCCTCCGTCACCGAATTGGAGAACCCACCTCGCGATCGTCTACAGCCGCAACCCTTATCTCCGGTTCAATCGCCGCTGTAACTAAGCAAAGAAAAGGGGAAATGGGGTTGCGGTTCATCGGACGTGGTCGGAAGTCGCCGGAGACTACGCCGATGGTTTGCCGTAGGCCGCAACCCGACGGGGTTTTCTCTCCGGCGACTATAGAGTTTTACTTGACGGGATCGTCTCTGGATTAGAACACCTTCACAACATGAGGATTGTGCATCGTGATTTGAAGCCTGCCGGATTATTTCAGGCCGCCGGATGGTTGTCGGTGGTTTTGGGGCACGAAAACATAGGTCAGGTTTGTAATTGTATATATATACAATGTGGCAAATAAACCTGACATGTTAACAAAACCAATTAAGAAACCAAATAAAGGATAAATCAAAGAAAAAAGGTTAAATAACTAAGAAAAAAACAAACGGGTTAAACGGGTAGAAATTTATGCCGTTTACCTCCTACCAAAGAACAACTGTATCAGAAATTTGAGCCTAAAAAGGAGAAGAAGCAACTAAATAATAAGCTATAGAAAATTAAAATACGATAATTCCTTTCGTAATTTCAAAATTCCAATCAGTTCTCTGTTCTCTATCAAAAGAGGAAAAATGCCTTCTTTGATTTCAAAATTTATATTTCTTCCCTTTCAGAATAAGAAAAATGGAAACATTAAACCATATAATCAAGTTTATGCAAATCTCATAATAGATTGTAGCAACCACATGACAGAAATGCCAATTAAGCAATTCCTCTCATCCAGATAGAGGGAGTCACCCGTGATTCGATAGTTCCATTTTCTGCTGATGCAGAGGCCGATCGGAATCCTAGCAGTTAAACCATTGTCTTCGTTCCTTACCCTCCGAACACCACCTGCAACAAACATTCTATTTGAACTAAAATACCAAATGATATTATTATTATCACATGTTAAAGAAGATGTATAAAGATAATAAATATATGAAAGTTAATCACTTCATTTTAGCATATTCCTTTTATAACATAGTAAAATATAAAACATACAATTTGTAGACCTGCACATTGACGTCGAGCCACTGATGCACTTAAACATAAACTATTACTGCTGAACTACTTATGGTGTTGGTTACCTAAACAAATTGCATCCATAATACAGCCTAAACCGTTGTTGCTATGTGACTATTCATACCATTGATCTTTGTTAATAGTCAAAAGAAGATCATAAATTGAACGATGAGCCTCATGAATTAGAAACAACTTGGTTATACCTTTTTTTTATGTAGAGCATTGACAATATCTTTAGAAATCCCAAACTTGATTCTTCAATAAAAAAATCGTTGAGTTCTTTACTGAGCACTTCTCTGTAAGAATTGAAGAAGGTAGAAAGAGTTTAAAAAAAGACAATAAAAATACAAACACATGTATGTTAATTAGAACTGAGATTTAGGAGTTCCAATTAAAAACATGTAATAAACAACATAGGTAAATAAGTGAAAAAACTCAATCAAACACCGGAAGAATCGACCAAATACGCACATTCACACATTTATACCTTGAATAGGAACCAATTATTGCCTCTTCGATGAAATTACAGCGAAAATAATCATGAGTTGTCAGCTATTATGGTTAATTTCACGACCGACTTTGGGCTCTCGGCTATAGAACACAATCGTTCACGTCCGTGAAGCAAAAGCAATCGGGGAAATAATTAAATCTGCATAGAATGGGTTCGAAGGCCATCATTAATGTCGGTAAAGTAAAAAAAGAGAACAAAACAGAGGAGTCTTTCGATTAACCCAAGCACTATATCAAATACCTAACACGCATGTGAGCAGAGCATAAGAAATGGGGGATATAAGAAGGAATTGAAAGGTAAAACAGTTTACTGATGACATCCGGTGCATGTTTTAGAACCAGAATACAGTTAATAACAGTCCCAGAAACACATAAAACGGAGGAGAAGCAGGCAGAAGAAAAGAAAGACGGTGACTGACCGGAATTTTGACGAAGGACTCGTCAATCGCTCTGCTCGATCACCGGAAGCCTGATGCTGAGGACAAAAATGAGAAATATATGGATGGAGAGAGGACGACGTGAAGTGATGAAGAGGGACGGCCGTGTGAACAGGGAGGAAGTATGGAATCGACAGTGGCTTGCAGGAAAGTCCCTGAAATCACGTCGAAATGAAACAGGTGAAAGTACCAGGGCATGTGCAATGTACGACTAAAATAAATAAAAAAATTGAAAGTTTACAGCCATTACGTGTCAAGAATCAATTGGACAAAAGTTATGAACCTAATATTCGTCAGCCTTGTTTCATACAAACCTAAAAGAAGCAAAAGAATAGTCAAATAAAAACAAAATGTTAGGATAAGGAGAACGTTGTACAATATCTCATTAGGGTTTGGAGATTTACCTGAGCTGCGATTTGCTCGGAGCCGGAGACGAAATTCCCATCTCCGCCATGAATTTCTTTTCTCAATTCCTTTCTCTGATGGTGGTATACAAATCACCGATTGTTCTCCGGCTTAATTTAACGTCTGCGAATATGAACAACTAAGATTGATGAGAAAAACATTTAAAGAGAATACATAGAGGAGCCAGGGTTGGTAGATGAATCACGTGGGGTGGGTTGAGATTTGGTAGATATGTACACTCATAAACAAAAGATAAGATTTTGGAAGATACGGTACACTTCATTTGTCATTATTTTTCTAGTAATTTTTCTGTTGGACAAAAAGTTATGAATAGTCAAATCCGTGTGTGGAGAAGTCATTCATTTTTGTATATATATATATATATAATTTCTTTAAAATGTAATTCACTTTAGAAAATTTTGAATAAAATATATGTAAATAGAGAAGCTAAAGGTAAATATGTATGTAGAGATGAGATGGAGAAACTACATTAATACTTTTATTCGGCTCTCCGCTCGTAGTACGTGGATGTCAGAGGCTAGGCGTGCGACATTGTGACCTATTGCACTTTGTCCTTCACACGTTACTACAAATGATAGACATACGAGCTCCCTGTAATTTATATAAAAAAAACAATAAGATTTAAACAATAATAACAACTAGATTTTATTACTCAGGTTTTGCCAAAAGGATAACGCATTGTCACAAAACAGTTACATTGTTAAAACGCAACGTATAGAAAACGAAGATTACACTTTGCCACTTTGTCATTCACACGTTGCCACAAATGATAGACGAATGGGCTTCCCGTGATAAAAAAAAAACCAAGGGTAATATAAAAAAAATAATAATAAATAGATTTTACTACTCACAGGTTGCCACGGTGATATAGCGATAACATAAAACAGTTGCATTGTTGAAGCACAACGTAAAAAAACGGAAATGCAAAAAAAAAAGAAAACCACATAACTCCGATTATGGAACCTATGACCTAAAGTTATATTACACAGCTCCACTCACTACACCACAACTCCCATGAAAATTGTGTTGCATTTAAATACGTGTATCTATTGGGCAACCACTAAAAAGCCCAACTATTGTCACATGACATTCATTCGATGGACCATCGTCTTTTGGTCCAATGGTACTCTGAGACCATCGTAACTGGGAGATCTCAGGTTCGAGTCCCAACGTTTAGGCTGAGAAAGGTTTTACCCAGTTGTGAGGTTTCCTCTAGGGTATTAGAGTGGGTTTAAGTTGGAAACCATTGCTAGACATGACCCGAGGTAGCCTTTTACAAAAAGTTCATTTAATGGGGTAACGTTGCATCCATTGAATGAGCCCGGATGCAGGGGCGAACCCAAGCTATAGGCTTGGAGGTCACCCGACACCCGTATAAAAATATTTATTAATTATACGTATAAGCAAATCGCCACCGACACTCAAGAAATCTTTATACCCCCGACCCCCTATAAAATTTTATGACCAGTTTCACACAAAAAGTTAAATTACAATATGTAATTTACCTTCCGATAGATAGAGATTTCAAACGAGAAAACAATAACATTAGAGTCTCATAACGCATCAAATATGGTATATCTTATTCTAGAGTATTGGGTGAGATAAGAAATTGAAGGGTAAGTGTATCTTAAGTTATTGAATGAGAGTCATTTGATTTATATGAAAACAAATAAGGAATGACGAATTCAATTTGGTAATTCACTAAATGTCTAATTGAAAATTTGCAATTAGGCAACTTTTTTCAATTGAAATTTCAATCACCTTAATCAATCCTAACTGTCATCTCTTTTTCAAATCTTCAATGTTTCTTTCTGGCTACTATTTTCTTGGGAGGATGTTTTATTGAGCGTTATGGTGAACGCCTCGTCAACAAGACAGTTGCCAACTTCCCCACTTCTTGCAAACTTAAAAGTACCCCAAGATCTTACAATGGTAAAATGCTCGTACCCATCTTAATTCTAAATTCACCGTGGATCTTGTTGAGAATACCGATATCATACACCATTATGTCGGTTATAGCAATGCAACTATTTTGTACACATGTGAAATCGTCACGAAAATAGATGAACAATAAAATATAATTAATATATAAGTGGTCAATTTATTTGAACATCTTTATTTTGTGTGTGTTGTTTATAACCACGAGGGCTATTGAATGTTATGTATTTCAAATCCTCATGCCAATAATGATGGCGAGATGGGCGATCCAAGTGTCGGTATGTTGGGCTCAATTCACAACTAAAGTGGCTAGAGGGTGTTTGTGAGCTAAAACAAGAACCGGCCCCAAAGCCTTCTTGGGCCGCCGGCTCCCCTATGAGGCTTGGTTTATTTTTATTATGTTTTTTTAGTTTGTTTGGTTGTAGGTGAAAACCTATTTACAATTGTTTGTTGGTTTTTGAACTTAGTTTTTTTTATTAATAATAAAGTATTTCTTGGAGAGTTGGAGGACAATCCAAAGTGTTATAGGGTCGGCTTGGCTTCTAGGTTTCTTGACATAGACCAAGGTTTACTATCCGCTACGCTATCAAATAATATTATATCAACACAAGAGATGGATTATAGAATCTATAACTTATTCGAATGAAACTTTTGGACTATATTTTCCGGATATGAAATTTTATTAAAGCGTATGTATAAATTATGATGTTTTATCCAATCATTTTCTTCAAAACTTCATAAGTTATTAGGAGGTGGTTGCGGAGCGGTAGAAAAAAAAACAAAAAAAGTAGAAAAAGTAGCAAAGACAACAATCAATAAGAGAGTTACACCTCAAATTAAAAAAAAGGTTAATAGAAAAATGATAGAAAAATAGTATAATAAGAAGGGATGGAGGTAGAGTAATATAATTTATTTATTTAATTAATGAAATGACTCATGAAGGATCCCACCCTAACCCCCACCATTTATCAACACCATTGGCTACTAGTAGCCGTAATTTTTTATCGGAAAAAGTAGGTGCAACGTGAGTAACCGATGCCACCCTGTCCCCCATAAGCATAGACTACTTGGAGATAAAATATAATTTCACTTCAGCCCGACTCATATTTGGTTAAGATCGGTTCTTAACCAAATGCCCAAACCGGTTTCAACCTGGGTGAACTTGACCCGAATCAATATAAATCCGATTCAAAACCTGATTCAACCTGATCATTCTTCTACTCAAATCGATTTTAAACCGAACAGATTTCCTAAAAAGCCGACATTGACATGTATTGATCCAACCTAAACCCGTTTTCAACTCGATTTATACACAACTTGCTTTATCTATAAACGAATGACCGAACCATAGAGGCTTGAGACTGAGACGGCCCAACTATCGAATATCTGCTTCTCTCTTTGATATTTACATACCAACCCTTGAATGGTAAATTGATCTATTACGATACTTTGAGTGAAATGAGGTGAATGCTAATTTGAGTATAGATTAGTCTCAACTTAAGAAAGTAAAGAGATTCTTAATTAAATTACTGAAGAAATTAATCTAAACTGTATGACGTATAAACCTCCTAGGGTTTCTCTTCAACCAACTCGTCGTATCGCCGACGGACCCTGATCATTCCGGCGACTAGTCTCGCGAAGCTTACAGATCTACTCGTTTGTCGACGAAGTTTGCGGTGAGGTACCGTCTTCTCTCCGTTTAGCTGAAATGTCGTAAGTAGTTCTGGATTTTCATCGACATTACGACAGTTCTTTTGTTAAAACGAGCTCAAATTTGTTCCTCATGTTCTTGCATTTCATTTTGCAATAGGAATTTAGCGTTTGCTTGCGTTACTGCGGCAAAATTAGAAAAAAGAGCGGTGATTCTCGTCATGTAGAAGCTTCATCTTCTTCGTTAAATCGAACTCCAGTTTTAGGCTTTGTTATTGTGTTATGGCCTAGGATTTAGGGTTTGTTTTATTGGTTGCGAGGATATTAGGAGCTTAACATAGATGAAAGTGATGAAACCTTTGTGGCCTCTTCAGGTCGTTGTTAATGGTCATCATTGCTGCTGCTGCTTCTTGTCTCTCTCATTATTCGTTTTTCTTTTCAATTTGTTGATCTGTATCGCCGTTTTTCGTAAGTTGTTTATTTGACAGTTCCTAGTACGGGTTGAGACTTGGAGAGATGGTGAATTTGGGATCTGCTGTTTGTTTGCTGCTTCTCATACTTGTTGTCTTTAAATGCCAGGGTTCCTTAAAGTTTGTAGTTTATTAAAGTCTCTTATTCATTATACATGATTACTGATTACACTGTAAGGGCAGGTTCTGTTATTAGTTAATTGATCAATATCCACTTGTTTCTCATATATGGTTTTGGTTTTAGTTGTGATTTGGGCAAATTGCATCTATGTGCCTTATGTGACCATCAATTAGAGAGCTTGGCTTCAGGTGTGATTCCGCGAGGCAGAGGAAAAAATGCCTCGCAATACTTGTGGTGCACTGGTGGCGCGTGCCGTGATCTCAAAAGATGGTTTGAAGCGCCCCTATTTGCTTGAGATGCCACTTTTGACTGAGGAGCTGCTACGGGAGCCTCTTGTATGAGGTGTCTGGAATGAAAAATTCCAGGAAACATTGGTCTTTTGGAGCCCGCTTTGTATTTTTAAAACCCAAATTCTTTCTCTTCCATTTCTTCTTAATCCTTATCGGCATTTTCTGGAAATAGTGGGGAGTTATCTGGACGTTCCGCAGGGCATAGTTGTTTGGCTGCCTTACAAAAATGAATTAAAAGAAAGCATCTGTTTAACTTTAACCATTTGCAAATAGTAAAATGTATGGTGTATAGATTATCTGCTTATAATGTACTTTTCATCTGCAACTCCTAGCAAAGAACCAGAAGAAAATTCTGAGAAACTTTTTTTTAAATGTCAATCATGACCCGTTTACTCTTGGTTTATAAAGTTTAATGGAATCATGGTCATCAAGTTTTTTTCTTTAAAGCATAGAGACTCAACCAGGCATTTCTTCAGTACTGCACTTTACCAAATATGTACTCATGCACAGATGTAGAATTAGACGGTCCTCTTCTACAACTAGTTAGTATGGTGTCAATGAAAAGTCATTTCCTAACTTATTAGGTTATAGAAAAACAATGTTTTGATGTCTTATATCTGGGGTAGGTCAATAAAAGTATAAGACGGCTCATATTCAGACTTCCAGATGATTTTGTACTACATTGGGAAAGTAAGCCTAATATTTTCAATGTTAAGGTTCAACAAGGTAGAAGGTGCAATGTATATCAAATTTCTAAGTCCTTTTTTAATATCAGGCACCTCATGTAGGTGAAGTACTAGTGCCTTTGCTTAATGCTTTGATTTACAAGAGCTCTAGTGCTTCAGGGCCCCCGCACCTTTAAAACCAAGATATAGAGCTTTTGTTGCCATGTTTTGACCTTAGGAAACAATTTGCAATCTTGCTCTAGGCATGTGAGATTGTTTTGATGAGTAAATTTCATAACGATAATGGCTTTTACATGTTTTTTTGTTTTTCCTCAACTTGGTTTGGTTTGATCTGGCATATATCTGATCCTCCTTTCCAATCGAAAATTTTGAAAAGTTGCTTGTATTTATTTATGTGAAGTATTTTTCTCAGTCATTGCTGGATTGATTTAATTTTCTCGAAGTTAGGTTTTCTGTGTAGCTTTTTCCATTTTGTGTGTTTTTCAATTATTCACAGGTTTTCTTCATGCAAGTTGTAGTTATGTGTTTGACATGGTCACTTTTTCCAAAAACTTGTTACTTGGCACAATAACAAAGTAACAAACCTACCATAATAATTTGTGCTAGTAGTTGAATGATTAAAACCTGATAAATAGTAGATTAAATATCCATATTATCCTAATCATCACCTTTGACAGTTAACATCTTTTTCCATTGTTTTTTAACTTATGGCCAAATTAGAAATGCTGACTAATTTGTAAAAGATGTAAGAAACAAAAAAGAAAACACAAATTGATAAGGACATTATTGTAATTTGTACTCTGAATCCATTTTTATTTCTAGGCATTTCCTTACAAAATGCCTGTAATATTCTTACACAATCCTATTGCTGTTCTTATATCTTATTTCTTATGCATTTGGTCAGGTGTTTTGAAGAATCTCACTGACAAATAAGGAACACACAGTACACATTAGCTCAAAATGGGTGTGTATGTGGATGGTCCGGACACATATAATCACTATCATGTACCTCAATTTAAGAAAAGGAAAGTAATTTTGGATGGCGATAATGGCTCTTCAGCATGTTCGCTCACACATGAGATTAAAACTTTCTTACCTACTCGGCGAGCTTCTGATTATTTCATGGAACCTAGTTTCACCGAGTTGGCCATGAGGGAACTAACGGACCCCAATTATTGCACCAGGGTTCAAAACTTTACAGTCGGTAGATACGGTTATGGAAGTGTTAGGTTTTATGGGGAAACCGATGTGAGATTGTTAGATTTAGACCAGATTATCAAGTTCAAAAGGCACGAGATTGTTGTCTATGAAGATGAAACCAGTAAACCCATGGTTGGTGAGGGACTTAACAGAGCTGCTGAAGTAACTTTAGTACTACAAAAAACCTCCTCAATAGAAAAGTTGAAGTTAAGTGCAGAAAATCAAGGAGCGGATTTTATTTCTTTTGACCCGCATCTAAAAGAATGGAAATTTTCTGTTCAACATTTTAGCAGATTTGGTTTGAGTGATGATGAAGAGGATGATGTCATGATGGATGATGCTGATGTCAATGTTCACGAAAAGGCTACAATGAACGATAGTGATGGTTCTGAACTCGATGAAGACAGCCCGTTAACAGATTCACGTTTGCTTTCTCATTCACTTCCTTCACACCTCGGACTCGATCCTATTAGAATGAAGGAAATGAGAATGATGATGTTTTCTACTGAAGAGGAAGAAGATGATGCAGAATTAAATAACTTAAACGGAGCTTTGTCACACCATAGACAACAGCTTAGCAACAAAACAGTGCAAAGATCCAGCCCGCTAGCAATTCGCAAAACTCCACTAGCCTTACTTGAGTACAATCCAAGCAGTTTTGCTTCAGGCCCCAGCGGGTCTATTTTACTAGCCCAACAAAACAAAGGACTTCCTTTGACGATAACAAAAGTTCAGGGTTTTAAGCTAGAAGTTAAGGAAACACCAGTAACAAAAAGCTATTCCCACAACATAGTTGATGCTGGATTATTGATGGGTAGGTCATTTGGTATAGCATGGGGTCCAAACAACCTTCTTATTCACTGTGGTTCTGTTGGTGACAGGAATAAGAATCCAGAACTTTCTTCTACAATAAGTTTGGAAAAAGTTGCAATAGATAATGTTGTCAGAGATGAAAACAACAAAATACAGCAAGAACTTATTGATTTATGCTTTGAGTCTGTCTTAAATTATCATAAAGAAATTAATCATGAAACAGAGGAAATCATATTTGATTCGTTTAAGTTAAAGACTCGAAAACTTGTGTTTAATCGTTTGGATTTATCAGTTGTATGCCGAAGTTATATTGAGATTATTGAAAAGCAATTAGAGGTACCGGGGTTATCTTCTTCTGCTCGTGTGATGTTAATGCACCAAGTTTTTGTTTGGGAACTTATAAAGGTTCTTTTTTCCTCGAAAGAAAGTTCATTAGATGCTGACGTGGAATCACTCCCGTTGATCCGAAGAGCAGAGTTCAGTGTATTGTTACAAGAGAGTGTTTGCCACCGTGTACAAGACGAAATAAGTTCCTTAAACGATTCAGAAGATTTACAACAATTATTTTTACTTCTAACAGGCCGGCAAGTTGATGCAGCCGTTGAATTGTCTGCTTCTAGGGGAGATGTGAGACTTGCCTGTTTGTTAAGCCAAGCTGGTGGGTCCACCATCAACCGTAGGGACATCGATCGACAACTTGATCTCTGGAAAACCAACAGTTTAGACTTCAGTTTTATTGAAAAGGACAGGATAAGGCTTCTTGAGTTGCTTGCTGGTAATATCCATGGTGCATTGGGTGAGATGAATATCGACTGGAAACGGTTTTTAGGGTTGCTGATGTGGTACCACCTTCCACCTGCTTCTGATTTGACTTCTATTTTTCAAACCTATCAGCGTCTTCTAGAAGATGGGCGGGCCCCGTATCCGGTTCCTGTTTACATAGATGAAAAACTGGTAAATGATGGTGTAAGTTGGACTCCTAGTAACCGTTTTGATCTTGCATATTATCTAATGATTCTTCATAGTAACGAAGAAAGAGACTTGGATAAACTTAGCATGTTGAAGACTATGTTTAGTGCGTTTGCTTCAACTCATGATCCACTTGATCATCATATGATCTGGCATCAGCGTGCAGTGTTGGAAGCAGTTGGGACATTTAGTTATAATGATCTTCATGTTCTTGATATGGGATTTGTTTCACAGTTGCTAAGCTTGGGACACTGTCATTGGGCTATCTATGTTGTTCTTCACATGTCACATCGTGATGATTATCCATATCTGCAAGCTAGTGTCATCAAGGAAATATTATTTCAGTATTGTGAAACATGGAGTGCTCAAGAAAACCAACGCCAGTTTATTGTGGAATTGGGAGTTCCATCAGCATGGTTGCATGAGGCCTTGGTGAGTTTTATTGGATAATATTTGATAAATTGTCGAACCTTTAGTCTAACACTTTATTGTGATTATACATTTTTTTTTTGCTATCACTAATATTTAGTGGTAAAGGGGGGAAATGGGTCTAAACATGTGAGTTTTGGCATTTCTGGGGTTGGGTTGGGAAAACTCTCTCTAATTTATTGTAAAGAAAAATAAATAGTCTGTTAAACTTGTTCATACAAACTATATTGGTATATTAATCTAGTTTTTTTCTTTGCATGAAGACGCTTAGGAGGATATATCATACGCATTTGAAATATAGTTTGGGTGTCTTGCGATCCCTTTGACCCGGTTTGTTTTTAATTAATTTCTTTTGGATATCAGTCATATAGAAGGGATGTTTGTTAAAATGGCAAACTAGGTCAAATCCCAGCATAAGTTGGAAACATGGTAGTGCCGTAGTGGGTGTCTTAATCATCAGTAGTTGAATTGGTCTTTTATATATATATATGGTTTTAATTAATTATTTTTTCTTATGCATTAACAATAAGATCTATTCCTTGTATGAATCTTATGACTTATTGAAATTCTGCAGGCAGTATATCATGCTTACTATGGGAATTTTTTCAAAGCCCTTGAACACTATCTTGGATGCTCTTTTTGGCAAAAAGCACATTCAACCTTCATAACTTCTGTTGCACATTCTCTTTTCATTTCAGGTAAACTTTTCTGGATGTAGTTTTTGTATATATGTACTTACTATATATGCCTTTGTTACCTGATCTTTAAAACAAAATGGATGTCTTCTTCAGTAGACTTTGCATGTTGCAAAAGAGTGTGAAACTGGCTTATTTTTTGTGTATATAAGCTTGACAGTGAATTATGTTCCAGCTCATGAATAGATTTTCACTGCAATTAGAAGAAAGCATACTGATAGTTAGGGAACTAGGGGAAGAACAAATGATGCTGCTAATAATATCTAGATAGATGATAGTGTCTATCGAGTTGTGATGTTATAGAATTTGGATTTGTATCTATAACTATTGACTTTATACACATGTATTTAGTAGATGTGGCAATTTTTACCCATTTTCTTGTGAGCGGTTGATTTGTCTTATGTTTTATTTCTAAAGGATGAAGGATAATCAGAGGGAAAAAACGTTGCTTATAGGAAATGGGTTAAACAGGTTGACGTTTCCAAAACTGATTTTGATTGCATCAAACATTTTAAAGATAGAGTTTTTGTAGCCATATTTATCACTAACTATTTGTAAAAGAATCGATACAAAAACTCTCTGTTGAGTCATGCCACCCGTATAAAATATCACCCTTTCTTATCCATTACTCGGCCCACCCACTTTTCCATCTTCTGGGTATAATAATACTTTGTGTCTGTCCTGCTAGTAGTACCAATACCTTAGTTATGTTAAATCTTTGCTTTCTCCAACAAAGCCTGTTTGATCTGGCTTTTTGTTTCTGGGTTGCTGATTTGAGGTATTAGTGGTACCCACTAGGAGATCTTGCTATTTAATCTTAAAGAGTAGTAGATAAAAAATACCATGGCAATGTAACTTTACAACACATTGAAATTTTAAAGAGTAGTGGTAATTGTTTTCTAACATTTTTATGGCTCAGGCAAACAATCAGAGATATTGAGGCTTACAACCTCTATGGAAGACCATAAATCAGAAATTGAAAATTGGGACTTGGGAGCTGGAATCTTTATAACTTTTTATTCATTTAGAAGTTCTTTAAAGGAAGATGACGATACAATGACTGAACTGGTATGGAACTCTTTCAGATAGATGTATGTGCTTCAAGAGTTAACATAAGCACACTTATTAGTTCAAAAACATCTATTTTTCCTCGTACGCCTGCTGTTAGTTTAGCGTAGTCAGAGTTGTCAAAGGCACACTAGGCACGCGCCTAGGCAAGGCGAGGTGTAGGCCAAATCCCTTGTAGCCACCTAGGCACTCTCTAGGGAGCTTTGCAAGATTCCAGTGAGATACGAGCAAATCCTGTCATCTACAATGAAATTAAGCAATTTCCGGCCTCTGTTCTAAAACATTTAAAAATGAATTGGAATCAGCCTAAACTGGCCCTAAACAAGCCTAAATCACATAAAACCTACCCTAAAAATTGTATGTTTATGTCATGCATCTTGCCTATCTGGTGCCTTCTTTTTTAGCGACTTGCGCCTTGGGCTCACATTTTGCGCCTTAACAACTTTGATTGTAGTTTTGTAATGATAATCTAACAACTATACTATTCAGTTAATAACATTACACAAAAATGTAACTTTTCACCCTTTTTGTCATTGTATATAAGATTTTTTTTCATTGCATGTAACACACTTCTAATTTTTTACCAATGTATTATGTATGTAAGCAAACCTTCTTTAGAAGGTAAAAATAGTGCCATAAATCTGATGACAGGGCAGCCTGGCATGTCACTATTTTTTCCTGCTAATAGAAGGTTCGATACAATGAGCGAAATTGTAAGTATGTAACTTGTAATGTACTTGCATACAATTGGATGAAAATATTTTGGTGGTAAAAATTATAATGATACCCATCCTATCCACAACATATGGATTATGCAAGATGTTTCTTGGAGCTCATATCCCTGAGCAAGAGCTAAGGATATGATTAATTTTTACAAATGAAATATAGAGGTGGTAAAAATGGGCAGATCATGCTGGTTATTAACGAGTCAAAATGAGTTTGTGTAAGAGTTTAATTTTGGTGCCCAAGGAAATCTGTTTGTCAGGTTAGCCGAAACACTTAGTTTTGTTTTTGGCGTATGCAAACAATTTGTTTAATAAATGTGGTTACAAAAAACATGATGTTGCAATTAAAATGTAGTTTCTTATATAAAGCTATGTAGGAGATCGTATGCATTAAAGATACACTCTGATCGGGGCAACTTTTGACTTTTTGACCGGCTATTTTTATGATCTCTTAGTGAAAACATTACTAATTGGAAATAAACTGGCATCATCCTTCTATGATGTTTTAATTTTTAACTAGTGGTTTGGAAAGCATCTCCCTCCTCATCACCCATCCATCAAACATTTGGAAACTAACTCACATAATCATTTTGATTAATTTATATGCAATTTTTGTACTATTGCAGGAGTCTCTTCAGGACAAAAATGATGAATGTAGAAAGTTTTTTAGTCGTTTGAAAGCATCTTTGGCATTTTGGGATAGCCGTTTGCCTGTTGATGCCAGGTACTAAAAGTCTAAAACAATTTATTCCTTTTATAATGTGATTACATAGATTTAAGACCTTAAGGTGACATAATGGGTGGATCAGACAGGTTGTGTAACGGGTGAAAACAGGTTCGTGCCGGAACATAGTCTTTTAGTACAGATGAGAACAGATTGGGCCAACCTGCAAATATACTTTGGCTAACTTTCAATCTGTTTAGCCTTTTGGCTCAGTTTCCGTTTTAACTCATTTTATTTTCTCTCTTCAGTTGTCCAAATCTTTATTTTAATTTATCCCAAAGTAATCAATCATTTAAAAAAATATTAGTTATAATTTACTAAATTTTCAAAGCTGTTGGTATCTTACCATTGTGCTTTTTTTAGAAGGCGACTCACAAACCCTCACACATGTAAAACTGTTAATCTGTTATCCAGCTAACAAATTACTGAATTAACTTTGAACATCTTAGATTGTGTTTTTAAACAAACGGACTTTTTTTTGAATGGCCAACGAAATAATTATAGCACACCAAAAACTGCCACCATGAAGGAGGCAAGAACACCAAGTCAAAGACACCAAAACAAACAAATGAACATTGGACATCGGGTTTGGACATGATTTTCTGTTTTTAAATTAATGGATATTGGATAAGCTTCTCTTTGGTTTATTTTACGTAATGCTGTCAGTTCTTGTATGTCGTTTTTTTCTTTTTAAATAATTTATACTTTATTTATGTACATTTGCACAAACAAACGCATCTTCTTAACAGACATGGAGAAGAAAATTCGTTTGTTTAAGGGTCCGTGTTCGTTCAATGTTCAGTTAAACGAACACACACAATCCCACGATCGTGTCCACAGGGGTCTATTTTTCAGTACTGTACTAATTTTCGTCTTTTTGATCAAACAGAATGGTGTATGCAAAAATGGCAGAGGAGATAAGTGATCTGCTTGTAGCCGATCCTGGGGAGGGTTCAACCACTGAGGTTAAGTTAGAATGCTTCAATACGATATTTGATTCCCCGGTTCCTCAAGATCTTATTTCATCCCATTTACAGTCTGCAATATCACATTTTACATTGCATCTTACAGAAGCAGCCTCGTAGCATAATAATATTTTATAGTTATTCGGGACATGGCAATAGTGTTTTAAAATGTATTTGTTCTTTGTCTTGATTGGCTTTTAAGCTTCTGAATGTGTCTTTAGAATGCGATGGATGAAAAACCTTATGCTCATTTAGTTGATAAACAATTTGGGACACCTTATTCTTTAAAAAAGTTTAATAGAGGAGAAGTTGAGTGACATTTGCTTAAAACTTTCTTTTATACCATCGATCTATTTTTGTTTTTTATAGGCAGTTAATGATGTATGAGATCTGAAAAATAACATCGCTAAAATCGATTCATATTTTAGTTTTTAGTTGTGTTAGGGTATGGTATTATTCGTGACATGATATAGAAAAAATCTCATTTGCTAATTTATAAATTTATATCACTTTATCTAAAATTTGAAATGAAATAGCTACTATATACGGTATGCTCTAAACTGGTTTCGACCATATACGAACTGACGGTTCCGGACTGGTTTTGAGATTCCAGGTGAGAACTGGTTTAAACAGTCAACCGATAATCGGTTTTTTTTTAAACAGTTAAAAGCTGGGTAACCAGTTAATGCCGTTGATGAGTTTTTTTTTTACTGTTTTTTCTAGCCGTTGCAACGGCCATCTGAACGTTGGGAGTGATTTATTATCGTTTTTTGAGCCATTTTAGCACTATAAATACTTAGTGGTGTCAAAGGATTAATCACACAACTTCTATTGTTCTCTAACACTACTTAAACGCTAAAAAACGCTTAAAAAATACTCGTATTCGAAACGTATTCAAATGATTTTATGGCATCTTCTTCTTCTCAAGCCTCAGTTGGTGTTGGGGCGTCCTCAAGCGAGGCACAAGTGATTCGGATCAAGCAAACAACAAGGACCCTCGAGGTTTCGTCGAAATTAAATCTTTGCGAGATGTCGTTTGGCCCCGATAAAGCTCGATGCAAAAATTGCGGTGGCTTTCTCAAACCCGAGTCCAACTATACCTTGCGAAGTAATTGTCCAAGCATTTCAAGTCGGTTAAGACTAACCCGACTCAAGGTCAATCAATGATGACAAAGGAATGTGGGGTTCGGAATTTCGATCGCGACATGGTTCATGATATGATGGGTAATCTAATTATTCAATAAGCTTTGTCGTTTAATCATTTCGACAACCCACTTTTGACGAGGATGATTCAAAAATCGCTCCAACCTCGCTATCACCATGTAAGTTGTTCTACTATTAAACGGAACTGTATGAAAATATGGGTCGAAGCAAAACAACGACTAATTTTGGGTTTGGAAAATTTTAATTATCGGTGTTAGTTTAACAAGCGACGTTTGATCGGCATGTAACGGCCTACTCGGCTCGTATCTTTGTGTTACCGCATATTGGATTGATTCTAACATGTGGTAAATGATGAAACATGTTTTTGCTTTTAAAAGTTTCGACTATCCTAATACCTGGGAAAATTTGTTTAAATGTGTAGATGACGTTATTCAAACATTTCAATTACAAAACAAGGTTTTTTTTTTTTCAATATCCTTTGATAACGCATCTAATAATACAAGTGTCTTTCAAAAATTAAAAATTAAATATAATCTCATTTGTAACAGTGCATTTTTTCATACATGATGTGTTGCACACATCATTAACTTAGTTGTGCAAGATGAGATTAGGCTTCCTCAAATGAAAGAGGTAAAGGGAAAATTTAAGAAAATTTAAGAGATATTTATCAAGCTAGTAGAAAACATAAACAATATAGAAATGATTGCAACCAAACAAATTCTCAATATCATGGACTTTATTCAGTTATTGGGACGTTCCAACAAGGTGGAATTCAACTTGTTCATGTACCAAAACGTTTAAGGCAAAGAACAACTTTAGAAGCTTTTCATAATAATTTTGTTGACACGGGGAGGTAGATGAGCGTTAAAACCCATATGTTGGGGATTTTATAAATGCTTGGAGCAATGTGTTTGAAATTTTTAAAGATGCAACCACTATTTTGACTGGGATTTATTATCCCACATGTAAGTTGGTTCTTCACCAATTGTATTTACCGTGTTAAAAAATAAATCCATATGAATCCGGTAGCAATATCACTACAACATTGTTGATGTCTTGGCTTGGTGGGAAAGAAACAGAATCTCATTTTCCCATTCTAGCCGCCATGGCCCGTGTTTACTAAAGAGTCACGAGATGTGTATATGTTTGAAAGACCATTCGCACTTTATATTTGTTGAGAATAGTTTTTCTTTTAGGTTCTTCAAACCATTGTTTATGCATTACCGAATTTTTAGCTCGCAAATCGCGTCTTGCCTAAAGTCTAAATACTTATAAATGCTTATAAAATATGTATTTTTTTGCTTTATTTGACATCTATTCTTTTTTTTCTATGTACACATATATAATCAGGTTTTTTTTCTACTAATTCAACGAAATATTATTTTATATCGGTTTCGCCATAACACACAGACTGAATATCAAACTAGTTCATATACAATTTAGACGTTTTTACGGTTTGAAACCGAACCGTAAACACCGTAAATCTCTAGTGCAACCCTCTCCAACGCTCCATGTATTGCATGCAGCGCCACCTCAGCAAAAATCCTACCCGATCAATTAGCCCTTTCAAAACAGGTTCAACCGATCGTCTTCTCCCACTGAAAGCGTTTTCATCCGTACCATCGACTCCTTAGGGTTTGAATATCAGGTAGTTTTTGATCATTTCTGTTCAAAGTAGTTATTTGAAGTATCGGATCCACCTTAGTTTGTTTCTTCAATTCTTCGTGCATTTTGCGAACGTTTAGGGTTTCTTCTTCGTTGTACTGCTGAACTGTTTGAAATTACTGTGTGTTTTTAAGCAATGTGGCTGAATCATAGTCCTCGTTGCTTACAAATATTGTCTATAATTGACTGATTTTTACAATAATGCACAGTATATCACTCACTCACTCTTTTTCACTTTTGTGACCTTTTCAAGGAATTCTATGGAATGCATGTGAACCTTAACCGGATGTTAAAATTGAACTTTAGATCACAGAATTTGAGTTTATAGCGCTCTTCATTTCTCAATGCACATGATATCGTAAGTCTGCGGGTTTTCTAAAATAAACTAGCATTAGATGTCTCATATTTGAAAGATCCCTACCTATATGCGATTATGCGATCTCACAATGTTTGAACATCTTCTACGTTTATCATATTAAGTTGTGTTTTGTGACTTTGTCTCTGGTTCTAGGGTAGATGGATTATAGTTCTGGTGAAGAGTTTGAGTTTATTGATTCAGAGATTGCTGAGTATAAAGATGAGCCATTTCAGCAGTTGAGGGATGGGGCACTCAAGGTTAATTATCCCAATGAACTGGCTGATGAGGCTGAAACACCACTGAAAGTGGTAGCTCCGGTATCTGCAGCTCCAATCTCTGAAGAAGAAGATTTATTTTGCTGGCCTTGGACTGGGATTGTGGTCAACATGGTCAAAGAGTCTGATAATGGGGTTGATTTCAAAAACACGGAATATTGGATGAAAAGATTCTTAAAGTTTAAGCCCGAAGCTGTTGTGCTATTAGCGAATGATAATAAACAGCCTGCACAAGCGTTAGTGAGGTTCAAAAATGATTGGACTGGCTTTATGAATGCTATGGAGTTTGAGAAATCTTTTGAAGCTGCTAATCATAGTAAGAAAGAGTGGAGTGTTTCTGAAAATTCGAAAGGTTCGAGTATTTATGCTTGGGTAGCTCGTGCAAATGACTTTGAATCACAAGGCCCAATAGGCGAGTATCTTCGTACTAACAGAGAGCTGAAAACGATAGCTGGCATCGTTCAAGAAGCTGTAATGGATAGAAACAAAGCAGTGCTTGAGTTAGAGAGTGAGATTGACATGAGAATTGGAAATCTTGATGATTTGCAGACCAAGTATGATCAGAAGACCATGTCTTTGAGTAGGATGATGGAAGAAAAAGATAACTTTCATCAAGCTTTCTTAGAAGGTTTGTTACTCCCTCTGCATGCTTTTTATTTGACTAATCGTATGTATTGATTTCATAAGCTTAAGCATGAGTGTTTTCTCTCTTTTACTTGTGTCATGTTGTATTCTCTATTCCTCTCTCTTTAGTGCGGGTCAGAGATGTTAGAAGTGATGAAAACCACCTTTCTGTATTTGTTTTATTGGACTTGTAAATTTTTAGCAAAATATGCTGGTAAAAACTGTTTTTACAAAAATAATTGACTTATTTTAGTAGAGCTTATTAGGAGGTTTTTATACATTTGATAATTGACTTGTTTCCATTTTAGTTAAAACTTTTATCTTATCCCATTTGATCTATTGGAGAAAAACATAGCTAAAATTGACCCATTTAGCTCACCCACAGACATGTCCTTGTTTTAAAGAATATATGTTTTGTATGGAATTCCTTTTCTTATAAGTTTGAGGTTTTGCTAACATGCAAATATTGTTGATACCCAGAGAAAAGAAAGATGCAGCGGCTTGCACAGGATCATATGAAAAGGGTATTAGATGAACAAGAAATGTTGAATGCTGAGTTGGAGAAACGAAGGAAGAAACTTGATTCTTGGAGCAAAGAACTCACTAAAAGAGACGCCCTAACGGAACCTGAGAAACAAATATTAGATGAGGAGAAACAAAAGGTGATCTTTATATGCAATCTCTAATTCAAAACTCCACCATTTAGGAGTGAGCAGAAACAGGAGCTGACCCGTGAAATCTGGTTCGGTTCTCGGTTCTCAATTACTCCTTTTACCGGTTCCGGTCCGAGAACCGGTTCGATCTGTGAAACAGGGATAATTAAAACTTGATATATTTTTTTTAAGTTTTAAACAAATCAAAGGATTGAAAAGCCATACATATGTGTCTTCTTCATCATCATCTGCTAATTGGTATGTATATATATGTTTGTGTGCTGACTAAACATGAATGTGTACATTGAATGTGTGTTTGTGTATATCCAGTGTGTGCTTGTGTATATATAGTGTCTTATTGAATGTGTGTGTGTGTATATACAGAATGTATATATTAGTTTGTGTGTTGATTAAACATGAATGTATGTTTCTGTATGTACAGTGTGTGTTATTGAATGCAAGCTTTTTTTGGATGCAAGTTAGAATTCTGATTTAGCAAGTAGTTGTAACAGGTCCAATACATGCTATTTGAAATTAATTATTTTGGAAGCAAGTTCCAATTCTCGGTCCAATAGTTGTACAGGTCCAATGGGTGTTTACTTTAGAATGACAAGTTCGAATTCTCCATTTCTCGGTCCATAGAAGATTGGTCCGATACATAATTTAGCCCACCAATTCGTGGTCCACAAATACAAGAACCACTAAACCGGCCTGTGAAAACTGGACCGACCCGAACCAGTTAACTAGATTTTGGTTCGGTTCAGGTTCTTGATTACTTGAGGAATTCGGTTCTGGTTTGGGTCGACCCGATACTCACCCCTACAAATGTTGTTTTTTTATTATCATATTTTGTGATTCATATCCTCCTTTGCAAATCCAGAATGACATGCAAAACAGTTCTCTGCATAAGGCCTCTATAGAGCAGAAAAATGCTGATGAGAGTGTCTTAAGGCTGGTTGAAGAACAAAAGGTAAGTCTGCTGAAGTCTAGCTTTAATATTACATTCTTACTCGTGTTCATTAGAGGTAGCGGTTTCATCTCTTTTACTGATTATTCGGTTGATTCACATAATGTTATCTCTGTTGGATCAAAATGGTGATTTCAAAATAATTAAATGAAAAGCAAAATGGGTCAAACGTATGGCAAGTCTCCCAAGTTGTACTTTTAATGCATGGAACCTCCTATAACACTTATTGTAACACACTAATTCTTTTATATACACTATAATTTTTTTAGGACATCACATGTTTAGGGGTCAACCCAACCAAGTAATGTTTTATCTTTAATGGGTCAAGCATGTAAAATTAAAATACTCCCATAAAAGTAAATGGGTCAAATGAATATGAAGTTTCCAAAGGGTACTTTTTATGTGTAAAACCTCCTTAATCATTTTTGGAAAGGATTATTATCGAAAACATATCTTTTTATAATCAGATTGAACACGCTAATAATTTTTGGACATAGCGTTTTGGGTCAATCAGCTCAACAAATTCCCCGTTGAGGAGTCCTTTTTTTGACCCATCTCCCAACCGGTCCATTTTTCCATCTCTAGTCTTGATACGTTCTTGTTTACAATCATAATATTGATACTTCTGTTGACCGGATCCTGAATCACAGAGAGAGAAAGAGGAGGCTTTGAAGAAAGTTCTTGAGTTAGAGAGACAGCTAGATGCCAAACAAAAA
Source organism: Deinandra increscens subsp. villosa (assembly GCA_039602395.1). Lineage (NCBI taxonomy): Eukaryota > Viridiplantae > Streptophyta > Magnoliopsida > Asterales > Asteraceae > Deinandra > Deinandra increscens. The sequence continues at coordinate 11,670,663 of JBCNJP010000016.1, forward strand.
CTAGAAATGGAAATTGAAGAACTGAAAGGGAAACTGCAGGTGATGAAACATTTGGGTGATGAAGATGATACTGCAGTTCAAGAACAGATAAAAAAGATGAACGATGAACTGGAAGCAAAGATTGAGGAAATGGATGGTGTGGAGGAAATGTATCAAACTCTTGTTGTTAAGGAACGTCAAAGTAATGATGAATTGCAAGAAGCCCTCAAAGAGTTGATTAAGGTATTACTTTCTAGGGTCCAACTAATATCTAATGTTAGTTTTTGGCGTTTTGAATACATTGACCACCCAAGTATTAATTATTTTTAGTTATGGCTACTTACTATTTAAACAATTAAAGCTTTTGGTTTGGTTCCGGTTCTTGATTTCTTGAGGGTTTCGGTTCCTGTTCTTAATTTTATGAGGATTTCAGTTACGGTCCGGGTTGACCCGATACTCATATATGTTTTTTTTTATTATCATATTTTGTGATTCATATCCTCTTTTGCAAATCCAGAATTACATGCAAAATAGTTCTCTGCATAAGGCCTCAATAGAGCTGAAAAAAGCTGATGAGAGTGTCTTAAGGCTGGTTGAAGAACAAAAGGTAAGTCTGCTAAAGTCTAGCTTTTATACTACATTCTTACTCGTATTCGTTAGAGGTAGCAATTTCATCTCTCTTATTGATTATTTGGTTGATTCATGTAATGTTTATCTCTGTGGGATTAAAATGGTAATTTCAAAATTTTAACTGAAAAACAAAATGGGTCAAACGTGTTGGAAGTCTCCCAAGTTGTACCTTTAATGCATGGAACCTCCTATAACACTTAGTCAGTTATTTTAATCATACACCCTAATTTTTTATGAACGCCATAATTTTCTTAGGACATCACATGTTTAGGGTCAACCCAACCAGGTAATGTTAAATCTTTACTGGGCCAGACATGTAAAATTAAAATACTACCATTAAAGTAAACGGGTCAAATGGATGTGAAGTCTCCAAAGTGTACTTTTTCTGTGTAAAACCTTCTTAATCATTTATTTAAAGGATCATTGTTGAATAACATTTTCTTTGTAATCATGTTGAACACACTAATAATTTTTGGACAGATTGTTTTGGGTCAATCGACTCAACAAGTTACCTGTTGAGGACTCCTTGTTTTGACCCATCACCAACCGGTCCATTTTGCCATCTCTAATTACCCATTGAGGACTCCTTGTCTTGATACCTTCTTGTTTACAATCATAATGTTGGTTCTTCTGTTTACTGCGTCCTGAATCACAGAGAGTGAAAGAGGAGGCTTTGAAGAAAGATCTTAAGTTAGAGGGACAGCTAGATGCCAGACAAAAACTAGAAATGGAAATTGAAGAACTGAAAGGGAAACTGCAGGTGATGAAACATTTGGATGATGAAGATGATACTGCAGTTCAAGAACAGATAAAAAAGATGAACGATGAGCTGGAAGCAAAGATGGAAGAAATGGATGGTGTGCAGGAAATGATTCAAACTCCTGCTGTTAAGGAACGTCAAAGTAATGATGAAATGCAAGAGGCCCGCAAAGAGTTGATTAAGGTATTACTTTCTAGTATCCAACTAAACTCTAATGTTAGTTTTTGGGTATTATGTATACATATGCCACCCAAGTATTAACTTTCTTAGTTAGAGCTACTTACTATTCAAAGAGTTTAAAGCTTTTGTCATGTTTGAAGATGGAAAATTGACAAAATGCTCATGAATCTACTCATCATAATCAACTCTAGATGGGTTTTCAAAATATAATTCAGTAGATTTAGGAGTTCCATTTTTATGTACAACTCTAGAAGTGACAAGTATTATTCACTATTCAGGGCCATTATTTCATTTCACAATTTTTTCAACAACTTTTTAACGCGGTCATCAAACACAAACAAATTGATACTTGGCCACTTGGGTGGCATCTTAATTTGTTTTGAATACTTGGCTGGCCTATACATTCATTATATCATGGTATTTTAACCATGCAGACAATGGACCAATTTAGTTTTTGTTTAATCCCAAACCGGGTAAATAAAAAATTATCAATATGGGCACTAAGTCAAACTAGAAGAAAGTCTTTCAAAGTCTATTTATAAGGCATACAACATATTAAATCTTTTTATGCAATTGGACAAACAACTATTTGTGGGTCAACACTACTAGACCCATTGTGTTTCACCCAAAACCTTTTTTGACTCATAACTCAACCTTTATTGATTATTGGGTCAATTTGGGAAATATTTTATCTCTATCGTGTCAAACTTGTAATTTCAAAATATTAACTGAAAAGCAAAATCGGTCAAACGTTGCTGAGAGTCTCTCCATATTGTACACTTAATGCTTTGTAATCACATTGGACACATTAGGTATTTATGAAGCTCTATTTTTTTAAGACACCACATATCAAATGGATCGAAGGTCTCCTGAAGTGTACTTTTGATGCATCTACAAAGATTATTATTGAATAAACCTTGTCAATCTGTTTAACTTGCATACCCGAGACTCTTAGTACACTTGAACTGGGAAACAAATCAAATAATGCAAACTTTACTTGGAAACTAAGCAACCTTTTTCCATATGAACCAATACAGGTAAAACTCAAACATTCTTCTGTCATTAACCTTATTTTAAATGGCTATTTACTTATGATATTGTCTTGGGTCAATCTGCACAAAAACTTACCCATTTGAGGGCAACCTGTTTTACCCTTAACCTAACTGGTCCATTTTGTTTCCAGTTATAATTTTGGTTAATCCTGATTGACAGTTAGAGGAGGCTTTGAAGAAAGTTGGTGAGTTAGAGAGAGAGAAAGAGGAGGCTTTGAAGAAAGTTGTTGAATTAGAAAGAGAGAAAGAGGAGGCTTTGAAGAAAGTCGTTGAGTTAGAGAGACAAGTAGACGACAAACGAAAACTAGAAATGGAGGTTGAAGAGTTGAAGGGAGTATTGCAGGTGATGGAACTTCTGGTTGATGAACATGATACTGCAGTTTAACACCAGATTGATGATGAACTAAGTGTCTATGACTGAAGCTACCACCTGAACTCGCATTAGTACTTGGATAAGCATATATAAGACTTTGACATTATCCTATGCATTTTGTGAAGTTCGTAAAATTATTAGCCGTCACTTTTGGACGTGTAAATCTATGCATTTTGCGCGTTACTTTAAGACATGTAAACTGGCATTTTGTGAAGCTCGTAGAATTATTGGTGTCACTTCTAGAGGCGTAAACAAGTGGAGCCTTGGATCTCCTAAGCTCGGCTCGTTTAACCTAGCTCAAAGTTGTTTAGAACTCTATTACTAAAGTTTTCCCTCAAATCTGACAACACTCGTTTATTATTATCATCATCTTTGATGGGTATAATATATTTTTTTGAAAAATCCCCAAAACAAATGAGCTTTCTATTGTGTGCGAGCGGTAAAATCTAGTTAAGCAAAACAAGTCGGTAAGTGAAATAAAAAAGATGGACCAGGTCAGCAAAAATTTGAACGTGGGGCAGACAATCCGTACAGAGTCAATATCATTTTTATGGAAAACAAATACGCTGACCACTGACCGAGTAAGTGGTCAGCTTTGACCGGACCCGACCAAATGAAATCAAACAGCCTCTTAGTTCTCAATCTGAGGGATATTAAAACCGAGCATTCAGTGTTGAATCTATAAATTTTAATAAGCAATGAAACGTAAATAAGCGATTGAAATGTTTCTCCAAATTTTCTCTATGATTTCCATTACTCCAACGATTACAATTTAAAGAAAATACATGATTTGTAACCAACTCCCACTACTCTATTTCTATCGTGGGTTAAAATTGAAAAATTCAATTAGAGTTCCTAAATGCATGCAAAATAATGAAAATATAGTGAACGTGGGTCGATGACGGTGGTGATACATATCAGAGTGTTTGTTTTTTTATTTTCTTTTTTCAAGAGATTTGAGAGCGTATTTAAAGGTTGTGATTAAACCATCCCATATATGGAGACACATTTGAAAGAAAGACACCACGTAATTAGGGAAGTTAGACCCGAAGATGATACTGACGACTAGATAAAGAAAATAAATAAATAAATGAATAACTAGATAGTTGGTTTAATTTCATGACACGATTGACTCGACGAATCGTCAATGATTTGATGAGGTGATACGTACGTTTTGATAATAATGGTCAATTCCTAAGCTAAGGACAAAATTATGAAGCCTAAAATATAGATAAGTCAAAATGGACCAATAAAAATTGACATGTAATTGTTTTCTAATGGTAACTAACAAATATTCTATCTACAGGGCTATAACTACGATTTTTGATTCAAAATACACTAACTGCTCTCAAACTGACGATTAAATTCGGTTTCAAACTAGTTTGAGCCACTTTGTTACCAAAATGATCTCGGGTTAAATTTGGAAGCGGTTACGGTGTGCAACTTGCCTTTTCACCTCTAGTTCCTTATTCCTTACCGGGTTGAGATTTATCTAGACACGTTTAAAAGCTAGTTTGGACATGACTTCAACCCGACTCAAAATGTAGGGTTGAAATCAACTCCTAACATGATACCTGTAAACTGGTTTTAACCCGGTTAAACCCGAGCCTATCCTATTTAAAACCAATTTAACCCAATCTTTCAACCCAAACCGATTTCAACCCAAACCGAGTTTAAAAAATGCCTAGATATCGAGGACAAAAACCCTAACCGGATTCCAACCTGATTTGTGGACCACTAGAGGCTTGAAAAGGCCCAACTCTTGACCCTGGCCTGGCCCACCAGCAAAGTTTTCTGCTGGCTGACCTGGCTCCATATTGGCTTCTTCTCCCCTCAACGGACAAATAAGTGAATAACACACTGAAAGCATTTTCTTCCGTACCGAGTCCTTAGGGTTCCGATCGGTCCACGGTGCTTCTCCACCTGTCTCCGGCAGAAGCTGGTGTTTCTGTTCGCCGATTCTCTTCAATACGCACATTTGTTTTCCCGTCGTTTGCAGTGAGGTACCTTTGTTTACTCCGTTTACAACTGAATATCAGGTAGTTTTAGATAATTGATGTTGAAAGGAGCTAATTAAGGTCTCGAATCCACCTTAGTTTGTTATCTTTTTCGTGCATTTTGCTAACGCCGTGTAATTTAGGGTTTCTTCTTCGTTGTACGAAGGTTTTGATCGCACCTACCGTAGTGACAATCGTACTGTTGAACTGTTTGAAATTACTGTGTGTTTTGAGCTATGTGGCTGAATTGTAGTCCTCGTTGCCTAGAAATACGGTCAGTGGGCGTTTGGTAGGTGATAATCATTGAGGAAGAGAAATGACCTGCAGAATTAGTCTAGAAAAAGGATTTCCTGTTTAGTTTGTCATACAGTTAATGGAAACAGACTTTAGTCATCTATGATTGACTGATAGTTACAATAATGCATAGTATATCACTCACTAGTTTGCACTTTTGTGCTCCTGTTTGAAATTACTGTGTGTTTTAAGCTATGTGGCTGAATCATGGTTATCGGTTCCTAGAAATACAGTCAGTGAGCGTTTGGTAGGTGATAATCATTGAGGAAGAGAAATGACCTGCAGAATTAGTCTAGAAAAAAGATTTCCTGTTTAGTTTGTCATACAGTTAATGGAAACAGATTTTAGTCATCCATGATTGACTGATTATTACAGTGATGCACAGTATATCACTCACTCGTTCGCAGTTTTGTGCTCTTTTCATGGTTACCCCACACTTCAGTTTGTTATCTTTTCATGGAATTGTTGGAATACATGGTGCCTTGCGATGTAGCCTATGCACCTTAACCGAATGTTAAATTAAACTTTAGATCACAGAAATTGAGTTTGTAGTGCCGTCCATTTCTGATTAATCTTCAATACACATGATATGATGTATCTGTGGGTTTCTACAATAAACTAGTATACAACGTCTCATAATTGAAATGATTCTTACCTGTATGCAATTATGCGTTCTCTCTATGTTTGAACATCTTCTATCTTTATCGTATTAAGTTGTGTTTTGTGACTTTGTCTTTGTTTCAAGAGTAGATGGATCTTAGTTCTGGTGAAGAGTCTGAGTTTAGTGATTCAGAGATTGCTGAGTACAAAGATAAGCCATATCAGCAGTTGAGGGATGGAACACTAAAGGTTAAATATCCCAATGGCATTCTTAGGTGTCCATTTTGTGCTGGAAAGAAAAAACAAAATTTCAAATACAAAGACTTACATCAACATGCTTCAGGAGTAAGCAAAGGGTCTTCCAATAGAAATGCAAAACAAAAGGCTAATCATCTTGCTTTAACATTGTACCTAGAGAATGAACTGGCTGATGAGGCTGAAACACCACTGAAAGTGGTAGCTCCAGTACCTGCAGCTCCGGTCTCAGAAGAAGAAGATTTATTTTGCTGGCCTTGGACGGGGATTGTGGTCAACATGGTCAAAGAGCCTGATAGTGAGGATGATTTTGATAACACAGAATATTGGATGAAAAGATTCTCAAAATTTAAGCCTGAAGCTGTTGAGCTGTTAGCGGATGATGACAAACTATCATCACATGTGTTAGTGAGGTTCAACAATGATTGGACTGGGTTTAAGAACGCTATGGAGTTTGAAAAATCTTTTGAAGCTGCTCATCACAGTAAGAAAGAGTGGAGTGTTTCTGAAAGTTCGAAAAGTTCGCGTATTTATGCTTGGTTGGCTCGTGCAAATGACTTTGAATCACAAGGCCCAATAGGAGATTTTCTTCGCACCAACAGAAAGTTGAAAACGATAGCTGACCTTGTTCAAGAAGCTGTAATGACTAGAAACAAAGCAGTGGTTGAGTTAGCTAGTGAGATTGACATGAGGAATGAAAATCTAGATGATTTGCAGGTCAAATATAATCAGAAAACCATGTCTTTGAGTAAGATGATTGAAGAAAAAGATTACCTTCATCAAGCTTTCTTTGAAGGTTAGTTACTCTCTCTGCTTGCCTTTTTGACTGACTAATTGTATGTGTTGGTTTCATAGGCTTAAACATGGAGTTTTTTTCTCTCTCTTTTACTTGTGTCATGGTGTATCTCCTCTCTTTAGTGCGGGTCAAAGCTGTTGGATGTGATGAAAACCACCTTTCTTTATCTGTTCTATTGATCTCATCTCGTTAATTTTTGAGCAAAATATGCTGATAAATCTATGTTTACAGAAATAATTGACTTATTTTAGTAGAGCTTATTAGGATGTTTTTATACATTAAATTGCATGACTTGTTTCCATTTTAGTTAAACTTTTATCTTATCCCATGTGATCCATTGGAGATTAAAACATAGCCAAAATTGACCCATTTAGCTCATCCATACGCATTTCCCTGTTTTAAAGAATATATGCTTTGTATGGAGTTCCTTTTTTTTTTTTAAATAAGTTTGAGGTTTTGCTAACATGCAAATATTGTTTATATCCAGAGACAAGAAAGATGCAACGGCTTGCACGGGAGCATGTGAAAAGGGTATTAGATGAACAAGAAATGCTGAATGCTGATTTGGAGAAACGAAGGAAGAAACTTGATTCATGGAGCAAAGAACTTAATAAGAGAGAAGCCCTAACGGAACGTGAGAAACAAAAATTAGATGAGGAGAAACAAAAGGTGATTATTATATGAAATCTCTAATTCAAAACTCAACTGTAGTGAGCAAAAACTGGGCCTGACCCACGAAAATCGAAGAATCAAACCGACCCGTGAAAACTGCTTATGATCCAAGAACCGTTTGACCCGTGAAAACCAGGGATAATTAAAAATTTAAAAGTTAATATATATATATTTTTTAATTTTAAACAAATTAAAGGATTGAAAAGCCATACATATTTGTCTTCTTCATCAACATCTGCTAATTGGTATGTATATATATGTTTGTGTGTTGATTAAACATGGATTTCCCTGTAGATTGAATGTGTGTTTGTGTATATACAGTGTGTGTTATTGAATGTGTGCTTGTGTATGTACAGTGTGTCTTATTGAATGTGTGTTTGTGTATATACAGAATGTATATATTAGTTTGTGTGTTGATTAAACATGAATTTGTAGATTAAATGTGTGTTTGTGCATGTACAGTGTGTGTTATTGAATGCTAGTTTCTTTTTTATACAAGTTAGAATTCTGATTTAGCAAGTAGTTGTAGCAGGTCCAATACATGCTATTTGAAATTAATTATTTTGGAAGCAAGTTCCAATCCTCGGTCCAATAGTTTTACAGGTCCAATAGGTGTTTACTTTAAAATGGCAAGTTCGAATTCTCCATTTCTCAGTCTATACAGGATTAGGAGGTCCAATACATAGTTTAGCCCACCAATTCGTGGTCCACAAATACAAGAACCGATAAACCGGCCTCTGAAAACTGGACCGACCTGAACTGGTAACTAGATTTTGGTTCGGTTCCGGTTCTTAATTTCTTGAGGAATTCGGTTCTGGTCTGGGTTGACCCGGTACTCACCTCTACAAATGTTGTTTTTTTATCATCATATCTTCTGATTCATATCCTCCTTTGCAAATCCAGAATGACATGCAAAACAGTTCTCTGCATAAGGCCTCTATAGAGCAAAAAAAAGCTGATGAGAGTGTCTTAAGGCTGGTTGAAGAACAAAAGGTAAGTCTGCTGAAGTCTAGCTGTAATACTACATTCTTACTCGTGTTCATTAGAGGTAGTGGTTTCATCTCTTTTACTGATTATTCGGTTAATTCACATAATGTTTCTCTGTTGGTCAAAATGGTGATTTCAAAATATTAACTGAGAAGCAAAATGGGTCAAACGTATCGCAAGTCTCCCAAGTTGTACTTTTAATGCATGGAATTATAATAACTAATTCTTTTATATACACTATAACTTTTTTAGGACATCACATGTTTAGTATTAAAGCATGTAATGGGTCAAACATGTAATGTTTTTCAGGACATCACACTTATTATAACCCAACCAAGTAATGTTTTATCTTTAATGGGTCAAACTTGTAAAATTAAAATACTACCATAAAAATAAATGGGTCAAATGAATATGAAGTTTTCAAAGTGTACGCCTTAATCATTTATGTAAAGGATTATTATCGAGTAATATATTCTTTATAATCAGATTGAACACACTAATAATTTTTGGACATAGGGTATGTTTGGGAGTGCTTATTTGAGTTCAAAAGCACTTTCAGGTAAAAGTGCTTATTAGTTTATTACCTTTTGAAAATGAGTTTTAAAAAAAATGTTTGGATTAGCTTTTGTGGTGTAAAAAGTAGCTTATATGTGTAAAATGACTAAAAAGGACATTCTTTATATATCAATTAGGTAGGCCATGGGTTATTGTGGGATAGTAAGGTAATCTTGTTGTCTAAAAGTCAAATGGAGTTTTAAAAGCCAAGTTTTTCGTGCTTTTAAAACTCTCCTTTTTACTCCTCTAGAAGTCATTTTGAAAAGTGCTTTTGCTATATCCAAACAATATTTTTAACTTATTGGCTTTTTTGAAAAGCTAATAAGCATAGTTATCAAAAGCGATCGCCTCTTGCGCCTAGGCGCTATTTCTGGGCGAAGCGCAGAAGTTGCGCTTTTTGGTTCCAAGGTTAAAAAGGCGACATGCTGGTGACGTTCCGGCGACGTTCCGGCGAGTTTCCGGCGACCTTTAATAGAATCCGGCTATGTTATGAGTAATGGCTGGAGAAAAGAGACGAAAGGTTGGAGAAAAATGATGAAGAAGATGACGGGTGTGTAGGTTGGAGAAAAGAGGATGAAGAAGAATGGTAAAAGTGACGGCTGTGTATTTCTATAACATTAGGGTTTACATAAAGTTTCATCTACACCCCTTAAAGAATACAATTTTGTCATTTTGCTACATTATATTTTATTTAATTTTTTTTATTTAAGTGCGCTTTTTTTTTCTCAGGCCCACGCTTTTTTTGCGCCTATCGCCTAGGCCCTAAACGGACCCTATGCGCCTTGAGTGCGCCTTGCGCCTTTGATAACTATGCTAATAAGCCAATAAGTTGTTTTCTAATGGTTACCCAAACATTACCATAGTGTTTTGGGTCAATCAGCTCAACAAATTCCCCGTTGAGGAGTCCTTTTTTTGACCCATCGCCCAACCGGTCCATTTTTCCATCTGTAGTCTTGATACATTCATGTTTACAATCATAATATTGGTACTTCTGTTGACCGGATCTTGAATAACAGAGAGAGAAAGAGGAGGCTTTGAAGAAAGTTCTTGAGTTAGAGAGACAGCTAGATGCCAAACAAAAACTAGAAATGGAAATTGAAGAACTGAAAGGGAAACTGCAGGTGATGAAACATTTGGGTGATGAAGATGATACTGCAGTTCAAGAACAGATAAAAAAGATGAACGATGAGCTGGAAGCAAAGATGGAGGAAATGGATGGTGTGGAGGAAATGAATCAAACTCTTGTTGTTAAGGAACGCCAAAGTAATGATGAATTGCAAGAAGCCCGCAAAGAGTTGATTAAGGTATTACTTTCTAGGGTCCAACTAATATCTAATGTTAGTTTTTGGCATTTTGAATACATTGACCACCCAAGTATTAAATTTTTCTAGTTATGGCTACTTACTATTTAAAGTTTTAAACAATTAAAGCTTTTGTCACATTTGAAGTTGGCAAAATGAAAAATGCTCTTGAATCTACTCATCATAATCATTAGATGGAATTTCAAAATATATTTATGTAGATTAAGCAGTTTTATTTGCAATTACAACTTTAGAAGCGGCAAGTAATATTTAGGGGCATTTTTTCATTTCACAGTTTTCCCAGCAACTTTTTAATGCGGTCATCAAACACAAACAAATTGATACTTGGGTGGCCTATATATTCATTATATCTTGTTTTTTAAACCATGTTGACAATGGGGGCCAATTTGGGTTGTGTTTTATCCAAGACCGGTCAAATAAAAAAATAGCCTAATGGGCAACAAGTCAAACAAGCAGAAAGTCTTCCAAAGTCTACATTTAAGGCATACCATCTTACATCAGTTTATCCATATATATGGGTGATTATCCTGATTACATGTTTGTAATTTGTAAGTTCTTTAATTAAAATTGAACAAACAACTATATGTGGGTCAACAGAACCAGGTCCAATGTGTTTCACCCCAAACCTTTTTTGACTCATTACCCCAATGGCCAATGCAGATAGACACCATCATAAATTGTTTTATTAAAGATTTAGATTATTATTGTAATAATATTATTTTTAATCATGATTAATGCATTGGTTATATATAAGTTTCAAAAAAAACAAAAAAAACAAATTTGAAGCAATATTATTAAAAAGGGGAAAGTTTCAACCATACCCGTTTTGATTCAATACCCAACCCTAATTCCATCTTGCCCGTCTTGCCACCTTTAATACCGATCATGCTTTATGAAGATGCATCAAGTTAATAAATTGTTCTATTCTTTTCAGGGACTGCAAGATATGTTAAGTGGACGTACCAATATCGGGGTTAAGAGGATGGGAGAAATCGATACGAAACCCTTCCAGGATGCCTGCAAGGAGAAGTTTGACTCTGAAGAGGCTCCAATCAAGGCCATCGAATTGTGCACTTTGTGGCAAGACAAACTTAAAAATCCTGAGTGGCATCCGGTAAAAGTGGTTGCAGTCGATGGTGCACATAAGGTATGGATGAAATTCATTTGCTGATGTGGCTTTTTCTAAGGTGGCAGTGGGGTGTGTTTACTCATAAACCGGCTGATTTGGGTTATGTTTTGTCTGTCTCAGGCCGTCAGGTGAGTCAAATGAGAAAAAGTAGTCAGGACAGAAATGGGTCAACTGGGTTAAACTAGTCGAAAGTCATCCATAGTGTATTTTTAACTTCTAATGATTTGTACACTACCCTTTATAGCCATACACCAGTAAATTAATAGATTTGAGTATTTTTGCCTTCACTAAAAGACTGAAAAAAGAACGAATTTAGCTGTTGATAGGGTAAAAGTCCCAGACCCGTTAGTTTTAGGGGGTATGGCTAAAAGGTGGTGTGTAAATCACCTCCTGTTTTATTGCATATAACATTACAATCGTATAAAGTTACATATACAATTATACATAAAAATGACAAGAAAGTATTTGGAGATTAACCCAACTCGACCCAAACTGAAATAGAGGTGGCAGCTTTTACCCATTTATTTATAAATCAGTGGATTTGGGTTATGTTTGGTCTTAAATGAGCAGGACAAAAAAGCAATGTTTTAAAAACCGGTTTTTTAGTTGAACCGGAAAACTTTCCGGGACCGGTTCGACCGGTCGGACCGGTTAAACCGGCCGGTTGAACCGGTTAGGGGATTTATATATATATTTATATAAAAATGTTAATAAATTTGTACACCACAACGAAAATAGTTAAAATACAATGATAATCCATTAAAAAATAATACCAAATAGGTATTTCATAAGAATATATTAGTTTTAAACTTTAAAAAATAATAAAAAATAACAATAAATTAAAAAAATATATATCTTTTTAAAATTGTCAGAAAACCGGTTGAACCGGAAAAAACCCGGAAAACCGCCCGGTTCAAAACGGTCCGGTTATGTCCAAAAAACCGGGGATTAAAAAACCGGTATGATGACCGGTTGGCGGTTGAACCGGACAGGTTGAACCGGTTTTTAAAACATTGCAAAAAGGAAGTTCGTCAACTGGGTTGAACAAGTTGAAAGTCACCCTTGGTGTATTATTAACAGGTCAAACCTGGTACACAAGGTTCCTGCATCGTGGGATCCAGAGAGTCTTAGGCCATATTTTCCCTGCATTACAACTTATCAAATTATTTTATTTAAAAGTTTGATTATCATTGTAACAGAATAGTTTTCATTACAAACTGGCATAAAAGTGTTGCAAATAAACCCAGTTCGATTCGAATAGAAATATACCCTTTTTTTTGTTGTTTTGAACTCTTTTGGACCCGAAACCATTTGCGTTCATTCACCCAATGTAGGCGTGTTTTAAGAATGAAATTTTGTGCATGATGCAGGAAGTGATTGATGAGAATGACGAATTGCTAAAAGATCTCAAGGCAGAATGGGGGGTTGGAATATTTGATGCTGTGGTTGCTGCATTTAAGGAGATGAATGAATACAATCCTAGTGGCAGATATGTAATTAATGAACTCTGGAACTTCAAAGATAACCGAAAAGCCACATTGAAGGAAGTTATCAGCTACATTCTGAAGAACTTGAAGAGTCTTAAGCGCAAAAGAGGATAAGGTTAGTATTCTGCCATTTAATCATCATTTGCATATCATAATTACTTTTTGGAGTCGATTAAGCTGTTTGTAGGCGGTGTAAAGGAGGTCGAGATGAGCCGGGGCTTGCCTAAGCCCTATGCTCGAGCTCTCTGTCTCAAGCTTGAGCTCAGCCCGTTAAACTTTTTTTAAGTTTGAGCTCTCTGTCGTTGAGCTCAATTGTTTTTCCCCTTCTATAGCCCTTAATTTTGACCAATTTTGACCCGGAAGTACATAAGGTGCTGCCTCAAGCTACCGAGTCGTTTTCTGGCTCACCTATGCCTTTTAAAACTAAGGTTATAATACAACTTTCAAATAAAACGATAGCATATGAAAAACAGAGTATACATACTCGTTTTTGACACATTATCAAGTAACTACAGCTAGATATGATGTTTAACTATGAGATCTCTGTGATTTGATACAGATGGCCAAGCTGGTGGTTTTAGGAAGTGGACGCCACGCGTTCAGTAATAATGTAATATACAACTCTCTTTCGTATCTGAACTTGTAGTTGAATCTTCGTAGTAGGCGGCAGTCATCAATTACTTTTCTGCAATATTTCTGGCATTAGGGCCATCTTGAAGTTGCTGTGTTATCAAGTAACATATGAACATATTAGGAAGCACTAGTATTATTCGTCATTGGACAATGTTTTTGGTCAGAAACCTGACCTTGAAAATATTTTAACAGACCATCTAGTGCTGATATGGTGTCGGTTCGCTACTGGTTTTGAACTACTTTGGTCCTAAAACCGGACCAATCTGGATTTGAACTCTTGGGCTTGTGATTCATTGTTACTTTTTAATCACTTGAATGACATTTTTAAAACCTGAGCTCACCGAAGCTCAAACTTGGCTTGTCGTTTTGTAAACCAGGTTACACTGCATATTTGTACTCATTCGGGATTGTGCTAACAATCAAGTTGAACCCATCTCTTGGGCGATCTATGAAAACAAGGAAAGGCAAACCTTAAAATTCAGAATTTATCTTTGATGGAATTGAAGCAATATGCTAAAATTGTTATAACCAATAAAAATGATTTTAAGTTGAGTGTTCCAATTCTATTGCAGCATAGTCAATCAACATGTTCCGCAGTATGTTGTGCTTAAGGCTAAGTGTTATGGATCATTTTAGTATTTTTAAGCTTTCTTCACTTGGTGTCTATACTTTATATATTGCTGTTCCATAAAAATAAAAAAAATAAGCTTTCTTCACTTAGTTTCAAATCAGTTTTTTTCTCTTTTTCATTCGTATTATGGATAACTTTATCACTCGAGGTTAAAAATAAAAATAAAACTGAATAATAATTAAATAAAAAACGCTTTAAAAGTAAGTTTTTAAAGATTTTTCAAGACCTTTTCTTTCAGTTTTTTCTCTTAGCCGACTTGAGACGTGATTTACTCACTTGAGAATTGACACAAGTTGTTCAGGTTAGAGGGTGTCAGAGGTAATTCCAAGACTCGAATTCACAAGTCGGTGAGTTAGGGGATCAAAATTGGCAAAAGTCTGTCAAAATTGGTTTTGGTTCCCCAATTAGATTATAACACCTTTCTAACAAGTTTGGTTAGCTTATGTATATGAACCTTTGTTGAGGTTTGTATAACACAATTTGTCGGTGAGTTAGGGGATCAAAGTTGGCAAGTCTATCAAAGTTGATTTTAATTTCCCAATTAGATTATAACACCTTTCTAACAAGTTTGGTTAGCTTATGTATATGAACCTTTGTTGAGGTTTGTATAACACAATTTGTCGGTGAGTTAGGGGATCAAAGTTGGCAAGTCTGTCAAAGTTGATTTTAATTTCCCAATTAGATTATAACACCTTTCTAACAAGTTTGGTTAGCTTATGTATATGAACCTTTGTTGAGGTTTGTATAACACAATTTGTAATCAAGTTTTGAAGAGTATTCTTGATTATAATAATATTGCCAGTTATTGTGTATGTTCTATTTTATCGATTAGGTCGATCAGGACTTGAGACGGTGTGGATGTAACAAAAAGGGGATGCTTTTTTCCCCCACATGAAAACACTGCCCGAGCCCATGCAGCTTGGGATCAGGGAGGATGAAGGTCGTTTATTATTTCCGTATATATTGGATTCATATTTATTAACCAAATAGAAACAAATATACACTACGGTTATTTTTATCTGTTTATAGTTTTGAATCTATACTCTTGGTAAGCAATCTAAATTTTGATCCATGCATACAAATGCTTCCTTTTAAACGGATTTTGATTTTAAAACCCATGTATGAAACCCAGCATTAAATTTCTACACAATTTCATTCAGATTCATAATCTTGCTATCATTAACTACCCAATCAAGTTTCAAATAAATGCGTTATATACATAAACCTTAACCCTTTTCGTACCAAAAGCGTCATGCTACACAATATATGACGTTTCATAGTGATCTTCTTTTGATTACCTCATAGTAGCATGACTAGAGAAATGGTTGTTGCACCCATGAGTCTAGTTTGTCATTTAGATTATTTTCAACGAGATCGAGTACTTTGACAAACCTTTTAGTCTTTCTAAACCGTTCTTGCGCAACCACAACTCCACAAGCTCTACATTTCTCTCTTTTAAATCCATTCGGGCTGCGCTTTTAACCAAAAGAGTGTTCTTTTTGTTTCCATAAGCAAATTTGACTCTCTCAAAACCTCCATCTTTTTGTGAAATTGAGCACGAAGCCACATCACATCAACGTTGGCCGCCTCGGCATCTGACACCTCACACTCTATTTCTTTCCGTTTCTCAATAACATCATCGGTTTGAATTCATCTCACAACTTCACAGACAACCCAAAGGATTGATGATCTCATGGATGTTGTTTTAGATATACAATTAGCCGTAATGTCACCATGTTTGTTGAAAACAACTTCAAGAATGTGTGCAATGCTTGATATAAAATTCTTATAACATTCAAGAAATTTATTTTCTGTATGACAGGTTGTTGATTACTTTCCACAAAAGACTAAAATTATCGAGTAAATTAATCAAATTTACATTAATTTTATCAAAAATTTAAAATAAAAATTTAGTTTTGATAAAAATTGGTACCTAATCTTAATTGATAATTTACTATATTGGTAATTGGTTAGGAGCTTGACATGTGACGGTGGTGATGTGGACCATTTCATGTGGCAAAAAAATTAGTGCTTTATTAGAAAAATAATAAGATAAGATATATATATTTTTTATGTAATTATATATATTATATAAAATAAGAATTACCATTTATATAAATAACGAGAACTTCGACCCGCGCTTTGCCGCGGGCGAGAAGTTTAAACCGATCGTAATATGAGGTGCAAAATAATATTTAAGAAGAAGTCTTTATTTGAAAGAGAAACAATGAGATTTCTTTGTTATGTCTTAATGTGGCTTCTAGGTAGAATTTGTATATCGTAAATTTGATATTAAATAGTATATGTTTGTTTTAACGTTAATAAGTATATTGTCAAAATTTTAATAAACTTAAGAAATAAAAGATACTATATGAATTATGTTTTTTATACATTGTAATGTTATAAGTTAGTAAAAGTAATTTTTTGATTAAAGGGATAACTTACTATTATCAGCAGACTTTCGTAAGTTTATTGCTTATCTTATAACATATACACATTCAAACTTGTATGATTGTATTCTTCTTTATATTTACTTCGCATCTCTCAGCCGATGGTGAAGACTTAAGTCATGAATATTAAAGTTTATAATTACTTTGGTTTACCTTATTTTCAAAAGTATATACACGGCTTTACAAAATTGAGTTTAGGATATGGTTCTGTAAATATTCATAAAACAAACAAAAAAATGATTTTGTTAGTGGTGACAGGCTCAGAAAAATTTCCTCATAGCCTTGAGTAAACCATCTAGAAAAGTAACAAATAACGAAATCGATTTGTAACTTTGACTCAGAAATGCATTCATCATCGTCATTCATCATCGTAATGTTCCATGAAATCTTCAATCGTGTAGGCTCAGATTAGAAAAAAGTAATCATGACAGCCAATTTTCCAGTGATAGAAACCATACCGAATTCCAAACTACCATCAAGTAAATAAAATCCAACCAATGGAATTCCAAACCATCATCAAGTAAATAAAAAACCAACTTTTGACATTAAAAAACTGTATTAAAAAACTAAATAAATGACTAATGGTTAATATAAGATCTTTTATACATGGAAATTAGCACACCATCTGATTTTGTCCATCTTTTCTATTTTAGTTAATAATATTCCTTAAATGTGTGTTAGTTACCAAAGAATGAGGTTTTTAACCTCATCGAAAAAGTAATTTCTCAGAAGTTTTTTTTCAGAATGAGTTTTGAAGATAGAAAATATAACATATTTTTTATGGTTAAATTTTTAGTTTGGCTCAGATTTGTAAAAGAAATAATCATAAAACCACGGTGGCTGCAAAAGAAATTGCCGCGCCAACACATGGATTTCAATGACTTTTGAAATAAATAATCATCATAGCCATTTAACCAACGAAGATTCTTGTAAAAAATGAAGGGACAAAACTGTAGCAAATGTCATTGCCACCATGGTCATTTAAGAAAGGAATGCATCTTCCTGACCATAACACCACAACAAAAACCAAGTAAAACCCATATCCAGATCTGGGTTTTTTATAATCAACATCAGAAATCTTTCAAGATTAAAAATGAACACAGGATAATCAACGAAATCGCTCATACACCGGCAACAAAACCGATTAACGGTACATCATCGCCAGTAAGATCATCGCGAAACAAAAACCACCATCATTCATGGCCAGCTTTCAAGAAACCGTTGGCCACCTCCCACCGCCCACTTGAACAAATTAAATCAACCCATGTGTTATGAACAGTGCCCTACCAGTGTACACATCAGCAATTCCAATTGATATATATATATATATATAATCACCGGAATCTAGGTCCGACATCGACGCCGGAAAAAACCGGTTGCCGTAAAAGAACCGGAGCAACAGTGACGAAAGCCGGTTAGGGTCCATCGGAACCAAAGCCGACTACCGTTGATGCTACTGAACAACAGAGCAAAAGATCGCCACCACACAAACCGAGGCATCTAAGTCCGGCAGCAAATGCGGCCGCAGCCGGATCTTTCGCTACGCAGTTGGAGAGAGAGAGGGCGAAGCAAAATCCACAGACGTACTTTCCTCGACAGAAACGGAGCAACCGCACGGTCGCTTCGACGTTACCGGAGTCCTACATCGGAGATATATTTCATAAGGAACCCTTGCCGGCGATTTCAAGGGGTCATCGGAAACCCCAGCCTTCACGTCACCATAGCCGACATAATACTTTTGCGACCATCGGAAACGAAGCATCGAGAGAGACGTTATCGTAGATCATCGGAAAATGTATTGAGAAGAAGAGAAAGGGGAGTGTCTGCGAGAAGCAGAGAGAGAGAGTGAATCTGTTGTTGTTTGAACGGCGGAGAGAGAGAGTGAATTAATAAGTGGGTCAGTTAAAGACACCCACCCACAGAAATAACAAAACTGTTGGCAGGTTTCAAGAAACAACAAAACCATCTTTCATGAAACTGTTGGCCACCTCCCACCGCCCACTTGAACAAATTAAATCAACCCATGTGTTATGAACAGTGCCCTATCAGTGTACACATCAGCAATTCCAATTGATATATATATATATATAATAAGCTTATTTAGGAGAGCGAGTTTGGCTCAGGCTCGAGCTCGTTTATTAAAGGAAATTTAGCTAAGGCTTAAGCTCAGACTCGAGCATTAAAACAAACCGATCTCGAGTAGCTCATAGGCGGTTTGCTTACACTTGTGGAGGTGAAAACCCATTTACTTAGAATGGGTTGACTTCAGTTGTGTTTTTAAACGGGTGAAACTTGAAAGTTGTCTACAGTTTGCGTTCAATGCATACAACCTCCTCAATTGCTATCAAGTCAAAGATTATATATATATATGTATTGATTGAAGTCACTCTTTCCCTATATAGGCTATAGATTAATTAATTTAAAATATCTTCATGGTGATGTGGCATAAAGGTATGTAATCCTTCAATTTCCATGGCAGCACCTTTCTTCGATTACTTCTTCTTAATTGGGTCTGGGTATTTGAGTGTGATAATACAGTTGGGTCTCTATCTTGGGTTAGTTCCTTCACAGAAGAGTTGTTCAAACCATTTAAGCTAAAAATCTGTTAAAATGGAAATGACTTGAATAAGTCGAAAGTCACCCAATATGTATTCTAAATACGTAAAACATCCTAAATCGTTTTATTTCTAAAATTAGATTATCATTTTAGTAATATAATACCAGTTTGACCCGTTAACCAACTTGCCCGTTTTTTCACCTCTAAGCCCCGTTTGGTAACGTAAAAAAGCTAGCTTATAAGCTAGCTGCTAGCTGATAAGCTAGCTTATAAGCTAGCTTATGGCGCGCCAAACACAGCCTAACTAGAATAGCTTCAGAAGCAGATGATAGTACCTGTTTTGCCAATGGACTGCCATTCCTCTTGCGCTTTCCATTCACCTCTGTTGCGCATTTTGGTGGATCATAACATGAATCGGTTTTTTCTTCATGTTGACAATGATCTGCAGTCTCTAGACACTCTATTTTCATCTTGCGAGTCTTAGCATTCCTCACTGTATCTACCTCAGTTGTATATGGAGTAGTTCCTTTATCCTTCTGGAAAAGAAAAGCAATTATTTAAATGTCTATATATATGTATATAATAAGAACAGGAGTAAGAAATAAAATACCATAATATCATTTTTTGATGCAGAATTACAAATAGATGCAACCAATCTGGAATAATCATAAAGAGCAATGCTCATATCGCGTCCCATATCTGGAAAATTGGGTTTGTATCGAGCACCAAAGTTCATGAGAACTTTTTCGCCAAGTTGCCAACTAACAGGTGAAGCAATCTGCAAGAGCAACAAACTCTTAGTATAGGATTTATATTTTATATGATCTTAGTGATGAATGAAAGATCAAAAACATAGTCGTCACCCTGTCATTATTTTTGAGAAATTTCACTAGAAGACTGACAAGCTCGAGTTTGAGCTCCTCACTTTCATCTATGATCATGGTCATAATTTCCTCCATCTTGAATACAGTTTGAGAGGAATTGGAGCTTTAAAGTCGAAAGAGAGGGAAAAAAATACATCAGTTCAACTTATAAGTTTTCAAGTAAATGACATACAGTTCCATTTTGAATCCTTTTGTTCTTCTATTTTAGTCATAACCTTAGTTTTACAAGCGTGAAGCGTTTTGAGGCGAATATGTCCCGAAAGCCAAGCCGCAAAGTGAGAGCTTCACATATGAGAGGCGTTGCTCTATATATTACCAACAGATGCACATCTCTCGGTTCTTTTAACACATCAGCCTTTTAATCAAGTAAACTATTCATAATCTTTCATTCTTTTGGTCATTATTATATTTTAGCATCCCACACACCCTAATTTTGACCAACGTTGACCCAGATGTACATGAGACATGCTTTTTAAAACCAAGGTTATAACAAAAGAACTTTCATAACAGCCCTAACCATTAAACAGTTATACTGTCAAATACTTTGTATTGAAGCTTGGAGTGTTTAAACCATAAGCACAAATAAAAAAAGTGTAACTGAATAGAACAAATGTAACTACTAGCAATGAAATAGATTCTTACTCAGCAGCTGTTAAAAACTGCATAAATAATCGAACGATTAGTCCGTGCGCATCCAAGTCCAGGTCCCACATCAGGACAGGCAATCTGTAATTGCTAAATAGTTTGAGTACTTTAGCCATTTTCTTATAGCATCCACCAGACGCAGAAGATAACTTCTCGAAAGTGATTACAACCATTTCAAAGAAATCCTGCACACCAAGGAAAAGGGTGGTTGAAACTATGGAATCTGATATTCTAAAGATTTTATTCATTCATTCTTCTGTTACGTGAGAACCCGTTATTTAAAAACTCACAGGACCCTACCATTACCCTGCTAACCAACATGATCATGTAAACCGTAGTTTGCGCTAGGCAGACGGCCTTCAAGGGGGTTAAAGGCAGAAAACCAATGGGCGTTGGATTCAAACTTGAGACCTCCACTAGAAAGACTCAAATGCTCACCACGGCACCACCCCACTTTAAGGTTAAAGATTTTACTGTTTTCTTTTTCTTTCTGTTTCAGATGATTCATACCTTCAACTTTTCAACATCGTAAGGGTGATTAGGTGCACTAATTCTCAAGATCTCACAAAAGCAACATGCAACTGAGATATTCACATCAATATCAGGATGTCTCACTAGTTCTTTAGCAATCAATGCCTTGGTTATTGGCTGCAGTGCACTCTTCGTCGATTCGGATGGATCTTGTTCCACCTTAGACAGAATTCGCTTCATTTTCTATTACAATGAAAAATTAAGTTGAAATTGTTAATTTTGTTTGTAGCAACAAAATAGGACCAGAAATAGGCTTGTAAACAGGGCTTGTTCTGTTCCTTCTTTAACTTTAACAAACAAATGAACACAAATAATTAAAATGCATGGAATTTCTTGTTCGTTTTCCTTTGTTAATGAGTGTGTTCATCTTATGTCCGTTCGTCAATATTAACATAAATGAACATAAGCACATATAAATAAACATGAATTAACATAAAGGAACACCAAGTTATACAGTAACTAACAAGATCTATATTAAAGTTTAAATGCCATCATGTTGCATGATTCTACAATAAACAACATTGTAAAAATAAGCAACAAAAACCAAAATAAAGTCTATATATCATCATATAATTTTAAAAATTGAATCAAATACAAATTTAAAAAACAAACATAAACTAACGAAAAGGTTACAATGGACCAATTAGTATCACTAATAACAAACGTTCACGAACTTAAATGAACGATCATAAACACATGTAAACAAACGTAAACGAACTAACATTCACGAACTTAAATGAAGTGAATGGGTCGTTTTCAGAATAACTAACACACACCCTCTAATTCTACTCTAAATCCACACGTTTGTCCACAAAGACTTAACCCTCAACTACTTGGAGAGCCACAACACTCCTTTTTCGAACCAACTTCCCAATCAAACCTCACACTCTACATTCCGATCATAAACTCTGTTCGATGAAAACATCACTAATGTTATACACTGATCATCATAAAAGGTGGACGAAACATAACCATACATCACCGATTTTAACCTGAAAACTTCAAAAAAAAAAAAAAAAAAAAAAACTAATCAATCGAAATGTGTAGTGTGTAGTGTATCCTACGAGATAATCTAAACATTTTAGGGAAAAATCATCGTAAACCTCTTAAACCTAATCAAACAACAATTGACATCATCAACGATTCAACATTTCAACTTTTATGCAAGTTGCAATATTCCATACTGATTACTGAACCATGAACTTCAAGCAGCATCATCGATTATATGATATATAAAAAACTATACGAACAAAAAACCCTAGCCTTACTGCAAGAGCATTGTGAATATCCGCAGTTGAAGACGGTAGATGCAGTAGCTTGTTCCCGGCGTCGATCAGCTCGATTTCGAGCTGATTAAATGATGATCGAGACGAATTGGACAGCATATTTCAGAGAATTAGTTTAACAGGCTGCTCGATGATCATGAAAACTCGGTAAATCGCCTGATTTGAGACCTCATTTCGCCTGGTGAACTCTGAAGAATATACTCTCAGCTGCGCATTTCATTACACTTGTCTAAACTACGCTTTTCTTTCCGTACAGTCAAAAAATTATTATTATTATATTATTATAAACAAATAATTTGATTATCTAATCATTGCTTGTGTCAAATTAATTTTTATTTTATCTTTTTAAACTGATTTTTAGTAACTTTAATCCATTCATGTTTTGCTATGTGGTAGGTCATTATTAACTTGTTTAATTCATGACTTTTTACGTGACAAATTATGGCCAAAAGAAATATCTTTGATGGTCCGGTTATTGTAAACGGAGTAATCACCTGGACTAAGAAATATAAATAATAGGTGATGTTGGTTAAGATCGACATTGAAAAAAATTAAAGACCATGGTGGCAAAGCTTCCCAAAATCGAGGATAGAGATGGTGATGGTCAAATAAACCAAAATGTCGTCACGAAAAAACGAACAAATAAACAATCATCACGTGAATAAAAAATTAACTCCAAGTATATACATATCACGACTAGTTGCGATAAAACCCCAAATTATAAACTAGCCTACCAATAATGTTGGTTTATTTACCTGAATTAACCAAATAGTTACAAAAAAAAAAAGCAAGAGAAAACTTTAAGTACAAGGAAAACACTGAAATACTAACGAATCACATGTGGTTTATGGCAATAGTAGTGGTTCTTAGTGGCCGGTAGAGCTAGAGTGGTTGACGACTTTCAGACCGTTTATGAGAGATTTGATTGTAATGTCATTTGCAATGGCACGGTAATGGGGCGTGTGATGTCCATCATGGGAAGGGAAGGCAAACACCGCCCCTAGGGACGTGATCAAGGGGTGTACTGGCTACTTGTGTGGTAGGGATCACGGATGTTTTGCAAATGATTTTCTTTTTCTTCAACCATATAATTACAACTTATTTTATCATTATAAATTAAAGCTCACATACACACAAACATTATTACACATTTTTAGCATCATTCCTGAACCGCCTACGTGACTACTTGCATGACACAACTTTTAGTATTATTATCATCGTACACCCAAATAACTACTAAGACGTAAAAAACAGATAGAGAAAATGGACAGAGATTTTTATTAAAATACCCAAAGTCCAAACTACCACTCTAGTAACCTAATCTTTAACATAAACTTTAAAAGACTTTGCATCAGGGACGTAACTTCTATATGCCAGACGCCCAGACGTTACAAAGTTTCGTTATCTCACAATTTACTCCCTTTTAATCTATAATAAGAGTTCCTTTTTTTTACGTTATAATTAAATCACCGTAAAACCAGAGTTCCTTTTTTTTACGTTATAATTAAATCACCGTAAAACCCCCTCTCTCCCACACCCAGCCCATGTGTACTCTCCTAAAACCCTAACAACTAACTAATCAACAGTTCAACACCTCCATCTTCATTCTGCAATTCATCTCCAAAATCTCACTAAAAAGACATCTGGTATCAATCCTAACCCTAATTCCTTCTGTTTCCTTTATTTGCGATCTAATCATTAATCAATTAAATTGAATCACAAAATCCGTGTGTTTGTATGAGCCAAGTGTTCTATTGCATCAATTTAACAACACTAATTGCATCATTACGCCTCGTAAAAGGCGATTCTGTAATGCCGCTTTGATCTAGAACCCTAAAACTCTGCTTAACATTACCTGATGAACACTAATTGCATCATTAATGCCGCTTTGATTTAGAAACAGGCATTTGACATATTGTTGCCACTTGAAACTTAAAACTTTGCTTAACTTTACCTGTCTAAATTTCTGTCTATCTCATAATATGATTTAAGCATTAATAGATATGCTCAAATACACAATCTGCATTTTGACTAGTAGTAAAACACATGCTGAAGTATACAAGTTGGTTTATATGAAGATGAATTTGACATATTTATGCCCCTTGTAAAAGGCCTTAGTCTATGAAACCTAAAACTTTGCTTAACATTACTTGATGAACACTAATTGCATCATTGCGCCTTGAGGCGATCTGTAATGGCACTTTGATTTAGAAACAAGCATTTGACATATTGTTGCCACTTGAAACTTAAAACTTTGCTTAACTTTACCTGTCTAAATTTCTGTCTATCTCATAATATGATTTAAGCATTAATAGATATGCTCAAATACACAATCTGCATTTTGACTAGTAGTAAAACACATGCTGAAGTATACAAGTTGGTTTATATGAAGATGAATTTGACATATTTATGCCCCTTGTAAAAAGCCTTAGTCTATGAAACCTAAAACTTTGCTTAACATTACTTGATGAACACTAATTGCATCATTGCGCCTTGAGGCGATTCTGTAATGCCACTTTGATTTAGAAACAGGCATTTGACATATTATTGCCACTTGAAACTTAAAACTTTGCTTAATTTTACCTGTCTATATTTCTGTCTATCTCATAATATGATTTAAGCCTTAAATAGATATGCACAGATACACAATCTGCATCTTGACTAGTAGTAAAACACATGCTGAAGTATACAAGTTGGTTTATATGAAGATGAATTTGACATATTTATGCCCCTTGTAAAAAGCCTTAGTCTATGATACCTAAAACTTTGCTTAACATTACTTGATGAACACTAATTGCATCATTGCGCCTTGAGGCGATCTGTAATGGCACTTTGATTTAGAAACAGGCATTTGACATATTGTTGCCACTTGAAACTTAAAACTTTGCTTAATTTTACCTGTCTAAATTTCTGTCTATCTCATAATATGATTTAAGCCTTAATAGATATGCACAAACACACAATCTGCATTTTGACTAGTAGTAAAACACATGCTGAAGTATACAAGTTGGTTTATATGAAGATGAATTTGACATATTTACGCCATTTGTAAAAGGCCTTAGTCTATGATACCTAAAACTTTGCTTAACATTACTTGATGAACACTAATTGCATCATTGCGCCTTGAGGCGATCTGTAATGGCACTTTGATTTAGAAACAGGCATTTGACATATTGTTGCCACTTGAAACTTAAAACTTTGCTTAATTTTACCTGTCTAAATTTCTGTCTATCTCATAATATGATTTAAGCCTTAATAGATATGCACAAACACACAATCTGCATTTTGACTAGTAGTAAAACACATGCTGAAGTATACAAGTTGGTTTATATGAAGATGAATTTGACATATTTACGCCATTTGTAAAAGGCCTTAGTCTATGAAACGTAAAACTTTGACCCTTGCAGAAGTAGACAAGTAGGTTTATATGAAGCTGACCCCAAGAAGACCCATCACTACTGCAAACTAAGTCTTCATATGTCTCAAGTTGCTATGAGTATGCAGAATGCTGATAAAAGTCCTGCTAAAAACATAGGTCTGACCCTGCCAGCCGATGAATCACAGCTGCAAAGAACGGGTAATCAGCAAGCAATGACAACAGGGCAACCAGCTAATACGATGAATCGGTCTGCTAGACAGGTCCCTTTTGCACATCTGATCCCTGCAATAGAAGCACAGCTTGATAAAGATAGGGCCAAGCAACTTCAGAGCCTATATGCTCAATTACAGGTATAGTTTAGAGGGAGACCTTGCTTAATCAGCTAGTTTCTTTCCTTTGTATTATTTTTTCTTTTAATGGTTTACATGTGTTATATATCTGTTGTATCAACCCATCATCATGCTAAATGGTTATGTTATTCCCAGAGCAATAACATTAATAAAGAAGAATTTGTGCTGCAAATGCGAAGTCTTGTTGGAGATCATATAATTAAGAAGACAGTCTATAAATTTGAACAAGGGCAGGTATAGTATACATATGTCTCCAATACTAGAATGCAACTATCATTACAACTTGATACATAATTTTTTTTTTTCAAATTTCATAATAGACTCATTTTCAAAGAGTAAAATCTATAAACTGAATAGCATAGTTTCACTATATGCACCTTAACCAACCCCTACGCGTTGTATAAATTCTTATTGGCATTGGCATATGAACAAATGTAGTATAATATTTTGTTTGTAATAGATAAATGTGATGTGTTTTTGCTTATATATAGATGATGGAGAATACATCTAACCAACCTGCTCAGATTACTGCTAAGCCAAGCAGTCTGCCAATGGATAATAATGCTCAAAAACCACGATTATCTGAACACCAACCAGATGCACATGAAGTCCATAAGTCTTCTAAAGTTATTGCAATTAAGCAAGAGTGGGATCAGCCATTTTCAGTGCAGGGACTTGGCGAGCAATATCAACAAGAACATACACCCTTTACACAGTTGTCTGTTTCAAATTATGGAAATACCGGTGGAAGTTATTCTAGTCCAGATATGGTTATGTCCTCACAGTCTTTTAACCTGCAGACCAATGATTTCACAAGTAGTTTAGGGTTACAACAAAGTTCTTGGCAACCATTAATGCATAGAGATCAGAGTCTTATGTCATCTATGGCTTATATAAAACAAGAGCCCTTGGATTATATGAATGATCAACAACATAACTACCAGACGTCGGTACCACAGGGCCTGTCATCATTCTCTTTATTTGAATCATCAGAGGAAGAAAGTTTTGAGATGATGTCGTCAAGGCCCGGTTTTTTAACATCTATGAATGCACGAGAGCCTATTACCGTCACCGCACAACTTGAACGCCAGAATGCAGTAAATATATTATTTCATCATTGTTTTAGTGTCATCTTTTCAAATATTTGATCTGTTTGTTAAAGGTTAAAAGCTTTTGAATACAGTCTGCTGGAAATTCTTCATTGGCAGTTGGAGGTAATACAAAGAGTCCCCAAAAATCGCCAACTGATGGCCAGAAAAAAACATTAGAAATACTTGTTTATGCACTACGGTAGTTTGATTTTTGTGGCCTCTTTACATATCCTTCAAATTAAAGTTTTGATTCTGTATTTTTTCTTAATTTTTTTCTGGTACCTACCTATCAGTAAGAAGCAAAAAGTGTCTGGAGCATTTTCGCATCAAAGTATGGAGCGGCTTAATGATGTAACTGCTGTTAGTGGAGTGAATCTCTGGGTATGTGTTCTTTTCTTATCAAGGCACATGTTTCAGGAAAAACAATTAATTTATTCATTGATGGTTTGGTCCTCTAGGAGAAGGAAGAATCATTTTTTTCTGGGTCCAAAGAGGACAGTCAAGTTTCAGAAGCTTCTAGAAAGGTTATTCAAGAAGAAGATAGACTGGTTTTGCAAAATACTCCACTCCAGAAGAAATTGTCTGAGATCAGTTAAGACTTTTATTGTTATCACCTTTCAGCGTCTTATACTACTATAATTAAACAGAACGTGGCTTACGAATTTATATTTGTATAAAATGTATTAACAGCGGTAAAACGTGGCGCAAAGAACCGAAGCAGTGATGTGGAACCATGCTTGTCACCGGTGAGCTTCAAGTTATCTTGTTTTATAGATCATCAGTATGAAATTATAAACTGTAATGCAATTTAGTGTCGGTGTGTAGAGGAAAGAATGCGTGGATTGGTCTCGCTTCTCGCCTGAGAAGTGAGAACTGCTGTTTATGAAAGTCACCACAAGGTGTTTTGGCCTCGCTTTGTCTCGCCTCGCCTTGTGGTTGCCTTTGACTACTATTTGTTGAATAAATAACAATGAATGATGCGAGAAGCCGAGAACCAATGTAGAACTTTCTTTGACAAACATACCCTTAACCTTTCTTATTTAAATTCATATTAAATGGGTGTTTCAGATTTGGTTCTCACAGTTCTTGCGTTATCTGTAGTTCTGCATTGAACCGTCTCCTATATTCATGTGTAACTTGTTTGATTGCAATTTGGTTAAAATATGGGCAACACAAAGAAGAAGCTAAAACAGGCACAAAAGGACCCCGGGGGGTTGGGGGGGGGGTGGGGGTGGAGTTTCCATCGAGCTTTTCTTTTATGTAAATTGGTACAAATCACATAAACACAATTTTTGCTATGTGATCAAAGATATAGCTGAATTTCAAACTCAAATAAGAACTCAATAGAAGATGAAGAATCTATATGGATCAATAAGAAAACAATGTAAAATTAAACGAAAATCAACAATAAGTAACATTTTTAACTCTTCATTCCCATTAGACTTTGTATGCATACTAACATGTATTGCTTTATCTTTGTAGTTACACGATCATGATGGTGATGTGGAAATTTTGGACCCAAAGCAGGAACGATGTGAGTTAGACGAAAATGTGCCTCCTTTGTCGGAATCTGTACGTATCCGGTATCTCCTTACGTCTTAATTATGTTATACATTCTTATGATATGTATTAAAAGGGCAATTTAGGCCCAAATGGACACAACTTGGTGGATTTTGGCTTTTGTTAGTCTTTTGGGTGCAAAAATTGTTAGGTGGTTGTAGGCTGTTAGGATTAGGAACATTGCTGTCCAGAAACAAATCTGGACTGATCTCCTCCACAGGTCTGCACGAATGGGTCGGGTCTGGTTATGTTATCCTTCGTTATTTTCTTAAATTTATATAACTAAATTATTATATATAGTTATTTTCTAGTAAAACGATATAGGAGAGTTAAGAGTTTAGAACTTTTAAGTTTTGTGTGTTTCAGGTCGGCTAATTGGCTTTCTAGGGCAGGCCCGTGAGATGTTCATCCTTAGGGTGATCGTGGGTCAAGGACTAGACCGTCCCTGGATAGAAACCGGATAAGGTGAAAAACGAGGACCCAGGACGGGGATCAAGTTTGTGTGATTTGGATCAATCGGTTTTCTAGGGTCGGCTCATGACTTGCCCATCCCTAGGGTGTTCACTGGTCAAAACCATACCGACCGGTGACCGAACTGAATATGGTGAAAACCATCATCATTGTGATTAGGTTTATTCTGATGATGCTATAGTTTACTAATATAAAGTTGCAAACTTTAAAAGTGAAGTTCATATACTAATTGCTACAAAATTTAAAGAAAACAGAAAACCGACTATGTCAATCCAACCCATTTGACTTCTTACCCGACCCGCTTATTTTTCTTGACTCTAACTTGTTTACCTTTATCGTATAGGTGGAAAATCTCTCATCTCCTTGCATAATCTGTGTCCAAGGCTACAAAGTGAAGAGGGAGAATGCAACAATTCTTGAAGCCATTTTCAAGAAACATGGTGACATTGCAACTAACTGCATATTCAAAACATCATCCGCAAGAACATATCACCTCGAAGTTATTTGTGAAGTCGTCAAACGGATTCAAACGAAAGATATGATTGAGATATGGGAAGATATAGAGTCCCAAGTGTCAGATGCAGAAGCTGCCAACATCAATGTGTCATGGATTCGAGCACACTTTGAAGCCATTCAAAAAAGTAAGGAAACCAATGAAAACCACAGTTTACTTGTGGAAACGAAGGAAAACACGATTTTTGTTAAACAAGCTGCCCAAATGGATCTGAGAAAAAGATCTCGAGAGCTCGTGGCTGCACAAGAGCGGTTTAAAGAGGCCGAAAGGTGTGTTAGAGTATTGGATCTCGTTGAAAAGAATCTAAATGACCGCATCTTGGAATCTAAGTCTAAAATAGACACATGGGTCAAACATTCAGTTGTATAGGCTAATTGGATCATGTAAATTCATGTAAATTCATGTAAATTGCTATGGTGTAATTAACTGATTATTAGAAGATTGCCTATTTGTATAGGCTAGTTAGATCATGCTAACTATTAGAAGATTGTCTGGGAATATTGCGTATTTTGGTCGCATTGGTGTGATCCCTCTTATTCGAAAATGCGATGATTAACTGGTAAAGTGTCTGGCTTTATGGGTTGATAGGTTGATAAGTTGATTAGATTATACAGTTGCTCGTATAATTCAAACCGTCAAAGTGTGTTTTGAGTATTTGTCATTCATGATTCATCAATAATCACACTCTTGTTTTGAACATTATATGAATTGTTTTGAACATCAATAATCACACTCTGTTACTATCAATAACAGAGGAACTTATTAAATCGGGTTTGAAAATGATATGCAAATAGTGCTTTGGTTGATCAGGGTCTATTGTTTAGTTTTGGTAGTTGAATGTTGAAATCTAATACAATGCTTAGGCTATCTATAGTGGACATTATGTCTGGATATGGCGCTCCATAGCGTTCGGAATACCGCCTGGCGCAGGTAAAAATCCTCCGAGACGCGATGACTATAACGCCCAACTTGACCCCGTCTCATTGGTCATCCATCCTTATGTTCCACCTGATTGGTTTATTTTTTTAGAAGAATTAAAAAAAAAATCCTAATAATGATTAGGTAATAGTGGAAGATGGGGTTATGGGGTTATGACTACAACTTTTCAGTCATAACTCTTTCTTATGACGTGACTAACACGTAATGAAAAATACCAAAAGATTATGACTACAGATAGCCTTACATAATTTGTAAATTATTAACCCTAACATGCAAATATAAATTTGTGTGATAAGAATACGACCTACTTAACTCACTTATCAAAGCAAACCAAACATCAAACATATTATAAGCATGTTAAACGAGTAAGGGGTTTTTGTTGGGTTAAATGGGTTAGTGATTTGCTATTTAGGTTGTAGCTTAGTGGTAAGAGACAATTTTCTTTTTAGTAAAACTCAAGTTTAAAACTTTGGAGTGGTATATTTGATAGATAATTCAGCCGTTAAAAAAAGGGTTACTTGAATAATCCATCTATTTAGTAACATTGCAATCTAATTATGCTCCTTTAAAAAATAGGGTTTAATTCTTCATGCATTGTTGCTAGGAAACCTCGGGTACATAAAATAGTTAATTAATAGAAACCCAAACAACTTGTGGATAAATATTAGCGAAATTACAAAATATAGATAACAAAACCAAATTAGACAAAAAAATTAAGATAAAAACACTTTGGTGTACTATTCATACCCGAATAATAATGACTTTAACTAACAAATAAATATCTAAGATACGATTCTTGACATAATATTCAGATCATTGTGTCATTATGTCCTCGTGTTAAAAGTATATATAGTGTTGCTATATATAAAATTAAATACTCTATTGGTTTTGGCAACATATGAAACAATGATCTGAACATTTTGACACAATGACATAATGACACAATGATCCGAACATTTTTGACACAATATGACACAATGATCTAAACATTTTGACACAATGACACAATGATCTGAACATTTTGATACAATCGAAAGAGTAAAAAAAATTTAATTTTATATGTAGCAACAATGTACGCGTTTTAAAGGAAAAAAACGCTCGTTTTTATGGTGTAATTTTATTAAAAAAATAATATCGTATATAAGAGTTATGAATGTTTAAAAAAATTGGGGGGGGGGGGGGGGGCGGGTTTGATAAAAAGTCAAAAATACCTTTCTATCTATTGTTTTCTTTAGTTTTCTCTCTAATTTTACCTAGAAAATTTTTGGGTCATAGACCTTCATTTAATTGAAGATCTAATGGCTATTATTCATTTTTATCCTTCTTATCCAACTAAACCTCTTACAATAACCTCACCCCTCAACCATAACCTGATTATTAAATAGTTTAAATATAACAAAATTGTTAATATGCTGTTAGGGTTCGGGACGTAAGGCGATAGTTGTTAAAGTTTAGAGATGTAATCTGATTTTTAGACAAACCATAAGAATAAAATCGTAGTTTACTCTTTTAACTTTTATTTAAAGTTAGGAAATGATATAATTGTGAAGGTGGGGTCGAATTGGCAAATAACTCAAACAAGTAAATATTTACGGTAGGGGTGTAAATGAGTTGAGCCGCCCGTGAGTTACTAATGAGGCGAGCCACTCGTGAGTTACTCGAGATCGACTCGATAAAAAGCTCGAAATGAGCCGAGCCTTAACGAGCTTGAGCCAAGCTCATGCTTTTAAATAGGGCTCGTTTATTTACATATCGAGCTCGAGCCGGCTCATGAGCTTTAATGAGCTTTTTATTTATATAATTTTTATTTAGTTTCTTAAATATATTTAAAAAATAATAATATAATTATTATATATGAAATTATGATAAAATAAGTATATAATATGTATTATTTCATATATAAAAAAATAATTTCAAATGTATACAAATTAATTATAATAATATAAAAATAAATACAAATTAATAATAAACGGGTCAAACACGATTCGAGCTTGAGCTTCAGAAATAAAACTTGAATCGAGCCAAGCTCAAATTTTGTTAAACGAGCTCAAACTCGACTCGACTCAGCTCATGTACACCCCTAATTTCTGGTGTTTTACATCGAACCACCCGATAGAAAACGATTCACTTTGAAAATGCTTTGATAGTGAAATGGGTAAACACAAGAGACTTAAAATCTCATACTCAAGACTCAAGAAATAATATTGAGAGTTGTCAGTTGTCACACTTTCCGAATGTTACTTTTATGTTCCCAAACCCCATTCCTCCCATTTCTCTGCATTCTCCTAAAACCCTAACCAGTTCGATCTTTACTCCCTAAATCTGTTTCCTTTATCTGCAATCTGATCATAAATCATTACTTTGAATCACAAAATTTGTGTGTTTTATGAACCAATTGTTCTATTGCATCAATACAACAACCCTAATTGCATCGTCTTTTGATTTAGAAATATGCATTTCACATATTGTTACACTTGTAAAATGCTACTAAAAACTTTGCTTAACATTATTATTTACATGTGATGTAATTTGATCCTTGTAGAAATATGCAGAAAATGGGTAATAATAAGCAGCAACCATTGACAACAGGGAAGCCGGCTAATGCGATGAAACGGCCTCCTATGGGAATTCTGATCCCTGCTTTAGAGGCACAACTTGATGAAGTCAGGGCCGCAAAACTTCGGGGCCTATATGCTCATTTACAGGTATATTTTTTACGGTTTTTTACCCTGCAAGCTTCTTTCTTTTTTCAGTTTTTTTTTTTAAAAATGTTTTAGATCTTTGTTTTATCGATCCATCATCATGCTAAATTGGTTATTTTATTCCAATTTCCCAGAGCAATAAAAATTATAAAGAAGAATTTTATCGGCAAGTGATAACTCTTGTTGGAGGTCCTATGATTCAGAAGACAATCCATAAGTTACAACAAGGGCAGGTATAGAGTATTTCTTCTTTTTTGCTGTTAATATCTTATACATCAAATACTAGAATACAACTCTCATTACTATTGGAATATATTATTAGTATTAATTAGGGCTAACTTTGTAGAAAAGTAACCAAGTTTCAAAAGTGTTTTAATTAGGTCATTCAAGTTTCAAAAGTGTTTTAAGTAGGTCACTCAACATTCATTTTTCATCCAAATTAATGTTTTTTTTCATCTATTTCATAGGTAACCTTGGTGATAGTGATTTTTGTTTCTTTTTTCCCTTTTATTTAAGGCCAACGTCGAGGGATAACATGATTTAACATTTTTTAATATAAATAAAGTGTTTTTTTAAATTTAATAAATATAAATCCATATATTAAAAATCTGATCCCAACATCTTGTGCTCCATTTTTTTTCTTGACACATGGAAAAAATGACATGGCTCAATTTGAATGTTAAGTTATCTAATTGGGACAAAAACTATACGAGTGACTTAATTGGAACACTTATTAGTTATTGTTAGGGTTTATTAGTATGAGCCCACGGGTTCAGTTAAGATTCTAAGGTTTCTTGTGAACTCTGTATATAGTAACCTAACCACCAAGAATATTCACTAAGTTATTCAATATCTTACAATTACAACTTGATACCTAATATTATTTCTCTCCAAGTTTCATAGTAGACTCATTAATCAAAGAGTTAAGCTTTGTATGATATAATATTTTGTTTCTAATAGATAGACATGATGTGTTTTTGCTTGTGTATAGATGATGGAAAAGACATCTAATCAACCTGCACAGATTATTGCTAAGCCAAGCGGTCTACCCATAGATAATAATGCTCAAAAACCACTATTACCAGATTCACATGAAGTCCATAAGTCTGTTAAAGTTAATGCAATTAAGCAAGAGAAGGATCAGCCATTTTCAGTGCAGGGACTTGGCGAGCAAGGTCAACAAGAACATATGCCCTTTACGCAGTTGCCTGTTTCAAATTATGGAGATATCGGTAGAAGTTATTCTAGTCCAAATATGAATATGTCCTCAAGTAGTTTAGGGTTACAACAAAGTTCCTGGCAACCGTTAATGCATAGAGATCAGAGTCTTATGTCATCTATGGCTTATGTAAAACAAGAGCCCTTGGATTATATGAATCGTCAACAACATAACTGCCAGATATCGGCACCACAGGCCCCGTCATCAGTATCTCTGTTTGAACCATTAGAGGAAGAAACTTTTGAGATGATGTCAGCATGTCCCGCTTTTTCAACACCTATGAATACACAAGAGCCTATTTCCGTCACCACACAACTTGAACGACAGATTGCAGTAAATATATTATCTCATCATTGTTTTAGTGTCATCTTTATTTCAAATATTTGATCTGTTTGTTAAAGGTTAAGAAAGCTTTTGAATACAGTCTGCTGGAAGCTCTTCATTGGCAGCTGGAGGTAATGCAAAGAGTCCCCAAGAAACGCCAACCGTTGGCCAGAAAAAAGCATCAGAAGCACCTGTTTCTTCGCTAAGGTAAGTTTGAGTTCTATGGTCTCTTAAGATATCCTTCAAATTAAAATTTTGACTTAGTATTTTTTATTTATTTTTTTTTTCTGGTACAAATCAGTAAGAAGCAAAAAGTGTCTGAAGCCTTATCGGATCAAAGTATTGAACAACTTAATGATGTAACTGCTGCTAGTGGAGTGAATCTCAGGGTATGTGTTCTCTTATCAAGGCATGTGTTTCAGGAAAAACAATTAATTTATTCAGTGATGATTTGGTTCTCTAGGAGGAGGAAGAACAGTTATTTTCTGGGTCCAAAGAGGACAGTCGGCTTTCGGAAGCTTCTAGAAAGGCTGTCCAAGAAGAAGAAAGACCGATTTTGCAAAAAACTCACAGTTAAGACTTTTATTGTTTTCACCTATCAGCTTCTTATAATACTATAATAAATAGAACGTGGCTTACGAATTTAAGTTGTAATGAATGTATTAACAGTGATAAAATGTGGCGGCCATAGCTGTGATGTGGAACCATGCTCGTCACGGGTGAGCTTCAAAATAATCTTGTTTTATAAATCATCATTATGAATTTTTTACATTGTTAATGCAATTTAGTATGCTCTGTGTAGAGGAAAGAATGCGTGATTGCGTGGATTGGCTTCGCTTCTCGCCTGAGAACCGCTTTCTTATGAAAGTTGCCAACTATCGCCTTTGTCACCACGAGGCGTTTCAGCCTCACTTTCTCTCGCCTCGCCTTTAACTACTATTGGTTGAATAAATAACAATGCATAATGCAAGAACCAATGTAGAACTTTCTTTTACAGTCATACCCCTCTTTATCTTCAGATTTGGTTCGCTCAATTCTCGCGTTATCTGTAGTTCTGCATTGAACCGTCCCCAATATTCGTGTGTAACTGATGTCTTATTTGATTGAAAATTGGTTAAAACATGGGCAAGACAAAGAAGCTAAAACAGGCACACAAGAGGTTTAGGGGAAAAGTTTCCATGATCTTTTCTCTTATGTATATTGGTACAAATCACAAATCTTCAAACCTTGTAAATTGAGATTATAATTAAACAATAAATGAAACCTGAATCACATAAAAACAGTTTTTGCCTCTGTAAAAAGAATATAGCTGGATTTCAATAGAAGGTGAAGAATCTATATAGAAAAAGTCAATTCGAAAACAATGTAAGGTTAAAACAAAAAGCAACAGTAAGTAACATCTACAACTCTTCACTCCAATTAGACTTTTTAGCACGCTAACATGTATTGCTTTATCTTTGTAGTTACCTGATGATGACGGTGATGTAGAACACTTGGACTCGAACCAGGAACGTCGTGAGTTGGTTGAAAATGTGTCTCCTATGTCGGATTCTGTAAGTATCTCCTTACCTCTCAATTATGTTATACATTCTTATGATTATTATTAAAAAATGCAATTTAAGGCCCAAATGGACAAAACTTTGGTGAATTTTGGTTTTTGTTAGTCTTTTGGGTGCAGTTATTGTTAGGTAGGCTGTTAGGGTTAGGATTTAGGAACACTGCTGTCCAGAAACAAATCTGGACTGATCTCCTGGACAAGTCTGCACGAATGGGTCGGGTCCAGTTATGTTACCCTTTGTTATTTACTTAAATTTATATAACTAAATTATTAAATATAGTTATTTTCTAGTAAAACGATATAGGAGAGTTAAGAGTTTAGAACTTTTAAGTTTAACTCATAAGTCATAACATCACCAGGTTAATTCTTTTGATGCTACATTTTAACTAATGGCAAGTAGTAAATTCTAATACTGAATTTTATATTAGTTATCACGAATTCAAAGAAACTAGAAAATTTAACGTGTCAACCTGAACCGTTTGACTCATTACCCAACCTGAACCGATTTGTGCTCATTGTATAGCTGGAAAAGTTATCATCTCCTCAAAGTGGCATAATTTGGGCCAGGTTGTCTTAACCTTTGTTATTTAAAAAAAAAAAAAAACTAATATGATGCTATAGTTTACAAATATAAAGTAGTAAACTCCAAAAATGAAGTTCATGTACTAATTATTACATAATTTTTTTTTTTAAAAACTAATTGTTTCACCAACAGATTTGACTCCTTACCTGACCCGCTCCATTTTGTTGCCTCTAACTTGTTTACTTTTATCGTATAGGTGGAAAAATTTGCATCTTCTGAAAGTGATATAATTTGTATCCAAGGCTACAAAGTGAAGAGGAGTAATGCAACAATTCTTGAAGCCATTTTCAAGAAACACGGTGACATTGCTGCTAATTGTGTATTGAAAACATTGTCTGCAAGAACATATCTCCTTGAAGTTATATGTGAAGTCGTCAGACAGATCCAAACCCAAGATTTGATTGAGATGGGAGAAGATATAGAGTGCCAAGTGTCGGATGCTGAAGCCGTCAACATTAACGTGTCGTGGATTCGGGCACACTTTGATGCCATTCGCAAAAGTAAGAAGACGAGTGAAAATCACAGTTTGCTTATGGCAATGAAGGAAAAGATGATGTTGGTTATAAAAGCTGCTGAAATGGACCGGGCGAAGAGATCTCTAGAGCTCTCTGCTGCGGATAAGCGTGTGAGAGTCCTGCGTCTTTTTCAACAGAATTTAGATGACAACATCTTGAAATCGAAAGAGAAAATAGACTCATCTATAAAGCATTCACTTGTATAGGCTAATTAGATCATGCTAACTTCTATGGTGTGTAATTATGAGAAGATTGCCTATTTGTATAGTCTAATTAAATCATGCTCTAACTGGTTGATCAGAAGGGTTTCTGTTGTTATGTTGAGAGTTGAATGTTTAACTCTAACAAAATACTTAAATTATTATTTATGTGTTAGGAGATTTTATTAGATTTAAACAGTTTAGTGGTTTGTACTAATTGAGAAAATGAACACTGACTTATAAAATTAATCAGGTTAAAGAAAAGTCATCACATGACCAGACTTTTAAAAGTTCATAAAATTTTAAAAGTTCATAAAATTTGAAAAGAAATCGATAACTCATTTTCACCAGCTACACTCTAGTGAAACTAAAGGTATACCTCAATTAAGTTAACCAACCTTATAAATTAAGATAAAAATAATTAAATGATATAAGAGGTTGATACCAAGTTAAACTAGAGAAATATTATATTAATTAATATATTGTGATTGTTGTGATTAATATAGTTACATTGGATCTCTATATATAGAGAATAGTATTATATACTATACCTTTTAGTCTAATATAATATCAAACCTAGTATAATATACTAATACTCTCGAATTAAGTGAAATGTGAGTACCGATCTCGGTACCAAATATTTCGGTACGATTCCGGTACCGGTATCAGGCTTTCGGTATGGTACCGGTTTGGTACCCGCTTTGATTCTTTTTGCCAAAAAAAAATTAAACTTGAAAATTTCTAGTGTTTTAATATGATTGTGTGGTTTGGTGGATTTATGTAACAATGTAGACTCATACAAACACATAATGTTGTGAGATTAACAACACTTTTGCTTACTAGTTTATAAAACCTATTTAGATTATCGTCCAAAATAGCCGTGTAGGCATCTGAAACGGCCGTTTCTTTGTTACACATATTTTATCTTTATATTTACAAGATATGAACAAGGTATGATTGTCATGTTATCTTTACACATATTGTACCTTTACATTTTGTTACGATAAGTTTTCATCTACTTTTCATGTTATAGATATAAAAATTAACAGATCATAAATGTTTGGCTTAGCTTCTGAATAAAATTATTATTTAAAGTAGAAAAACAGATCAGATTTCACTCATATTTCTTTTGTATTCCACTAAATTGATTTTTCGTTTACATTCATGCATATTATAAACTTAA
Source organism: Deinandra increscens subsp. villosa (assembly GCA_039602395.1). Classification (NCBI taxonomy): domain Eukaryota; kingdom Viridiplantae; phylum Streptophyta; class Magnoliopsida; order Asterales; family Asteraceae; genus Deinandra; species Deinandra increscens. The sequence continues at coordinate 11,709,936 of JBCNJP010000016.1, forward strand.
AACTAGAGTGAGAGTTACAATTTATAGATTATAATTTATGGCGATGGCGTTTTCCCTAGTTGGTTTTAAAAACTAAGAAAAAAAAAGCATTCATATCCTTAGGTATCGGTACTCATTCGGATACTTTTTGATTTTTCTGGTCCTGATCTCGATTAGTACTAGTCCCGAAATTAGCCAAAGTCGAGTACCGGTACCGTTTATGTTCGGTTGGTATGAGTTCGATACAGTACTGGTATCCGGTACCAAACGTGTGAATGTTGTTTTTGGGGGGAATATATTGATACATGTACTATAGTTCAGGGGTATATGTTGTAATTCTGAATAAGTCAAGGTCTGTTTTGTAACTGTGTAACTAACTAACTCATTGTTAGTTAAATAAGTACCGTTAAACACAGCTAATGAGAATCATGGAGATTATTTGTACACTTGTACTCCTCTCCTTTTTCTGTTATTTTCTTCTAACCATAATAACAGAGTGAGAGAAAAACGACAAGTGAAATTGGGGTTTCATGTTTTCTCTAAAACTCTAACCACCAATTCACCTTCAACACCTCCTGAAGGACCTCTGGTATGATCTTTTAACCCTAATTTTGTTCTCTTTATTTGCGATCTAATCATAATCACCACATTGAACTAACATTTCTTTTACTGTGTGTTCGTATGAACTAAAAGTGTTTAATTTCTTCAATACAACAACGGTAATTGCATCATTACGCCTTGAGGCGATTTGGGGATTTGATTTAGAAAGAGGCATTTGACATATTGGGGTGTAAACGAGCGAAGCCGAGGAACTCGTCTAGGCTCGAACTCGACTCGTTTAAAGTTGTATTGCTTTATCTTTGTAGTCACTCGATGATGATAGCAATGTAGAAATCTTGGAGACGAAGAAGAAACGACGTGAGTCGGTTGAAATTGTGTCTCCTACGTCGGATTCTGTATGTATCTCCTTACCTCTCAGTTATGGTATACATGATTGTTTAAATTGAATGACCTAAATGGAGCACTTATGAAACTAGAGTGACTTTTTTTCATGACAATTAGCTCACACTCCAGGTCAAACTCGAAAAAGAAATCACTAAATAGTATTTAAGTCTCATCTGTGTTCCATTTATGTCATTTAGGTGGAAAAGTTCTCTCCTCAAAGTGGCATAGTTTGTGTCCACGGATACAATGTGAAACGAAGCAATGCAACAATTCTTGAAGCCATTTTCAAGAAACACGGAGACATTGCAGCCGCATGTGTTTTCAGAACAGACTCTATGCGAGCATCCATCCTTGAGATTGTTTGTGAAGTTGTTAGGCAGATGCAGACCAACGAAGTTATCAAGAAAATGGAAGAACTCGAGTGCCGTGTGTTAGATGCAGAGGCAGCCAACATTGATGTTACGTGGCTTCGAGCTAACCTGGAAGCCATTAGCAAAAGGAAGGAGACCAGTAAGAAGTACAATATGCTTATGAAAATGAAAGAGAACACAATCATGCTTAAAAAAGTTGTCCAGGTGGATTGGAGAGAGAGATGTTCTGAGCATGTGGCTGTGAAACAACGGTTAGAAAAAGCCGAAAAGTGTATGAAAGTACTGCAGCTTATTGAAAAAAATCTAGATGAAAACATCTTAGAATCTAGAGATAAAATAGACTCATGTGTAAATCATTTAGTGGTATAGCTTGTTAGATTATGTTATGGTGTGTAATTATTAGAAAATTGCCAAGGGACATTGTGTATTTTGGTCGAATGGGAGCGATCCCGCTTTTTGAAAGATGATGATCAGGCGGTGGCCTCACTTGACTTATCAAATAGAATGATGAAAATTATAAACATTCAGAAGGTTGTTCTTGACCAAGTGGTGGCTTTTGAAATCTGGATTGGTGCACAAATGGATTCTTTTCAGCAGTCTGTGGTTCACTGGTTCCTACAAAGGTTTATGAAATCTGGATTGGATTCTTTTCTACATTGGGTTGGGATGTTGGGCTAGCAAAAAATCAAGTTTTGGGTCCAAAGTCCAAACCAATTCGGTTTTAAATCCAATCAAGTCAAAGATGATGAACATCGTTTGTCCCCAACAGGTTTCCAAGTGACAAAATCCAAAACGATCCAATTTGGAATTTTGGATTGGTTTAATTTGTTGACCAATAATTTAAGGGGTATAAACTATAAAGTAAACATAATAAATGAATTATTTAAAAGTAGTTTTTGTTTATTTTTCTAGATTTGGATATTAAAATAGAAAAGAAAAAATTGCAGTAATTTTATCTTGAATCTTTTATTTGTGGTTAATATTTTGTGTTTCCTGAGTACTGAGGATAAGATGAAAATGGTAAAAATGTGTTTGTATTACAAATTGCTACATTACACCAAGGCATATATTTTAATATTTATACTGGTTAAAAGATTTAGGCCCGTTTGGTTAACGGAAATTTTAATGGAATTGGAATAAAAATTATTTTACGGAAAATTTTAATGGAATTGGAATGTTAGGGAATTGGAATAAAAATTATTTTGTTTTTGGTTTGTTAAGTTATCAGTGGAATTTAAATGTATAAAAAGTAAATTTATTCATCGTTTAAGTTTTTATGGAAGCTTTGGTATCTCTTTTTTTCTCTTACTTACTGAAAGTGTTTTGTTTATCCAAAGAATAAGTCTCACTCACGCATTGATAGAAATGTGTATTTGTTTGAACTAGCACTTACGCGATGAAATGTATACAACATACTATAAGTCTTGAAGAGGAACTCCCTATGAAAGAAGAATTACAAGAGGAAGAAGTAACAAAAAATACACTTTCACTTTCCGATGAAGAACATGCTTATGATGAAGCGCTATGCTCTAATAGTTATGAAAGTGGATAATAGTCACTAACAACGATCGTTATACATTAAATAAATAAAATGTATTGGTGATTTTTTAATATTTTTTAACGAACTTTTGTTTTGTTATTTCTAAAACTTCAAAAAAGAAATAGAAGTAAAACATTATTAAATTTATTATATATTATTATATTATTATATTATTATATTATTAACCTATATATACATTTTACAACTTATAGTACCTCTTATTATACAGTTTGTACAACTTGTGATGCATGATGTACCTATAGATTTTTCTCTATTTGTACAAGTTAATTAAGCACCACCTAACAATTCCATCACACACGTCCAATTATATCTTTTGCTTTCTTCTTGAAAATCTGCAACATATCACCACATCAGATCTTTCGTTTTCTGCCGATTCACCGCCTCAAATCTACGACGTATCTTTCTTTTTCTTTCTTGGCTATGATCGGAAGGTTCCTCGCGATGCTCTTGATGATGTTGTTGGGGGAAACAACCCACTCGGATACGATTTTTAGGTGATTATCCACCCTCCTCTGTTGATTTCCATTGTATGATCTAATTTTCGTTTAGTTTGAGGATGATGATGATCTGGGTCTGTTTTAATGGTGTTGTTATTTTAGGGTTTTCTCACGATTTCTACTGCCAAAGAATTGGATAAATCGACTTTGGGGAGCTTGTTATATAAACAAAAGCAACAACTTGATTGTGAGTAAGATACACTGTTTATATTGGATTAGTGGTTCTTTAATTGTGTACCATGTGGCATGTTATAATTTTTTTTTTAATTTTCTTTTAGGTTAAAAGAATTATGAGAAATCATCATGGACTCCATGAGAATTTTTGGCATGCAATAGGCAAGAAAATATGACAAGTTTGGCATGAAATTGCATGCTCAAATTCAAATACATTTTGGAATTGGCATGAAATGTGTACCTTTTCAAAGGAACATGAGAAATTCGACGTAAATATTTAATTTGTTTCCTATTCCAAAAGCTAGTTTTGAAACATATCATAAAATATTTATTATTATTATTATTATTTTTTTTTTATCCATTAACTTCCATTAAACAAAATAACGGTTACAACTCAACATGAAGTACAAGGGAGACGGGCAACAAGCTGCGCCGCCAAACCCTTCTGAATAGCAAAGCCTAACCGAGTGAAACTATCTATACCTCTATATACAATTACAACTTGTAAAATTAAATTATTTTTTTTGCCCCATCTTTTGTTCATTATATGCATTATTCAATAAAACTTATACAAACTCACATGACTATATGTTATGGATCGATCGGATAATTCAATGACCTAAGAATTTAAGAAGAAATATCTATTTTAAAGATATACAAATTAAAGACATGGACCTAGTGACAAAACTACCCACTAATCTACTTAATTGAACAAGCAATTGGATTAAATAAAACTAAAATAACTAGTGCCAAATAGAATTGAAAACGTGGACACCATGGGATACGTGGCGTCTTTTGCTTGATTTTGGGTTAAAGATCTGTCCACCTCATCATCTTCTTTCTTACTTCCATCATTTTTTTGTTATATTTTCGTTGCTTGCTATCAGACCTTCTTCCTACGTGATTCCTCTACGTAATCATCCATACTTCGCAATATTCTTCCAAAACCCTAACCGCCAACTAATTAATAACAGCTCCTCCATCTTCACTCTGCAATTCATCTCCAAAATCTCACTAGAAGACCTCTGGTATCTATCCTAACCCTAATTCCTTCTGTTTCCTTTATTTGCGATCTAATCATAAATCAATTACATCGGATTCAAAACTAGTTTTCTGTTTATTTCAACTAATTGTTGTTTAATTGTATCAATATAAACAATTTCAGTTGCATCATTAGTTCGTTACACCTGAGGCGATTCTGTAATGCCGCTTTGATTTAGAACCCTAAAACTTTGCTTAACATTACTAGTCTACACAGTGATATAATTTGACCCTTGCAGATGTATACAAGTAGGTTTATATGAAGCTGATCTAGTCATGAATCATTATTTGCGATCTAATCATGAATCGTTACACTGAATTCATAAAACTTGTTTGTTTGAATGAACAAAGTGTTCTGTGAGTATGCAGAATGATTAGCATTACTAGTCTCCACAGTGATGCTACTGATGTAATTCGACCCTTGGAGAAGTATACAAATAGGTTTATATGAAGCTGATCTGATCATGAATCATTACATTGAATTCACAAAATTTGTGTGTTTGAATGAACAAAGTGTTGTATGAGTATGCAGAATGATTAACATTACTAGTCTACACATTACTAGTAGGTTTATATGAAGCTGATTGATGAAACAAAAAATCATGCTTCCAGATATAGAGCGAGATTAAGAGAAATGGAGGGAAATGAGTGGAATCATGCCAAGATCTTATTGATATAGAATATGTGTTTGAATGAAAACAGTGATGTAATTTGACCCTTGCAGAGGTATACTAGTAGGTTTATATGAAGTTGATCTAATCATGAATCATTATCTTCAATTCACAAAGTTTGTGTGTTTGAATGAACAAAGTGTTCTATTGAATCAATATAACAACAGACACTAATTGATCAACATAGTGCTCATATATCTCAAGCTATGAGTATGCAGAATGATGTAATTTCACCCTTGCAGAAGTATACAAGTAGGTTTATATGAAGGTGACCAGCAATCCAGCATAGTGGTCATATGTCTCGAGCTATGAGTATGCAGAATGTTGATAAAAGTCCTAATATAGGACAGACCCCAGAAGATGAATCACAGCTGCAAAGAATGGATAATCAGCAAGCAATGACAACTGGGCAACCAGCTAATGCAATGAATCAGCCTGCTAAGCAGGTCCTTTTGGCGCAACTGCTCTCTGCTATAGAAGCACAACTTGATATAGGCAAGGTCATGCAACTTCGAGACCTATATGCTCGCTTACGGGTATAGTTTATAACGATACACAGTGTTATATATCTGTTTTGTTTTATCAACCCGTCATCATACTAAATGGTTATGGTATTCCCAGAGCAATAACATTAATAAAGACGAATTTGTGCGACACATGCGAAGTCTTGTGGGAGATCATATGCTTAAGAAGGCAGTCGATAAAGTACAACTAGGGCTGGTATTGAATATTTCTTTGTTTTTTATGTTAATATCTTATATATCAAATACTAGAATACAACTCTCATTACTATTTGAATACAGTCTGCTGGGAACTCTTCATTGGCATCTGGAAGTAATGCAAAGACTCTCAAAGATAAGCCAACCGTTGGCCAGAAAAAACCATCAGAAGCGTTTGTTTCTTCTCTAAGGTAGTTTGATTTTTATGGTCTCTCGATGTATCCTTCAAATTAAAATTTTGACTGTGTATCTTTTTCTGGTACAAATCAGTAAGAAGCAAAAAGTGTGTGGAGTGTTTTCAGATCAAAGTATTGAGCAGCTTAATGATACAACTGCTGTTATTGGCGTGAATCACAGGGTAAGTGTTCTTCTCTTATCAAGACATGTGCTTCGGGAAAAACAATTAGTTTATTCAGTGTTGATCTGGCCTCCTAAGAAAAGTCAATAAGAACAAAAATTTAAGGTTAAACAAAATGAACAATAAGTAAGAACTACAGCTCTTCACTCTAATTAGACGTTGTATGCACACTAACATGTATTGCTTTATCTTTGTAGTTACTCGATGATGATGGTGATGTGGAACTCTTGGACTCGAAGCCAAAACGATGTGAGTTGGTTGAAAATGTGTCTCCTATGTCGGATTCTGTATGTATCTCCCTACCTCTCAGTTATGTTATATATTCTTATGAATAGTATTAGAAAACACAAATTGGGCCCAAATGGACAAACCTTGGTGGACCTGTTTCTCGACCACCTCAACACAACATTCATGGTAGGGGAACAACAACCAACGAGGTCGTGACAACAACCGAAATTCATATGTAAATCGTTGGCAGTTTGCATGGCCTCCAACCAAAACACTGTCTATGGCCACCTCTAATCTTTCTCCCCTCATTTCTTATTCAGTTCAAGTGTGTGTACCAACACATCCACCTTAACATCCTCATCTCACCTATCTCCGGCTTACGCACTTGCATCGTTTTGAATAAGAAGTGCTTGACAATTTACAGGTCAAATGGGTCGGGTTGGTTGTGTCACCCTTTGTTATTTTCTTATACTTTATATAACTAGATTATTAAATACGGGTTATTTTTCTAGTAAAATGATATAGTCATATAGGAGAGTTAAGAGTTTACTACTTTTAAGTATAACCCATAACATCACCAGGTTAATTATTTTGATGCTAATGTTAAGTAGTATTTCTAAAACTGAATTTCATATATTAGTATTATGGAATTTAAAGAAAACTGAAAAACAATGTGTTAACCCAATCCTTGTTGACCGGTCTATGCTCATTGTATAGTGGAAGCGGCATAATTTGGGTGGGGTTTCTTAACCTTTGTTATATTTCTTAAAATATAATATCAAAAATTTGGTTATAAAAACTATCCCTATTGATATAATAAGATTTCTTTTTATTTATTAATAAAACGGTATAGGAGAATTTAGTACTTTTAAGTTTAACACATAACACCACTAAGGCTGATCACGGGTCAAGTTCCGGTTCTACCAGGGCTAAAACCAAATAAGGTGAAAAACGAGTACTCTAGACAGACTAGTTATGTTCATTTGGGGTCAGTTAATTGATTTTCTTGGCTCGGCCCTTGAGATGCTCACACCGGCTCAGGACCGGAACCGAATAGGTTGAAAAAGAGGACCCAGGACCGGGTCGATTTTGTGTGACTTGGGTCGATTGGTTTTCTAGGGTTGGCCCGTGAGGAAGGACCAGACCGACCCGGGCCTGAAACTAATATGGTGAAAAAATGGAATATATACAAAACCAGTTTGATGTGCTTCGGGTCGGTCTCAGGCAGGGCTAGGTTGGTATATAGGTTTACTAATATATAGCAGCAAAATCTAAAAGTGAAGTTCATTCACTAATTATAACATAATTCAAGGAAATCAGAAAAACCAAATGTATCCAACCAATCAGTTTAGCCCATTATTACCTGACCCACTCATTTGGTTTCTCTAACATGTATCCTTTTATCGTCTAGGTGGAAAAGTTCTCGTTTCCTCAAAGTGAGATAGTTTGTATCCAAGGCTACAAAATGAAGCGGAGTAGTGCAGCAATTCTCGAAGCCATTTTCAAGAAACACGGTGACATTGCAGCTAACTGCATATTCAAAACATTGTCCACAAGAACACATCTCCTCGAAGTTATTTGTGAAGTCGTTAGACAGATTCAAACCAGAGATATGACTGAAATAGGGGAAGATATAGAGTCCCAAGTGTCGGATGCAGAAACTGCCAACATTAATGTGTCATGGATTCGAGCACACTTTGAAACCATTCATAAGAGTAAGGAAACCAGTGAAAACCACCGTTTACTTGTGGAAATGAAAGAAAATGCGATTTTGGTTAAACAAATTGCCCAAATGGATCTGAGAAAGAGATCTCTAGAGCTCATGGCTGCAGAAGAGCAGTTTAAAGTTGCCGAAAGGTGTGTTAGAGTATTGCATCTTGTTGAAAAGAATCTAAATGACCGCATCTTGGAATCAGAGTCTAAAATAGACTCGTGGGTAAAGCATTCACTTGTATAGGCTAATTGAATCATGTTGATTTACATGGTGTGTAATAACTAAAAGATTACCTAGGAATATTGCGTGTTTCGGTCGATATGGGTGAGCACGCTTACTCAAAATGCAACGGTTAACGGTAAAGCATCCAAGTTTATTGGCGTCACTATGTTTTTTATTTTATCTCGTATATAATCAGATCTGTGATTTGAACATTTTATGAACTTGATTAGTAACCGTCACTATGTTCATTCCATGTGAGGCTGCCCTTAAAAAGATGGTTTGTAAATGACATTCACATAATGCTCTAGGTGATTCACTCATTTGGGGTTGGCGGGTTTAATGATTAAACTTAAACAAACGTGTTATATGTATTAGTGTTAAATGTATTTAGTGACGAATCTGATTTTTTTCTTCAATCGAGTCATTGTTTTGAGATGCAGCTAACATAAAATTTTTTTGTTTCGTGTCGGTTGGGGCGGGTCGGCCATTACGATCACGTAATACAAATACAACACAATAATAAAATAATAAAATAGGACAATAATAAAATAATATAATAGACATCCGAATGAAATTAAAAAAAAAAACACATAATATGGATATAATGCTCTTTATGAATTAGAAAACAGTTTTCGTTTTTGAAAGCGTTGCTCCGATTTGGATTTGATGGTAAACTTGGGGCGTTGGGCTAGTATATCTCATAGATTTGGTAGTTTGTTTAATTCTAAATGGATTTGACTTATTTTAGTTGGGCTGTTAGTTTTGGGCTATTAGATTTTAGCTTTGGTAGTTTATTTAATTCTAAATGGATTTTACTTATTTTCAGTTTGGCTATTAGTTTTAGGTTCATCTTGCTCATTTTTCTAATAATGAATTAGCTGTTACGTTTCAACTTATCAAAAATAGAAATCTAAAACTTGTGCATAACATTCAAAACGTGTAACATGTAAATATTCAAAACTTGTAAATATTGAAACCTGAGCGATGCGGTAGCGTCGACAATCAATCAACACAGTACTTGTTTTTTGTTAGTTTATCAATTATCTTGTTATATATTGCATTGTATGTTCAGAATTCGCATTCCAATCGCGTGGTTCTACAACTTTCGAACGGCCTCATTTTTTGTGGTCTCCTTTGCATTAATTTTCTTATTTTGTAATTGTGCAATATGTAATAGTACTTTGTGTTTAAACAGCTTGTACCTCTTAAAAATATAAAATGACATTTTTATTCCTCCTATATCTATTATATAATAGTATAGATAGTATTTTCTAAGTTTATGTCTTCTTTTTTTTATTTATTAATTTTAAAGTAAATAAGATGAGAAGTAGTTAGAGATTAATTAACTACTTAGACCACATATACGGTCGTCAAAGGAACCAAAGCCAAACAAACCATAACAAAGACTACCATAATCTGAGCCGGCTCCGGTTGAAGAGGCGGCTGCGATAAACACGCATCGTCATCGCTAAAACAGTCATCACCTAGTGTCAATGATAACAAAATCACAAACATAATCCAAATATCTTCAGATCTGAAAGCTACAAACTTGAGTCAGTTCGAGTTTAAGTGGCAACTGAAATAAACACGTCTAGCCGTCGCTAATATCGTCATCGCCTAAATCTCAACGTTACAACACAAAATCGAAGGATAAACGTATGACTACGACGCCGCTATTTGCCAATTAAGGCGGTTGCCGAAAATTTAAAAGAATACCTATATTGTGAAAGATTCACAGAATACCTATATTGTGAAAGATTCACGTCACGATGGTCAAATCGATTGAAGAATTTGAATTTATTAACTTGAATAAAAAAAGTTGAATAACCAATCTGTGCTGATCATGTCAACCATAAACATTTAAACAAGTTCTTGTTTACCATTTTCAAAATATATAGCACAGCTAAATCAAACATTGAAATTAAACTACTTAAATTTGATAGTCTTGTCTAGCCTGGCTTCTAAGATCATAAGGACATCTTTACTTAACACAGAGTGGTCAATAAAATTAACATTAACTTGTAGTTGAAAAGCAAGATCTATAAACAAAATGTCTTTGTTCAAAAAGGGGAATCAGTCTTTATTCCCCCAAGAGTACTAATTGTTCTTACAAGCAAACATATCAGAACATTAAACACTTGAAATTAACAGACCATACCATAATAATAAGCTGCAAACAGCAGTCCAGATGAACACATAACACAAATTAAGGGTGTCAGGCTCACTATTTTCCCGGTTCAATATAACCAATAGGCCCAATGTCGCTGTCACTGTCAGTGTAACTGTAACTGTCAGTGTCACTGTCAGCCTCAGAGTCAGACTGTCACTGTCAGCTCGTCAGAGCCTCTCACATCATCAGAGTCACTGTCAGTGTCACTCACAGAGTCACTCTCACTCTCAGAGTCAGAGTCACTCTCACTCTGAGAGTCAGAGTCAGAGTCACTCTCACTCTGAGAGTCAGAGTCAGAGTCACTCTCACTCTGAGAGTCAGAGTCACTCTCACTCTCACTCTCACTCATAGAGTCACTGTCAGTGTCACTCACAGAGTCACTCTCACTCTCAAAGTCAGAGTCACTCTCACTCTGAGAGTCAGAGTCAGAGTCACTCTCACTCTGAGAGTCAGAGTCTAGAGTCAGAGTCACTACTATCACTGTCACTACGTTTAGGTTTACGCTTATATCCCCAAGCTGTACTTCCCCAAGTTGGTAGCACAATATGGCCACCACTATCCTTGGCCCATCTCACAGTCACCGTTCGACCATGCAACTCCTGCACACGGAGCGAAATATTTTGACAAGCAAATTAGTAACACCGGCCTTTTTCTAAAAGTTTTCGTGTTACTTAAAATTACTCGATCTGTATCCCTTATGATCATCCATCAATATCGTTACTAGCTAATACGTACATTACGGAAAGAAAAAGTGATGAGGGTAAGACACAGATCGATTACGTACCCACTGATCCATGTTGTCGATTGCACTGCGAGCTTGCTCATATTCTGCAAAAGTAACAAAGCCAAAACCTCTAGGCCTTCCAGTTTTGCTATCCCTCATTATTTCAGCTGTTTGTTACACATGCATGCATGCATGATATAATCAAGAAGAAGAAGAAGACTGATGTGATCCATGAACCAATGCTTTAAAAACTGGTTCGGTTCGCCCGGTTCAACCGGTTCAACCGCGACCCGGTCATCATGCCGGTTTTTATTGTCCGGTTTTTTGGATATAACCTGACCGCTTTCAACCGGCCGGTTTTAACCGGTTAAACCGGTCCAGTTCAGCCGGTTTTCTTATTTTTTATTTTTCTAATTATTTTTATTATATGTGTATACTTAATTGTTATTTTTTTATTACATGTGAACTTTAAAAACTTATATTTTCTTGTGAAATACCTATTTGGTATTATTTTTTAGTAGATTAAAATTGTATATTAACTATTTTTGTTAAAGTGTGCAAGTTTATTAGCATTTTTATAAAAAATATATATTAAAATCCTCTAACCGGTGTTGAACCGGCCGTTCTAACCTGTCCGAGTGGTCAAACCGGCCCCAGACATTTTTCTGGTTCGACTTAAAACCCGGTTTTTAAAACATTGGCATGAACAAAAGAAAAAACTAGATACAATAATTAAAACCACCTTTAGTGACCTCCCCATGTTTTTTAAAAGCTTCTCGCAAGTTCGTATCATTTGTATCTTCTCCCACTCCTGCAACCAGACTCAATGTATATATATATATAGTACATGAACATTAGTGGATCTTGTATTAATTAATTTGATTTGAGATCGATTTTTTACGTACCTCCCACAAACACCTTCCAATTCGATATCCAATCCGATCTGCCTCGTATCGGTTGATAGAGATATGGACGTGTCACTGACTTAACAGTTGTATTCACAGTCTGCGGGCCAAATAATATATTTATTAGTTAATAGTTAATTTGCATATGTTTATACAAAGGGAAAATTTTCCATTTTGACCATTTTGAAGAATTTTAAGAATTTGTTCATTTTAATTTTAAAAGTCTATTTCTCATAGTGTTCATGTTCTATATTCTTCCCCTCCCATAAAATTTAGGTCTGACCGACCTTAAATCAACCAATAAAATCTTGTCACGTAACACTTTTAACTATAAAAGTATGGTCTAATCGACCATAACTAATGATTGTTCGATTATACGTATAATGTCAACTACATTTTTTTAAATCAATAAAAAAAAGACACGTATGATATTAATATTTTTCATTTCCTTGGTAGACTCGACCATATTAATTTTTTAATTTCTTGGTAGATTCGACCGTATTAATATTTTTTTTCAAAATGTTAACTTTTAATAAAATATAAGTTTTTAATTAATTTTGGTTAACTTTTGTTTATTTATTATTATAACTTTCAAAATACAAAGTTTTAGAAAATTCAGTTTATACCATTGTGATGTGTTCATTTTTATCTACAATCTGACATAAAGTTTTTCAAAACCGAGCTCGTGATATTTATATCTAACATCTCGATACAAAATATGGTTCGTTCAACCTAATGTATGGTCGTCCGGACCTAATGTATAATCGCTCTAGCCTGAAGTATTGTCAAACGAACATAGAGTATGGTCGTCCGAGCCTAAAGTATAGTCGTCCCGTATCTAAAAAAAATTTCAAACCTATATTTTCAAATTTATATATGTTAATTAGTTTTAACTAATTTCCGTTTATCTTTTATAACTTTAAAAATATAAAACGTTATAAAATTTTAAATATATCGTTGGGACACGCTATCAAAACATTAGATGGAAATTTCACTTGCTCGGTTTTGAAAAAATAATAATATGTCGAGTTATAAATAAAAATAACACATCACAACGGTATAAATGGAATTTTATAAAACATTACATTTTAAAAGTTATAAAAGATAAACTAAATTTAATCAAAATTAATTAAATACTTATAGTATTATTAAAACTTGAAATTTTGAATAGAAATAAATATGGTCGAATCGACCTTATAGTCGATTTTTTTAATGTGTCTTTTTTTGATTGGTTGAACAATCATTCGCCCAAAATAATTATATGTATGGTCGAACAATTATAATCAAATAGACCATACTTTTATGAAAAAAAAAGTGTTACATGGCAAGATTTTGTTGGCTAGTTTAAGGTCGGTCAAACCTAAATTTTATAGGAGGGGAAAACGCATAAATGGACATTGTGAGGAATAGACTTTGCAAATGTATAAATTCTTAAAATTCTTTTTCAAAATGGACAAAATGAGAATTTTTCCTTATATAAAACCAATTCATCATCACAATTACCAGCGACGGACCCAGTATTTTATTTCAGGGTAAGATTTGGCTATATAATCGTTTCAGAGTTAACGAAATACATAATTTTTTTTCACTTGACGGTACCAAGTTTTTCCATTACGCGGTGAAAATACCCCTACTCCTATGCTAGGTCTACCACTGATATTTACTGAGCTTATCATCGATGATGTTAATTAATTATTAATGACACGCCACTTAGGTTGTGGCCTAGTGGTAAGGGGCAAAGCCTCTTTGGGAGAGACCAAGGTTCAAACCTTGGCATGGTGAAAATTGGTGTAAAAATAAAATTAGCCGTTCAAAAAAAAAAAAATTTATTAATGACACAATCAGCAAATTAATTAAGACAAATTAGAAACCAATTATATATCATGCATATGAAAGATGAAAGATGACCCACCCGAATACTAGATGAAGATGTAGATCTAATAATGCTGCTGCTGATGGGTTTAAGTAATAATCGGTAGAAGCTGCTGCTGCTACTGCAGGAACCATTCATCGTCACTTACTGTTAGTTAAGTTTCGATTTGATTTGAATTGATTCGGGAGAAATTAATCAAGGCAGGCCATCGTTTAAATTTATATTAGATTGATCTTATAATAATCTCCTGTTGCAGAAGGGTGGGTGGCTTGGAGAACACGTCTCCAATTAATTACCATAAATATTCCGTAATGTTTTTCTTACAAAATTAGGAATGTCCAATTAATTAGCCAGGATGCCAAAAGGGCTCCTTGACCCGTGAACCACTTAAGTAAGGTTTAACATGTCCTAACGTAATCAGTCGGTTTTACAATAGCTTGAGCCTAGCAGTTAATTAGGTCCATTTCATAAAGAAAAAGAAAAAAAGCCAAACATCATAATATACAAATTTTAATCTTCATGGTTTGTTAAAAATAATCATAATATTTATTTTAAAACTTAGACAAGTAAGTGCAAATAACAGGGTTTATGAGGAGTGGCGGATGCATGATTTTTTTTCACATGGGTTCACTTATTTCAGAGGTCGGAATTCTAAAAGTTAAATGTCAAAATTTTTGGTTTGGTCGGTTCGGAATTCTAAAAACGGTTTTCAAGCTTTTGAATTTGCATATCAAGAACCGTGTTAAAATTGTTAACCACATAAAGAACCAGGTAAATTTTAGTTTGATCACTTGTTGAGATGCTTAAGGACTACTAAACTTTAAAATTCCTATATTCTATTGTTTATCTTCCGTCCTATCCATAACTATAATCGAATATTTCTGTGAAGATTAAAAAAACCCTGCTAACGGGAATCGAACTCGGAAGAACCTGAGAATTTGCATAACAATCTGAAACCATTGAACCAAAGCAACTTTTTGGTTTAGTATTACGGATTCATCTCTCTGGCTTGATATATCATCATTCCCTAGTATCATTTATTACGATTTTATCCTCAGTTTTCAATCGTTGTGTATTCCACGACTAAGTTAAAAAAATTATAAATATTACACGGCTGAGTTAAAAAAAACTATAAATATAATTAGATTAGCATTATATATATTAAAGTATTAATTAAAGTATATGTAATAAAATATATTATTTTAATAAAATATAATATATATAAATAAAAATATTATCTTGAATAAAATATTAACCTTAATATTAAAAATTTGTATTTGGATAATTACTAACTTTAATATAATATTTGAATAATTTTTTATTGAATAATTACTTATTAAAAGTTTCAACTAAATAAATCTAATATGGAAATTTAGTATTTGACTAAGTATTTATTAAAATTTTAATTTAATCCAAAATTTTGTGATGATGACAAGTGTCCCTTTTTACTAATTATAGTATCACCACACTTTTTGTTTATTATATAGTTTAGATTTAGATTAGATTTAGATTAGATTAGATTAGATATTTCTAAAAAAAAAATCAAAACTCCCTGGGTTCCCGTAGACCCGCTCTCCCAACACTACATCCGCCCTTGTTTATGAGTGAGTAAGTATATGTACACGGCTAAACTCCTCAACTTAATTACCCTTGCAGTTTTAATTTTTTTCACGTTTAACCCTCTTTTATTAAGTTAAATATTCTTGCCCATTCAATTTGTTAGTTGGTTGCACGTTTTATAACCCTTTTTTTTTTGTTATCAAATATCATACATATGTCACACGTGTTTATTTGATTATTTTGTGCTTACATATGTTTTGTTGGAAAAGAGTCTACTTTGGATTGTTTTTGTATATACGAGGAGAGGTTACGAGAGATGACAATGGATGTTGAAAAGCATTAACGGTTCTCTAGAAAGACAAATGCATGATTTGTGAAGCTAAGCAAAATACCGACCAAATATTGAAATGCCGGCCACTTTCAAAATTATGCACCAAAGCTGAAACCAGCTTGATGAGTTTATGGTCATTGCCCATGGAATTACCTAAGATTTAGGAATTTCTAATTGAGATTTTTATGGGTCGTAAACGAGCCGAGTCAGGGTGAGCTCGGGCTCGGCTCGTTTATAAATAAACGAGCCGAACCAGCTCGTTTATTTTAACGGGCTAAAATATTGAGCTTGAACTCAGCTCGTTAAAAATCGAGACAAGTCGAGCCAGCTAGTTTATTTTTTAAAACTTATATTATTCAGACATACTAATATATACTAATATATAACATGAGAAAAACGTGATATTTTTAACATATTCGTATGAAATTTTTTAAATTTGATGTTTCTTTATTTATTATTCAATAAAAATATATATTTTTATTGAAAAGTATCATATCAGTTTTATATATTAGTTTAATTTGATATTTTTAAGAAAAATACTATATGAAACTTAGAATATAACTAAAAAATTATATTATAAATTATAAACTTATAATTTTGGGTTATATATATGCATATATACTAAAATTTGAGCTTAAATTTAAACGAGCCAAGCAAGTAAGTGAGCAAGCCAATGAGCTAACTAACAAACGAGCCACGAGCCGAGCTAACATTGGCTCGAACTCGGCTCGTTAAGGAACCGAGCCAAAAACAAGCATATATAAAATTATTTATAACGTTATATAAATTGAAGTATTTTTCTTAAAACTTTGTACTTAATATATTTCAAATTATTTATAACGTTATATAAATTGAAGTATTTTTCTTAAAACTTTGTACTTAATATATTTCTAATTATTTGCTTTAATTGGTTTTCATTTTTCAAGATGATCGATCAAATTTTTTTTTTGTTTTTGTTTTTTGAACAACAAGCATTTCAATCACAAAAAAGGGAGCAACAATTCGATCGATCAATTTGATTTTAATTTATAAAACTGAGATATTTACACACCTTTTTAATATTTATAAATCTAAATAATTTTATTATTATGTTTTTTATTTATGTAAATAAATTTAACTATTTTTAGTAAAAGTTTACATTTTTCTAACAAATTTAAGTTTTTTAGAAATTAAAAATATAGGTTTTTAAATATTTTTCCAATTAAGTCTTGATAACTTGACATTACTAATAGATTTAAGAATTAAGTTTATACATGCTAAACTATTTATAAAAGCATTATATATTGTTTTTTAATATATAGGCATACACAAAACACATACTCTACAATAGCAGCCAAGAACCGGATAATAATAATTAATTTATAAAACATCATAGAGTAGTCCAACTAACCTTTTAGCCGGTTCAAAAGGACTCGCCCTTCGACATATGACTACACACCTTCCTGTATTGTAAACTGTCAAGAAATATGTATTGAACAAGAAAAATGAATCAGAAACCCAAAAAAAAAGTTTATACCCACATATGAACACCAATCCAATTACAACGAAGAATCAAAACACGGAAAAGTAGAATAGATACAAATGATTCAACCAACAGATCGCAATCGTCATAATCTGTGATAATCCGATCAAAAAATAATACACCAAGAAAGATAGAATTGTTCTTGGTGAAAACCCTAAAAAATGAATGAGAGCAGAGATAACTTATATTTCTGGATGTCCACAAATTAAAATATATCCCGCAAGCCTAAAAGATCCATGTTTTTCTCTTTTATCCGGACAACCACATCTTTAATCCACGTACAAGCCCATCACCAGCTTGGCCCATTTACTCCTATCTCTTTAGTTCATTAGGCTTATCATCATGAATCCATATAAGCTCATCAAACCCAAGTGACATTTCATGTAACAAAAAATTAACAAACATTAGAAGATGACTGAGTAAACTATAGACACATGAAGTGTGAATTATATTTTATATGATACTTTTAACATGAACCAAAGTAACCCACGTGTTAGATAAAGATTACTTCTCTTTAGGTTGGGCATAGTGGGGGGATAGTAGCCGCCGGTAAACCCACCGCCACCCAACAATCTTCAGTGGCAAATTTCAAAATTTTGTGATTCTTGGCTGCATCTAGCCGCTTCGGCTAATTGTTTTGTGAGTTGGTTTGTGGGCCCATCCCCATATTAAACTAAAACACCTCTATAATTTTTCATTCATCATTGATTTTTTTGTGTCTGATGGAGTTTGAACCCTTGCCAATAGGGCATTGGGTTCCGTGGGTAATTATTCTTAATTAATTGGACATTCCTAATTTTGTAAGAAAAGAATTGAAAAACAATAGTAACTAATTCTTAAGATTATTTTATGCGATTATTCTTACGCGTGTTGGATACTCAGGAAGGCGTGAAATGCGGCTATCTTTGAGAAGAAGAAACCATTTATCCCGGTGATGTTTAGTGAGACCAAGTGTTTAAGTTTCTTATAGGTCAAAAATAGAGGTAAATGGACGGATTTCAATTGGGAGGATTGGTGTGTCTTTAAAATGTAGTCCCGTTGTATTGGTGGGTTATTTCCTCTTTGGTTTGTTGTATGTTCTTGTTTGTCGTTTTTAATGAAAGTGGTGTTAAAAAAAATGATAATTAATTAATTGGGGACTACGTGGTCTCCAAGCCCTCCACTCTGCAACAAATATAAATTATAAATTGAAACGATGGCCGGCTCTTCATCGATCTTAATTTCTCCCAAATCAAATCGTAACAATTAATTAATTACGTTTAAAATAATTACATTGAAAACATTAGACTATTCATTAAAATAATAATCATGGAGGATGTCGATATATGGAGAGGATCCTTAGGAATGTAATTAAGTTATGGTTTGTAGTATACAAGTGGGCCGACCCGCGCTTCGCCGCGGAGTCGAACCGTTTAAAAAAGTCACTTATACATCTCCAATTGTTTTTGCTCCCAACGATCTTTGAGAGGATGAACCGAGTTTTATGACCTATGCATATCCAAGTTAAGTTCTCTTGATTTTGCCTACAATCAACATAAACCAACAAAGCCCAAGTTAGTAAAATCACATTCTTAAAATCAACCAATTCATTATATTGTCTTAATGTTTTAAATCCACTTAGTCAAATATTGGGCCAAGTCATCCTAACTTGTTGGTCTATATAAGAGCTTTTGAATGGTAACATGTGTGCCTGAAGAGTGCGCGAGGTGCTTTTTGAAATTACACGTTGTTCTCGGTTGACACATACAATTAACGTAACCCCCTGTTTGCGTCATGTGCTCCGTCTCATGCTCCGTCTCAGACTACATCCCCTTCTGTCCCGATCCAACCTTTTGTGTAAATGGTTTTGTATTGCGGCTCTTCCGCTCGTCAATAATCGCTGTGGAAAGTTGTCATGACTTTTTATCCAACAAAAACTTACTATAAAACTTAAGGTAATGTAGCTTTAAGATAAGCACAACAAAACGAATACTAAGAAAAAACCAAAAACAGTGTCATATGCATCTCAAATGACTCGCTTCTAAAAATGGGATACAAATCAATGCACCAAAATTAGGAGCTAAAAATTTTCAACATAAAAAAATAAATATACAAATTAACTAACCACATCCATCATTCATATCTCCAAATTCACAATATTTAAAATTGAACTTGCCTCTTGTATGAACAATTCTGTCTTCATTCAAAGGATGAGTATTCTGTAGAAAATATAAAGAACGATTATCGGTTTGAATTAAACATAAAAACGAAAGGATTGTTCGAACATCAGGCCTAAATTGAACATACATAAAAATAATTGAAGTATAATTAGGAGTGCTTACTCTAGCTTCAGACCGTTTAAATCGGATGTTCTAATGTTCAATTCACCAAAACATTCTGAATGTTCAATTGCATCAGTTAGCATACATTAAAAAAATTCAACATTCTGAATAAGCACAAAAACGAAAGATAATCTGAAAGAAGATTAAAGAATAGTCGATAAAAACAAATCGAAGAAGAGGGTAGAAACTTACCAAACCGGTAGTCTTAGCGCCTCGACCTTCTCAACCTCCATTTGGCGGAAGCTGTAGAGTGTCATAACTAACGTTAGAAAATTTTTGTAGCTAACAATGTTTTGCACAATGTAGTATATTTGCAATGCATGATAAGAAAATATTGATAGCTGAAATGTATAAATCTTATTATAGGACCATGTGTTCCTTTTTTTTATAACCTGGTATCTTTGTATTTCACTTAGCACTTCAGAGTAAGCAATATTGCATCAAACAAAATACACTAACCATAAACCTATAGATCAATATCCATGTTCTTCAAAATCACCTCTCATCATAATGCAATTACCCAACATCCAAGAACATAAGCTAAAACATAAAGCAAAGAACTTTTATTAGTTTTGATTCTAGTCTATGTTTCTATCCCTACCCAGTCTCCGGGGTTTTTACCAAAGCAAAACAAATAGGAACATCAAGTCTACAAAGATTACCAAAAACATAATGGTTTTTACCAAAAAAAATTTGATTTTCTATTGACAAAATCTGATGCAGGTCATCCCAAAGTGCCATGAATGGAAATGCAAATTTCCATTCATACCTTGTATATAAAACAATTTGCAAATTTGCAAAGGTTTTAAAACAAAATCATACCTACATCTGAGAGCTGGAACATGAAAATTTGCACCTGCAAACCAAAAAAAAAAAAAACACCAACAAAGAACTGAAAAATGAAGTAAAAGTTTCTGCACTAAAGGAACTGGGTTCATAATCATAACTACCCACCTGAGAACAAAAATTAAGAACACCCAAATATGAAACTATAAAGCCCTAAATCTGAGATAAGATAGATACCGAATAAGTGGCGGAAAAATCAAATTCACGTCGTCGACTCCCTGTGCCGGCTCAGTCGGAGGTAATGATAGTGGCGCAAAAGGACGAACGGTACGCTTCTTTAAGTCTATGAAAGCCGCAAGAAACACCCCTGCATCTCCCAAAAAAATCTGCAAACAAAAGAAACCTATAAACAATAAAACCCAAATAAAGGGTTTAGAGGAAGAAAGAGTGGTGTTTCATGAAGCTTTGGGATATCCATATGAAGAAGATACAGAGATTTTTGCACCTCTAGACGGCTTATCTTCCGTCGTTCAAAGAAAACAATTCCGGATGAGAAACCCAGTCAATCGTACCTAGCAACCCCTAGAAATCTTGAAGGAAAAGTGGATTTGTTAAATCGGATTTGCTTGATGGGTGGAGCAGGTTCAAGAACAGAAATGTGGGTGAGGATGCTTGATGGGTGGAGCAGGTTTAAGAACAGAAACGTGGGTGACGAAAAGAGGCAGGTGGGTATGGGCGATGGTGAAGCCAGAGATATGAGAGATGGCAGGTGAGTTATGAGAGATGGCGTACACGCCTTCTCCTCTTCAACCTCAAATGTGGAGAAAAGTAAGTGAAGTTGTACAGAGTGTTTTATGAATTGTAACTTAGCTAGGTGGTTGGTTTGTGCTTCATAGACTTGTACCCTATGTTTTAGAAATGGTACCACAGGTTGTCTTATGTTAATATAGGGTAATACAAGTTAATAAAAGTTTTTATGTTTTTATGGAATATATATTGTGGTTATCTTCTACGTACGTACATTATTTACATATAAGAGGGATGATTTATTTGTAAATTTGTGATTATCTTAAAAAAGTGTATACTGGGAAAATATATGGTAATTAATTAATTAATTGGTCACTACGTGTTCTCCAAGCTAGCTAACAAATATAAATTGAAACAATGGCCGGCCTTTCATCGATCTTAATTTTTTCGCAAATCAAATCGTAACAGTTAAGTTAATTAGTGACGATGAAGAGTATTGGTTCCTGCCGATTGTTATTAACTAAACCCATCATCAGCAGCAGCAGATCTTCATCTAGTATTCGGGTACGTACGTACATACGCAAGCGATCAACATCGTCTTTCATCTTTCTTTCATATGATCATATATCATATATATATATATATATATATATATATATATATATATATATATATATGCTCTCTACGCCTGAACATTGCTCGCTGCCATGTGCCAATCAATATCGGCTATGTAATTACATTTATTTTGAGGTTTTTATTAGTATAATAAAATTTTAATATTTGGTTAGATTTTTTGGTATTAAATTTCCACATTCTTGGGTATTAAAATCGATTCAATTCGGCAACCCGACTCGTCCGTAGATTTAGTATCAGTTTTGATTTATGTGAAAATGAACTGGGGGATTTGGTGCGAGTGTTGTCGCCTGCGTTTTAAAAGGAATTAACGTAGGCTTCCTTCATGAGCTCATCTGGTTGTTTCGATATTTCAGGTTAATAGGTCGCCGGAAGAAAAGGTGTCGTCGAAGGTCACCGGAGTTTCTCTTTTGGATAAATAATATAAAGAGTAAATTACGGATTTCGTCCGTGGTTTGTCGAAATTTCACCTATCGTCCTTACTTTTTAAAAATTACGGATTTCGTCCCTAACTTTTACCAAACCGTTACGGATTTCGTCCCTAAGATGGATGGTCGTTAAAATTTTCAGTTAAGTTGATGTTAAATGACCAATATACCCTTTTCTTTAATTAATAATTACAAAAATTAAAAAATAAAAATTATGTATAAATTAACCCTCTTTCTCTCCCACCCATCCTCCAGACTCTCACCGACCACCACAACAACCATCTCCAGACTCCCACCGGCCACGACGGCGACAGAGGTTTGCCACCGGCGACGGAGGCTTTCACGACCTGAGCTTAGTACGAGCTGAAATCGTTGGTTAGCGACAGGGCATAACTCTGAAACGTTCCGAGTAAAAAAAGAAGTGGCGATCTCAGTGGTGAGTGGCGGAGGGGAATAATGGACTTGAATATGGCGGAACCCGGCGAGATTATACCGGATCGGAAATTAGATGCTTGTAATGTTGCTGATTAATTAGGATTTGTGTTGTAGATCAATTAGGACTTTGTAAACCTTCTGAGGATTTATGTTGTAGTTATATTTTTGAGCAATTAGGATTTGTGTTGTAGTTCTATGCTTGTGAATTGTGATGTCCGTCAAAGAAAGAAAAAATATCAAATTTTGAGATCCAATTTGTAATGCAAACGACACCCATTGTCAAGCTTCGTGATTTCTTATTACCCAATTCCTAATTAAATCCCCTAAATAGACTCTGGTGGTTATTAAGGAAATCAAAACAAAGAGACAAACAGTTTGATTATACTTACCTGGATAACGAATTGAAACACGAATCACGGTTATTTACAATTCGTGTCGTCGCCGCTGATTTGGTCTTTGTATAACTAAATAAGTGTTATTTACAATCCGGCGATGGTGGTGGCAGTGGTGGTTGTGATTGTGGTGATTGTGATGACGGGCAACGGGTGGTATTGACCGGAAATTGGTCGGAGGAGGAGAAGACAGGGGGTTTGGGTAGCTTACTTTTTTTTGTTTTTTTATTGAATAAAAGAATGAGGGTATAATGGGTATTTTAAAAAATTTAACAGCAAAAATTAACAGAAATTAGACGGAAGGACGAAATCCGTAACGTTTTGGCAAAAGTTAGGGACGAAATCTGTAATTTTTTAAAAGTAGGGACGATAGATGAAATTTCGACAAACCACGGGGACGAAATCCGTAATTTACTCTAATATAAATATCAATATTAATATTATGGATATAGTTAACCTCCCTATAATTTAGGGATTCAAAAATTAAAATTTTACGTTCCTACCTTTCAAATAAAATTTAATATAAAATATTTTAAAATTTTAAAAATAAAACATGTGGCTAGGAATTGTTCTCTCAGTTCTCGTATTTTTTTAGTTCTCGTTTAAGCGTCTACCTATATATATGTTCAAATATATTAATATATTATTTGGTTGGTTGGTTGGTTGCAGGATACATTTTCATTTTCACTTGGAACATTGAGGCACTATATCACTGTTCCAGTTAATGCAATTGGAATATCAGGTTCGGGGGGTTATATTAATGATGACTCATTTGATATAATCGATCCCTCCGATCCCCTCCTTTCCGTGCCCATCCCAGTTGTAGATGGTTCTTGGATAAACGAAAAGATATCCTGTCAAATACTTGGATCCGGAATGATACTCCTAAAGAATTATGTCAGTATCTTAGGCCAGGTATATTTAATAATTAATTTTGATAGATTGATTATATGTGTCGGTACGTTGTTTTACAACAATATATTACTTGGTTTAATTTTTTTTCCATAATTCTTATAATCTTTTAGACTAGCGTAGTGAGAACATGTCAAAAGTGGGGTGTTGGTCCGGGAGGCTTCTACGAGCCTACTAACCGATATGGACATAAACTTCGTCTACATACGACGAGCTTTGGTCGAAATTGGGATCCGGTGACAAGGTATACAAAACCTCTTAGAAGGGATGGTTCTGAACCTCCAGCAATTCCGTATGAACTTGTTTATCTGGCTGAAACTGCAATCAAAGATGCTCGAGCCCATCTGGATGCACCGGATGAACTTCCTTTAATGTGCCCGGATGTTTGTTTACTCAATTTCTATCGAAGCAACGGTCGACTTGGCCTTCATCAGGTTAGTAGTTTGGCCTGCAGCTAGCTTGCACATGATCATATTTATGACATATTAAATAGTTGACCCCATTAAATTTGCATGTAAACAATTTGAATGTTTATTTCTTTAACGTAGGATCGTGATGAGAGCTCTGACAGCCTCAGAAGAGGATTGCCTGTGGTTTCCATCTTCGTTGGCGTAGCAGCAGAGTTCTGGTACGGCCATACTAGAGAAGAGAACAAGTTAAGTAGTGTCTTTCTGGATTCAGGTGATGTATTGATATTCGGTGGTAAATCTAGACTTATTTTTCACGGGGTGAAGGAGATATTGATGGGTATGAGTCATGTAGTAAGAGAATGCCACATGAGATCCGGCCTTCTAAACGTCACTTTAAAACAGTTCTGATCCTTTATTATTATTATTATTATTATTATTATTATTATTATTATTATTATTATTATTATTATTATTATTATTATTATTATTATTATTATTATTATTATTGATGCAGCTTAACCTCTCCTATTTACATATTTTTAAGTAGCTTTTTTATTCATCAACTATTATTAATTGATTTGACTTGCGTAATGATCCCTGATCTTTCTTGTACCGTTATAAACTTGAACGGATTAATTGAATAACAAAATAAAAATAAGATGAATATGACTCTACAAAAGAACGTTTCAATCAACATTACATTCTCTCACATCTAAACCTCTAGATCCAGACGAAGAGCACTTATTCATATATTTTTAGAGTGAAAGAGGGTGTATGAATTGAGAGAGAACGATTAGGAGTTAACCCTAAACGTAGGGATATATGCTATTCATATGACCGCTCCATTTAATTATGCCTACCAGTTGTTCATCCTTATGTAATTACCTGAGAAACCTGCGTATATATGTTGTTTACTTCTTTGATTTCCTCTTGGTATGTGATGGGTAATGTCTAGATACACTTTATTCTATATTAATTGTCTAATAAAAACATCTATCTATATGAGTATAAAATATAAGCTTTAGATATGCACACAAGTGCATTTATACACACACAAACTCCACATGGGTTGTTGGGCCTATACGGCCTATTCGAAATTCTGACCCACTTGTAACTACAACACTGTCTAATCAAGATTAAAATTAATATTTTGCTTATAACGATCAAACAGTTAGAGAGACTTGCATATGAAGTGAAAGTGGTGATCATGAAGCAGGGAGTTCTCTAAGCTTCGTTTTGGTGTGTTTGATATGATTTGAGTGGATTTATACATGGAAAACCATCTTCATAGACTCTTGTGTCCTAATTGTTGTTCTTTGTAATTGATTTGTTGATATTCTAGAAGAAGCTTAACATAATCATAAGAGAGCTATTTTACATTGGGCTTTTTGACTTTGTTTAGTATTATATGTCGATATTTTAGTGTTCAACGAAGACCAACAATGGTGAGCACGAGTCATATATTATGAGTTGGAGTCACCATGGTGCGGGTAAAAGTCAACCCCTTTTCGTCTAGAATTCTATACTTCAAAAAGTGATAATTTCTTTTATTTACTCAAAAATCGGTCATTGAGTTACGTTACCTATACTGATACGGGTGTAACACTAGTTTAGTATGAAGTTGTAAGAGATGGAGAAAATGTGGGTTGTAACTGTTCCCGTAAATATTGGGTTGTTTATTTACATTTTTCTTTGTGATTGGAATGTAATTAAACTGTTGATGTTTGCGAATAAAAGTTGACATTACCAAAAACAAACTATATGAAATTATTTATAACGTTATATAAATTGAAGTATTTTTCTTAAAACTCTTTACTTAATATATTTCTAATTATTTGCTTTAATTGGTTTCCATTTTTCAAGATGATCGATCAAATTTTTTTTGTTTTTTTGAACAACAAGCATTTCAATCACAAAAAAAGGAGGACCAATTCGATCGATCAATTTGATTTTAATTTATAAAACTGACATATTTACACACCTTTTTAATATTTATAAATCCAAATAATTTTATTATTATGTTTTTTATTTATGTATATAAATTTAAGTATTTTTAGTAAAAGTTTGCATTTTCCTAACAAATTTAAGTTTTTTAGACATTAAAAATATGGGTTTTTAAATATTTTTCCAATTAAGTTTTGATAAATTGACATTACTAATAGATTTTAAGAATTAGGTTTAGAAAAGTCTAATAATTAAAGTTACATACTAAACTATTTATAAAAGCAGTATATATTGTTTTTGAATATATAGGCATACAAAAAACATATACTCTACAATAGTAGTCAAGGGCCGGATAATAATAATTAATATATAAAACATCATAGAGTAGAGAATAACCTTTCAGAGTAGTCCAGCTAACCTTTTAGCCGGTTCAACAGGACTCACCCTTCGACATATGACTACACACCTTCTTGTATTGTAAATTGTCAAGAAATATGGATTGAACAAGAAACATGAATCAGAAACCCAAAAAAAAACGTTTATACCCACATATGAACACCAATCCAGTTACAACGAAGAATCAAAACACGGAAAAGTAGAATAGATACAAATGATTCAACCAACAGATCACAATCGTGATAATCTGTGATAATTCGATCAAAAATTAATACACCAAGAAAGATAGAATTGTTCTTGGTGAAAACCCTAAAAAGTGAATGAGAGCAGACTAGCAGAGAGAACTTATATTTCTGGATGTCAATAAATTAAAATATATCCGGCAAGCCAAAAAAATCCATGTTTTTCTCTTTTATCCAGACAGCCACATCTTTACTCCACGTACCAGCCCATCACCAGCTTGGCTCATTTACTCCTATCTCTTTAGTTCATTAGGCCCATGATCATGAATCTATATAAGATCATCAAACCCAAGTGACATTTCATGTAACAAAAAATTAACAAACATTAGAAGATGACTAATTAAACTATAGACACATGAAGTTTGAATTATATTTTATATGATACTTTTAACATAAACCAAAGTAACCCACGTGTTAGATAAAGATTACTGCTCTTTAGGCTGGGCATACTGGGGGGATAGTAGCTGCCGCCTACTTAGTTTGCCGCCGGCAAACCCACCGCCACCCAACAATCTTCAGCGGCAAACTTCAAAATTTTATGATTCTCGGCTACATCTAGCCCCTTCGACTAATTGTTTTGTGAGTTGGTTTGTGGGCCCATACCCATATTAAACTAAACCATTTAAATTCTACCACTCCTTAAAAATCTTCAAATTTCTTCAAAAATTTCTATAGAATTAAAGATAAAAGAATTATAAGATTTATGGTGTAACTTTTTATATAAAAATTTAAAATCTGAAAAAGTTATAAATGTTTTAATATTATTGCATATGTGCAATAATAATAATAAAAATATTATTGCACCTGTGCTATAATTATTTTTTTTTTAAAATTGATTTTTTTTAATTTTTTCCATAACTAAAGATAACATAATTTTAAGGATTTTGGTGCAAATCTTTTTAAAAAATATTAACATATGAAAAAGTTATAGAGGTTTTAATATTTGTTTTCGAGTTTTCGCAATAAAAGTTGTTTTCATATTAACCTTACCCTATATATATATATCAGGTAGCTAGGTCAATTAATTACATATATCTAATATCAGAAAGAAAATAAACGATAAACAACTAATTCAACTAACTATTTCAGTATAGTAGCATAAAATACAGCCGATTAACAATTACTTCTTCACTTTATATTCCTCCTCCTGCTTCACCTTCTTTCTTGTTTTTCTTGGATCATTTTTCAAGGAGCGCCTCATCGTAATAGCGCCAATAAGGTGTACTTGTGCTTACGCGGACCGTAACCGTAATCGAAATGTATTTTGTCGAGGCCGATCGGGTAGAATTCCGCGAGCTCTTTGTGATCCCAATCATTGTGTTTTCCGTTTCTTCGATCGAACACGTGAAACACTCCACCGTGATATAGAGAGTCTTGTGCCGACAGAAACACGTCGCTAGCCTCCTCCCAGGTCTGTCCGTGAGCAAGCTTCAACACGATTCCGTTAAAGGATAGCCACTGGTTCTTGAAGAAGTAGGTATCCTCAATGATTTTCTTCATCGAGGATACCGACTTCTTCAAGAACCAGGGGTTGTCCTTTGGTAAATGTGACAACCCGTCAAAAATCAAAGGTCAACCCTATACTTTGACCGTATATATATACGTATATACATGTGTATGACTTGATTTATTAATATTATTAATAAACACTATGCACGTAAACGTCCAACCTTGACAATTCCCACGTTTGTATAATTAACAAAAAGGTCCATCCTAGATCGGTGGAACTTCAACAACAAGAAAAATAAATATAAAAAGTAACTTTTATATTTTCATAATCGGTGTCGTGAGAAATCACAATAACGCCCGACAACGCTTAAGCGAATATTTCGAGTTATAATCTATTATTAGATTGAATAATGAAATATCCGAGCTCGAGCCGAAACGATCAAATCATTTATTTATTTCTTTACGCGGTGCCGCGAATAAATAAAGTAAATAAATAAGTAACATTTCTAAATACTTAAATTCACAACGAATTATAATTATATAACGATGTCGTGATCTCATAAATAATTTAGAAACTTGTTTCGTTCAAAACGGTGCAACGGTTTAGCTTAAAAGAGCCATTTACTAATTTGGGCCCGATCCGGCCCAATAAACCAAAATAAAGCATCTAAGCCCAAAACACGGCCCAACAAGTAAAACAACACCTAAAAAGTATAACGTATCACTCACGAATAATTTTAGGAAATTATGAGACTGACCGCGACCAAAACAGAGAAAGCCTCGAACACCGGCCCGACACGAACCACGCCGGCCCATTAACCGTTACTCAATTTAATAAGCCCAATCTAAACCATTTTAACTAACGATTATTATTTCTTGGGTACCCGATCAATCAGCAACGTTTATAAAAATTATGACAATTTTACGAGACGTTCGGTAAAAGGCTACGCTACGTAAATATCTAGTTAACCGAGGGTTAAAACCTAACTAACCACGGTTGGATTATAATATAATTATTATATATAAAATAAAGATTTAATCAAAATCTTATCTGTCTATCCAATTGAAATCCACAACTTGCAGATATTACATGATCTATATATTGTATATATATACAATAGAGAACGGACTTATGGATCTGTGCCTGGTTTTTTTTCATAGCAAATTATATAATATATATATGGGTTTGTTTGAAAGTAAATCACTTCTTTTTTTGGTTCAGCCGGTTGGTGTTCTGAAAGTGTTTGGAGTCGTCGCGGTTTCGAGGCATAAACATGCCGGTTTTTTCGTTGTTTTCATCTTCTTTTTCTTTTTTTTAAAATGGTTTTTTTCTGATTTGTTTACTTGGGCGGTTGTAGTCGGTGAAGAGTCTTTTATCTCTTCCACGCATGTCTTCATATCTCTGTCTCTTTCTGCCGACAGAGGCTTTCTTGGGCGTTCTCTCACTACTTTTCCGACCATTTGTCTCTGTCTTTCTGGATCTGAAAATCGTCCTTCGTGACGATCTTTGGCTGAGACGAGGTAGGTTTTGGTTATCTTTTGCCGACGTTGCCCGGAACTGTATTTGTGGCGGCGGCTAGGCGATTGTTTATGTTTTCTTTGCTGGCGTTGTGAAATTCTGACATATGCATACGTTTTCTCGGATCTGATTTTCCATCGTCTTAGTTGCTCTCTCTTTTCCTTTGCTCTCCGGCGAGAAGTCAACAGCGACGGTGGTGGTCGTAGGAATATGTCGGTGCTGTGGGTAAATTGCTATTGTCCACTTCACCTACACATTCATTTAAAGCCATTTCGCGTTGTTTGTTTCTCATTGGTTTGTTTGGGTTGTGGTCGATAACTTTTCGTATTGTTACGGTTCATTTGCTACACTTTGCTTTTGGTCGGTTATCTACCTGAATAAACAGCTTTTTGGGGATGTGATGCTCCATGTAGGGTTTGATCAATAATGGTGATTGCTATGAAGATATTTAGTCTGAGCTTTTATTTGTTCCAAAACTGAAATCAGAACTGTTATCTACCTTATTCGCTATCTATTTGAGGCGGTGGTGATCCATCAAGGGTTTGAGCCAAGCTTGAATCATTTTTTACCTGATTTATTGGCTATTTGGGGGATGTCATGATCCTTTCTACCTTTCCTGAGGTTTCATTTGTCCAAAACTGAAACTTGAATTGTTCTCTAGCTGATTTATTGGCTATTTGGGGTGCATGATGATCCATAAGTGCTTCATTATTTTCTCTTGGATGGCTATTTGGGGGATGTCATGATCTTTTCTTTACTTGCTAGAAAATACAAGTAGTGTCTCTTGAAGTGTAATACTATTATAAGCCTATTTATAATTATAACTTGGATGGGTGTTTTGATTAGTGTAGATTATAGGGTTCCCTTGCCAGAGGATTGATTTGTATCACTATTGCATAGCAATTTCTCGGTATGCATTACTATTACACTTATATTTTAAATTGAACTACAAAAAGTAAATATAAACAAGGGTATGCACATTGACTTTTGGGTCCTTGACTACAACTCAAGCATTCAGGTTATCATGGGAACTAAAACATACAATAGACTAAAACATACAATAGACTACTATAACAGTTTTTCTTCACATCACAAATGTCCGAAGACAAATTTAATTGGCCATTTCATTTGCTTCCATGGATTTTCTAATATGTGTTTGATCCATCCATCTGTTGCTAATTGTAAGTTTGGAAAATGACATGTTAGCAGTTGCCCTGATGTAATTAAGGCATTATGTAATGTTACATGGTCATTACTCATTAGATCACTGGCAGATATGGCTATTAATTATCCTCTATGTTTGCTACGTGATTGCAATACCCGCCATAAAGTAATATCTAATAAATTTAAAAATGTTTCTTGAATAAAATTCTATGATAATTGAAGATGCTAAATCTTTTCAGCATCCAATATTGTCAATTGACTATTTAAACACAGCCAATACCCCTCTTCTTCTAATTTATAGTCATGCGAACTGCATGATTATGGTCCATTTGGCAGCTTGATGCTTTCATACGAAATGCCAATATGTTCCAGCATGGATAAGGCTATTGCACCTGGTTCAGAGTGCAGTTTTGTGTATGACTGTATGTTCAAGGTAGCCCGGAGGCTAGAGTCTCGGTTAGTAAAAAATAAATGAATAACCATTTAATGATGAATCCGTATTGATGCTTTATTACGCAGATTTTTTATGATATGAGATGTGTTGGAACTTGCATCATATAATATTTGTTGTTATGAGTCCAATTTGATGTTCCATGAGCTACTAAAATAATATTATGATGCTTGCTGTTGAAATTAGTCCTGAAGTGGACAAAAATTCTTTTCTTTTCAAAGCCGCAGGTTCTGAATCATCTTGCCAAAACAAACAGTAGTGCAAGTGGAGAGAAAGAAGAACTCAGCCAACCTATTACCCCTACCCCGATATCAGGTATTCCTTTTTTTATTTAATTGTTTCCTACGATAGTGTTGACTAGAGGTTGCAATTTTTACCCATTTGCTTTTAAAATGGGTTGATTTGGGGATCAAATATAACAAGTTTGCTGAATGGTGAACTGGTAGAATATTTGAAGAATTAAGAAAAACAGAATGTTCTTTTATTAATGGTTGGTTTATACCTGCAAGTATATAGACATACAAAACCAGTCTCGGTTCCTATCTAATGATTAACCTATAGTGATCTAAATATATTTCAACTAATAACTTAATTACAAAACTAAAAGTAATTAATTATCTAGAAAAAAGTCTAATAAAATAGGAAGTAAACGCTAATGGGGTTGAACAAGTAAAACAATTAAATGCATACAACAATACAACTTCCTTAATCGTTTTACTCCCTGGAGACTGCATAGGGCACCAACAAGGATCAAACCGAAAAGTCTACACTTTCAAAACAGGATGTTGATATTAAAATAAAGGGTTCTGAGTCATTAGAAGGAACGGATCCACTTCCAACTGAACCAAACAACAAAAGTCAACCTTCTGTTTGGTAGTCGGCTCCAAACATCCTGGATTAAAAAAAAGTGTCATATGCATCAATTGTGAGCTCATTTCTGAAACATATTTTATTTAGATTGCTGGGATATGTAATGGGTCAAAACTTAAACCGGATTTGGATTATACTAACCCACTTCTTTTTTCTTTATTTTTTTTCAATTTTTGGAAAGTTATAAGTATAGCCCTTAAGGTTATGGCCAACCAGAAAGTAATTCTTCTTGAATATTAATGTACCTATATAGTTTAACCATGGGGTGACCAAGTTTCCTAAGTGTGCCTCTAAAGTCACTCAAAGTTTTTTTATTCCTCTAAGTCACTTAATGTTCTTCACTCTTACATTAATTTTGTTATAAGTGCTATTTTTTTGCAAAAATTAAGTGAGCCAAATGAGGCATATATGAATATTGGTTACTGTGTAGGATCTATGAGAGTTTTATGAATTTTTAAGGTTGTATTTTAATCCATGATATTAAGTCAAAGCATAATGGACAATATCATTTATATTTATGGATTTATTTTGGGCAAACTGCAATCATATTTCTTCAAATTTCTATTCTAGGTAATATAGTATATTTTCTCTCCCCTAAAAGGTATAGATTTTCAGTTCTTCGTAAAACATATTTATTTTTATCTTATAATTCTTCTAATATTGTGAGGTGTTTATTCAGGTAGTAGGGGCAAAGGGATATGCAGCTCCTGAATACGTTCAAACCGGGTGTCTACCCATTCAAGGTATAGAGTTATGGCAAATTTCTTCAGGAATTGGTAACTTTGTTTTTTGAGATTGAATTTATCAAGAAGACAATGATTTTGCACTCCATTTTTTGACTTCTTTTACTTTCACACTAAAGAGACTGCCTTTTCAATCAGTAGGTATATTAGTTTTCCTTATCATTTACTATATATGCCTATTTATCTAATGTTAAGGAGTTGGATTTAGTTCACTTAACCACCCTTCATAAACCTTCGTATCTACGGGTGCTGAGATAATTGATGATGAGGATGGCCAAGTTATTGAGTAATCATTAAGATGTAATGGACTTTGCTATTGCTCTCCAAGGACTGGATTCTGCCCTTACCCAAGGAAGATGTTTTACAATCTACTTCACACTACTGGTTTTGAAAAAAAAATTTGAGAATTTTTAGAGCCCATGTTTAGTTTTTTTTTTTTTTGCAGGGTATTGAAAATATGATGATCTTTATGACCTAACTCAGGTAAGAGGTTTTACAATCTACTTCACACTATTAAACATTCTACTCAAGTACAATTATATTCTGATTTTCAAGTATTTTATCATGAATTTGTTTGGAATTTCTTATTAAAATTTGTGGTAGATATACTGTTAATTAAATCATCATGGTTGAAGATCTTCTTAAGAAACCGATATCTTTTTTGTTTTATTAACACGTTTGTTATACTTTCTTGAGTTACCGCAGCAACGCGCGGTCGATCTCTAGTTATATATACACATACATACATCCACATACCCACACACACAGAAGCAACATAACACACCACCACCACCCTTCATCGGCAGCCATCGCCGGTGCACGCCGCTCCCGCCGATCACCACCCCTCCTCCGTTGAACGATCCCCTTCGCCAACCGCCTTCCTCCTCCGCCTGCGACACCACCTCCGATCGCGACGACCACCATCATCATCGTCGCCAACCTTGAACCACCCTCCTCTCACCCGTCACACTCCCGTCGCCAACCGAAAGCCACCACCACGACCCTGCTGCCGCTACCACCACAGTCCCACCACCATTCATCAATCGCGACTGCCACCACCACGATCAACAACCACCGCAACCGCAACCTTCATCGTCACCACCGATCGCCCCGAACCGTCTCCTTCTTCTCCGTCCGACCAGGTCAAACACACTCATATATATATATATATGCACGCAGGTATATATATATATACCTATACATATGCATATAGAATAAGAAAAAGAAACTTAAAACAATCCCGTTCGAATTCAAACAGATTCACATTTTTCTTTTGTTTTGATTTAAAAACAGCCCCAACGGCCATCTTTGCGCCACCGTTTCTCCACCATCGGACCGCCGTTCAGCCACCCAATCACCACCGATGGAAAGTACTCCCGGCCACCTTCTAAACGGCCTCAACGTTTGTCCCTAACGACCACCGTAAACCACCGAAAACTAACCCGCAAAATGGCGTTTTACCCTTCGGGCCAACACGATTAAAGTCGATATTCTTCGATCGAGTCTACGGAGATATTCTCGCCTCTTTCGGTTCGTCACCTAGCCTAGTGCTAGAGGTAAAAGTCTATACTTTTCAATTTAATCATTTTTATTATTCGTTTTTGATATTTATAATCACTCAAAAACGAGTCTTGACACTCAACCAACTAAATATATAAACTAAACGAATCACTCTAAATATTAAACTAACGTTATATTTAATGAAGTTGTGTCATAATATATATTTAACAACCGTTGAGAGGACTAAAAAGATTATAGATCGAACGATATAAAAACCGACTCAGGGACCCTCAAAGTGAGACATTGGACTATAAATATATATACAAATATATATTTGGACATAAAATATAAAGAAATATATATTGAATATGTGTTATAAAAATAGATTCATTTCTATAAAACGTATGTAATTCTAAATAACCGAGCACTTTGAATCATTATTGACATTTAAAGTATTCCTATTTTTAGATCCCATTTTATTAACTTGAAATATTTATTTAAAGTTATTACAACCTATTAATATTTAAGAAACTTAAATATTAGTTTTTCATATCATATTATTTGTCAAATATATATTGTATAAATTTTAGACGTTGGACTGAAAAATATAAAATGTTATATTTTCGACTTATGCGACGAAATACATTTATGACAAATATATCAACACCTCTTCACACAAATATCTCGTCTTAATATTATACTATTTAATATTATTTTCTAATTATAATTTAGAAAAACTATTTGAGGGATATCATCAACATAATAATATTTACGGAGCTAAATATTTATTATCATTTCGATCAATTATCGGATACTTGTATCTTATCGCGGCAAAGCCAACGACTAATTTCTTAACATGTAAATGTTTATATTTTCTTCTAAAACTTGAGAATATTAAAACATATATCATTTCTATAAGTTATATATATTTATTTACATAAATATTTCTATAACTTATGTATAATTATTTGTCTATAATTATAAACTCGGACTTAAATATATAGCGTGAACTTCAAATAATAAACACTTTATTATTTATCTCGATGTTCAAAACTTGATTGAATATATATCTTTCGTAATCTTAAATAATTATTTGATTATAATTATTTCTTCAAAGCTATATATATTTATTTGACTATAAATATATCCATTAACTTGAATATATGTTTAAACGATAAATATTACGAACGGGCTTTCCAAACAATACAAACGGGAATATTATGTCAAGACTCGACCAGGATCAATTGGGTAACGGAACATTATCCAACTGAAAACAATACCTTAAAACCGTCTTATTAATTATTATTAGGACACGGTTTACTTGCTACGTCCAGCGCGACACAGCCTTCATCATCACCTTAATCATGTGAGTTTCACGGCCCCTTTTCCTTTACTGTTTTAACTATGGGGGAGAAATACATGAAACATTAAACTTCATATATTTTCCAGATATATACAACGTGAGTTTCACGGCCCCTTTCCTTTATAAACTATTTTATATTTTTTGGGGGAGAAATCATGATCAAACAAATCTTTTTACTTGATATTATGGTATTACTGTTACGCTATTGATTATCTGTTCTTTCATACCCCTTCATAGTAATTTGCTAAAAACATATTGCTACAAATCCCATCATCAATTGATTTCAATTAGTTCCGTAACGAAACGATGACTAATGAATAGATCTATTTGGGTTAACAACCCTGCCCTAGCTGGTCGCTCCAGTTCTGACTCACCGGTAACCAGTCTGAGGGTACATGTCAGTTATTCTTTGCCATTGGTATTTCTTAGGGGAAGTTACCATCGATGGGTAAAATCTGTTAGTGTTTGAAATCAAGGAACAAATAGATCAATGCAGCTACAAGTAATCCGTATAATATCTTGTGTATCATCAATATCTGGGATATCATCAACTGTTTTACAAAGGCATTTTGTAAAGACTCAAACCTGTGAACTCACCAACATTATGTTGACCTTTCTTTCAAACTCATGTATTTCTCAGGTAACTAAGATCGCTCTCGGTGTGCAAATGGGAAGTCTGTCAAACAAAAAGGGACTGCAATAGGAATGGAGTCATGGTCACGTTTAACTATCTAAATAAATCAGGAACAATCGTATTTCTTATCATAACGTTCTCATTTCAGTATTGTAAAACAATGTTATCTTTTATATAATCCGCTGCAAACTTTGATAACATACTTGGTTTTCAAACGTATACGAAACTGTTAGACGTCGTTCTTTGTATCCACGACTATGACCCCATGACGTCATACGCCCACGTAATCGGAAAC